>FR997738.1:14869209-15234663 GCA_905475445.1 Ochropleura plecta
AGGCATAATGAGTCTGTTAGGATATCTCGTATTGAAGTTACATTTGTCTCCCACTTTTTCAAACATCTCTGGGTGAGATTTTGTAAATTTACATATTTCCTCGATATTTATACTAGTCAATGTAAGTAATCTAAGTTTCTTGAACAGTGGTTTACATGAAGTAAGTGAGTCTACATTGCATATCGCGCGTATACACCTTTTCTGTGCGATAAAAGCTCTTCCGAGATGCACCGAGTTTCCCCATACTAGTATACCATAGCGCAGTATTGAACCAACATATGCATGATAAGCCTGTAATGTGGCTTGTCTACTTACAAGGTTAGATATACGCCATAGAGCATAGGCAAACTTACTGAGTTTTCCACATACCATATCAATATGATTAGTCCAGGAACACCTATCATCTAGAACCATCCCAAGAAATGTCATATTTTCTGTTTTATGTATTTGTTCATCTTTATGAGTGATTTTTAAATCCATGTTAGTCCAGTTTTTGTTATTAAATTGTATATATTTGGTTTTATTTATATTAGGTTTAAGGTTATTCTTTTCCATCCAAGTTATTATTTTATTTACAGTGCTATTGATTTCCTCATTATAGTTTTCTTTAGTTTTAGGAATTATTACGGACACGTCATCTGCAAAGAGTATGCAGGGATGGTCTGTTACTTCTGTGAGGTCATTGATATAAATCAAGAAAAGGGGTGGGGCTAAAATACTGCCCTGTAGAACGCCTGTCCTATTGTAGTTTGATTTAGATTTGAATGTCAGTTCACCGTTTTTATTTGGTTTATCCATAGTAATTTCTACATATTGCGACCTGTCTTTAAGGTAACTTTTAAGCCATGTGTTTGCTTTACCTCGTATTCCATATTTCTCACATTTTTTTAGTAGTAGGTCATGCGATACAAAGTCAAAGGCTTTTGACATGTCAAAAAATACAACAGTGGTCGGGATTTTCTGGTCAATGTTTTTAGTAACTAGTTTCATTAAATTAAATGCCGCTGTCGTTGTCGATTTTTGTTTTTGAAATCCATGCTGTTCGGGTTTCAAGATTGAGAACTTATCGATAAAATTTATTAATCGCGTATGCATGACCTTTTCATAAATTTTCGCTACAATAGGTAATAGGGCTATCGGTCTGTAATTATCGACACTTGTTTTACTACCCTTTTTATGAATTGGTTTAATAGCTGTCATTTTCAACCTGTCAGGAAATACTCCCGTGAATAATGATAGGTTTATTAGATGTGTTAGAACCGGAGTAATAATAAGGCCTATGTATTTTAAAATGTTTGTGGGTAATTCATCATAACCCGTTGAATTTGTATCCCTGAGTGATTTTATTACTTTTTGTAGTTCGCTTTCATTAGTGGGCATTAAAAATATACTAGAATTTATAGGATCAATGTCATAATTATTAGAATTAATGTCAAAGTTGTTGTTAGTCAAATTGATATAATAGTCATTTACATAATTAGCAATGTCCGTGGGGTTTGTTAGTAGTCCAGTTTTAGTTTCTATCTCCTTAATATTTGATTCCCGAATTTGAATATTATTTGAATTATATTTTATTAAGTCCCATGACGCTTTACATTTATTTTTAGCCCTGTTTATGTAATTTGTATAATGAATTTTTTGTGCTTTTTGTATACACTTTTTAAGTAATTTATTATAATTTAAGTATTTTAGTTTAATGTCTTTGTTAGATGAGAAATAGTATTTAAAGCGCAAGTTCCTTTTGGTTTTAGTTGATATTTTAATACCTTTGGAAATCCATTTCGTATATTTTTTTTACTTGGTTTATTTTAACTTTAATTTTAGGGAAGCACAAATCAAAGAATAGGACAGTTGTATCGTGAAACTCATTAAATGCACTGTTAGCTTCCTGATTAGAAAGCACCTCTGTCCATTTTAGGATTGACATACAGTTTAGGAACTTTTCTTTATTTTCAGTGCTGAAATCACGCTTATAAATTGTGCAGGTGCGTAGAGGTGGAACTTTATTACCTATTTCAATGGATATCATCTGAGCTGTTTCGTGATCTGACAGTCCCAGTGGTAAAACCTGACATATTGCATCTTTACAGTTACTTATTATTTGGTCTAGACATGAATTTCTTCTTGTTGGTTGTTTTATATGTAATGTTAAGCCAAAATTGTGTACAATCCTTATTAGCTCGTCTGTACATTTTTTATTCCTATCTATTTTCTTGCTCAAAATATCAATGTTAAAGTCACCTACTACCACTATTTTTTTCTTTGATATGTTTCGAAGGTTACATAGCATAACTTCCAAATTTCGTAGGAACACAAAAGGGTTCGAGCTTGGCGTACGATATAAGACTATTATTATAATGTTGTATTGTACGAGTTCAATTCCGCAGCATTCAAATTCATTTTCAGATGCATATTTTTTCAATTTTGACATTATTTTGTATTCAATGTGATTTAGACAGAATATACAAACACCGCCTCGCTTTTTATTCTTTCTTGAGTACCAGTCTCCTAATTTGTACTCGCTTAAGTTAACGCTGCTCTCCTCACCCGCTTTTATGAAAGTTTCAGTTAAGCATACTACATCAATAATTCGCCCTTCATTTAGAAATGAGTCGATCGCAATTTCTAGGAGTTCTTTTTTACTTCTTAGGCCTGCGATATTCTGATGAAAAATATTTAATGAGTGACAATTAATTTCGTCATTGGAATCTACGTCTTTGACCTTACTAAACTCATTACCGTACGGGTTTTTTAATGGTTGATCACGGAAAGTTCTAGTTGAAGGTAATAGTTGACTGCTAATATTTGCGAAAAAAAGTATTATTTGGGGTATTTTTATGTGGTCTTGTTTGTCGGTAAGTGAGCCTTGCGTCTAGGCTTGGAGAAGGATATGTGGATAGAGCGGAGCATTTCGATTGAGCTATTGGTTCTTTATTGAAGTTCAGATATTTATTTTTATAATCAATTGTGTCGATCAGAACATTCAGTTTATGACAAGTATTACTATGAGTACGTAAAAAGTAACAGTTTTCATTATTATTGCATATTAGTTCTAGATTATTATTCAGTAGTTTTTCATTTAGATATCTATTTTCCAATACACTAAGAACGATAATTGGGCAACTATTATACTTATTTATAAACATATATAACTCACTTAGCATAGTCGTAGGGTTGTGGTCATTTTCTCCTACACAAATAATAATCTTATCATAAGGCTTACATGTTAGCTCCGTGTTTAACAGTTGTTTAGTGATTGCATAGTATTTTATCATTCCTTCTGCGCAATACCTTTCGTATGAGCTATTAGATCTTAATTCAAGTAAGCGTGTAGTTAGACCCGTAATTTGCTGGGTACCAAGAACATATATTTTCCTCTTAAGATTATTATATTTGTTTGTAGGGCATGAAGTATCATATTTAATAGCTTTTTCCATATTATGTCGCATGCAAGTTTGTTTAAATTCCGTGTTTCTTTTCTTGATTTTTGGTTGTTCTTCCGTATTTGATGCAGTTGAATCAATGTTTACGTTAGGTTTTTGGGTTTTATTATGTGGTGTGTTGTGATGTTTCCTTTTTGTTTCAGGTTCATATTGCAGTTGAGTCGTTAAAATCTTTGATTCGTTTAATTTTCTAGATTTCTGCTTTAGTCTAACAACCTAGTAATTTAAATAACTTCATGTTTTCTTTGTTTAATTAATCTTAGAAGGGATAGTATAATAATAGCGAATTACAAATTTTAATGTCGAAGCTGCGCCGCCGCCACGCGTGCCGCCGCGCCGGACGGTCGCAAGCTCGATCGGCAAAAAATGACTGTTATTTCTGCTTACAAATATTAACTTTTTATTAGTTAATTAATCATACATTCTGTCTGTTTGTCTGTGTGTTATTTTGTCTAGTACCATCCACCCCGCTGAACGCCGTGGCCAACGCTAGCGGGGTCGTTGAACCTATTTTTTCCATCTTATTTTTATTTATTTGTTATGAATTTAAAAATGCAATTATTATTTACAAATAATATATGAACTGAATATGCTTTATTGATATTATTACTAGGTAGGTAATAGTAATAACTGGACATGTAACTGTGAAGTTACCAATAAATTATTGTATTGTATTGCATCCGTCCCGCTAACGGGGCAGAGCCAGCGGGGTGGTTGTAAGTCATAAATACTTACATTGATTGAGCGAGCGAAGAGACTGAAATCTCAGTCAAGTGGGACGATTCGGCATTCGTATGTTTGTTTGTAACAGCATAACTCTCGAACGCCTTCTCCGATTTTGGCGAAATTTAAACTGTGGGTAAATGTCGTGAACTAAAAGCTATTTTCTTCTGGGTTTTTGATACAGGGTGTAGTTTTAGAGATACTGGGTGTAAAAAAGTTAAAAGGGGAATAACTTTTAAACCGCTATCGCAATGTTTGTGTATTTTAAAATGTGGACGTTACATCAAATTATTTATTTACTGTCATAATGACATGTCTAAACTACCATCATAAATGAGTAGTTTTTGCGAATTTAAGAATCTATCGTGTGAGGTATCAAAGGAAACGATTTTGAAATCTCATTTTGTCATTTATGTTTTTTAAGTATGTTATGTATGTCATCCATGTAATATATAAATAATAGTGTCAGCAATGTAAAGTAGCCTTAACAAAGAAATTGAATTGTTTTTAGGGAAGCTGGGGATATGTCTTTTATGCAGATAGCGTCGATTTGCGGAAGTTAGCATGTAATAAATAATCTTTATTTATTTTCAGCAATATGTCATCACGAAGCGCAAGATTGATAAATGCTGCTTTACGCAAAAGAGACTTAGACTTAGAACCTGTTCCAGCCACAAGTGGATATAATCGAGATCAAGCAGCAAGTGAGGAAGATTGGCTGGATTTTGATTCGGATGATTCGGTACTCGATAAAGATTACGAATTACCTGAAAAATCGCATCCAAATTATTGCAGTGACTCAGAAAACGGCTTTATACCGTGTTCACAAATAATTCGGCACACAACGATCGAAGCATCACCGGAAGCATCACCAGAAACAAACGAAGAACAAATAACGAAAAAAGGCAATATAAGGAAGCGGAAAACATATAACATTAGCTTAAAAGAGCGAAAGAGAATAAAGAATGAAGAAAAAATAAGCACTAAATATTTTGTAAAACCTGGTTGTCGTGAAAACATCTGCAAAAAAAAGTGCTCAGGGCGTTTTCCAGATGAGATTCGCAAAAAAATTAATGAAAATTTCTGGAAAATGCCATGGATGGAACAGAAATACTTTTTTTATGTCATACCAGCACAAAAAAACCAGATAGACCTAAAAACAGAGAAAACGATGTCAGTGAAGGTAAACATTACACACGATCGAAAACTATAACATATTTTTTGGTAAATGAAAACGGCGAGAAAACTTCAGTTTGCAAAACTTTTTTCCTCACTACACTAGGCTATAACCAAAATAACTGTAAGGCAGTAAGAAACGCTCTTGAAAGTGATTATAAGCCCGAATTATATCCAGAACCTCTTGTTGATGGACGTGGACGCAGCCGGAATCCTCAAAAACTAGATTCTGTTAAAGTCACGGAACATATAATGTCATTTAATCCCGCAGTATCTCACTATAGACGTGAGCACGCCCCTAATAAAAAGTATTTGCCTTCAGACCTTAATGTACGTATAATGTATAAACACTACTGTGAAACCGATCCTGAAATTAAAGTATCTTATGGATTTTACAGAAAACTTGTAAGAGAACTTAATATCTCATTTACTAAATTAGGGCAAGAAGAGTGTTAGGGCATGATCCTTGCGGAATAATTAATAGTTAGTGGACTGTATAAAACTGGTTTAATAACAATAGTATTAATTTATAACAATAAATGGAATGTTCTACGCCGACGACAGACGGTTACGGTGCGCGTGTGTTTCGCTCGGGCGCGCGAGGGCAAGTGGCGAGGGCCGCGGGACGTGAGCCGTGGCCAGGCGCTTGCGACTGGGAGGCGACGGCGGGGGGCGGGCGGTGCGAGGGAAGCGCCTCGGCCTTGTAGGTGGCGTTGCGTTGCGCGTAGACAAAGAGTGTGAACTATGTGAAAAATTTATTATACACAACCCTTGTCGAGAAAAGATTAGGCATAGAAATTGCAAAAATTGTAAAGACTACGAAGCACACCATGACAGATATATATTAGCTCGCCAAAAATATGAAAATGATGCTGATAATCAAACACAGAATAAAAATGACACAGACACTCTAATTTTTGCCGTAGATCTAGAAAAAATAATAATGTTACCCCGCATGGAAGAGTTCAAAACTGTGATGTTTTGCCCGCGACTTATTGTTTTTAACCAAAGTTTTGTACCAATTGGCGACAAACATATACATGAATTAGGTCTAACTTTTGCAGCTTTATGGCATGAAGGATTATCTGGAAGAGAAAAAGAAGATATCGTGAGTTGCTTCAGGGCCTTTTATATGCAAAATAGAGACCTTAAGCACATAATTTTGTGGCTCGATAACTGTGCAGCACAAAATAAAAATTGGACCCTGTATTCTTATCTGGTATATTTGGTAAATTCTACAGAAGTTAACTTTGAAACTATTACTTTACGCTACTTGGAAACTGGTCACACATTCATGGCTGCAGATGAATTCCACCACAGAGTAGAGAAATCTCTCAAAACAAAAAAGCGTGTCTATGACTTTGACGACTTTTGTAAAGCTGTATCTGATACTGGCTCTCGCACCTTTGTAAAGAAGATGGAAGTTCAAGACTTTTACGATTATGAAGACTGTTCTTCGACATTTAAATTAAAAAATTCTAACCCGAGAGCTTATTTAAATAATATTACTGAGGCAAATTTTCGAAGAGGATATAATTCACTTTTTTACAAGAGCAGCCACGGTACTCAAGAATACTTCCAGCTAGATTTTCTTAAGATAAAAAATATTAAACAAGGGATACCACTTCCAAGACAGAAGCTTGTTCCGAGGGGTATCACGAGTGAAAGGAAATCAGCTATACTCACAAAGCTTGGTCCACTTATGCCCACTAACAGAAAGGTTTTTTGGGAAACTTTACCTGTCATTTGATTCAAAACTTTGAAGACTGAAATAATTAAAGAAGACTGATTTTATTATACTCACTATAGTGAAGTTTTTAAGTAGTATTAAGAATTGATATCTAAGCAAAGTGCCTAGATGTTTCTCATTTTAAATTTTAGTATTTGTGTTTTTCCAAAGATACATTGTTTTTTTTTTTTTAATTTGTTAAAATATTTTATTTAATTGTATTCATTATTAAATAGCAAAAATGATAGATACTCACCCATTATAATAGTAATAGAACACACCGATGAGACTTATACAGAAAAAAAGTTAAAGCTGACACAATCACATAAATATAATTATAGAAGTAGGCAGATGTCGGGAAAAGATGCGCACTCTCGAACGAATCAGTGGTGGCTACTGGCTTGTGCCGAGGCTACCGGGCGACGACGGAGCGGTAGTCAGCGAGAAAAGTTCTTAAGAATAACGTTGCAAATGAATCTGTAACGTTTCACCTGTAACGTTATTACAAGCGGATAAGCTAAATGTTACTGATACCTGTAACGTTACTTAAAATTTTGTTCTACGAAAATGATATTCTTTAACGTTTCTTTCTTGTAACGTTATTGGTATTTTTAAGTTTTAGTATCGTTACAAATTTTGGAACGTTATATGATAACATTAATGATAACGGAACGAAATTCATTTCGTTTTCAAGTCCCTGAATAAAACTTATCCGGTACAGGGCTGTCTCTTAACTATAGCTGAACAATGAACATATTTTATGTATTAATGTAAATACATAAAATATTTAAAAAATTGATAACCTCCGCCTTTTTATACCATTATCAACCGCACTTTCACTTGTCTATATTAGCAGCTAAACTCAAATCAATTTTTCAGATCTGAGTATGATTCGAAACTGATTTTTTAAATATTGTAATATGAAATCATATGTTGTATGTAATTTCTTGTATTATTTCATTTCAGCTTGGAAAAGTAACATGCCTTCGGTGGTAACTTCTTCAAAATACAGGGTCTACCAACGAAATATAAAGAATTTAAGGAGACAAGTCTATCGTCTTAGAAAACGGGGCAAAGACGTAAAGTCTAGGCTTGTCAATGCCGAAAAATTGATGAGTAAGAAACGGCACATAAAAAGATAAATTTGCATGCTGAATTTAGTAAGCGAAATATGTAGTACTGTAACTATTTTATTTTAAGAGCTGTAAGCACCATATTTCATGCAAATAAATGAATTATTATTATTATTATAATAAATCTGAATTCCAAAAAATAGTTAAAGACATGAAACCAGCAGCAAAAATATTTTCAAATATGCATTATTATCAAGCCCAAAAGAAACCAACTGGACGGCGTGGTTTCAAAATGGAAGAAAATGTACTTTCGCTTGCTTTATATAAAAGAAGCCCGAAATGTTATGGCTTAATGTCAAAATACTTTGTTCTGCCTTCAACAAAATCTTTGAAGCTATTACTGGCTAAAATTCAATTGAGCGTAGGCATTAATAAGATAGTTTTTGATAAACTAAAAAAAACTGTTTCTAATTCTCTGTCTGTTTCTGTTTCTAACACTGAAGATAAACTGTGTACAGTTATATTTGATGAAATGTCCATAATGCCACAAGTCCATTATGACTCATCAAAAGATGAACTAAAAGGTTTCGCAAGTCCCGGCACCAATCAGATAGCAAATCATGCTCTCGTATTTATGATTAAAGGAATAAGGAAGCAGTATAAACAACCCGTAGCATACTACTTTACTAACTCTATAAACAAATGTGATTTAAAATCTATTATAAAGGAAGTCATCAAAAATGTCCAAGAGTCTGGCTTAATTTGTATTAGCCACTGTTTGTGACCAAAGCACGGTTAACGTAGGAGCCATAGAAGAGCTACTTAAAGACACAAAAGCCAACTACCTACTTGAGAAAGGGCAATAATATGAGTCATAATTTTATGCAAATATATGGGAAAAAAGTTATTCCGTTATATGACGTTCCTCATTTGTTACAAGGATTGAGAAACAACCTCCTAACAAAAGATATGACGTATATAGATTATGAAGACGAAAATAAAATTAAAATTGTGAAATGGGAGTACCTACAGCAGTTGTACGCAGCAGATAAATCTTTTGGTGAGCTGAGGTGCCTTCAAAAACTGACAGAGGAACATATATGTAGTTCCAGAAAAAATTAAAAAGATAAGGGTTAAGGTTGCGGCCCAGGTATTTAGTCATAGTGTTGCAGTTGCCACTGAACACTTGACAGCTAGAGGAAATTTACCCACAGAGTGCCGGGACCTTATACCTATCACATTATTAATTGACAATTTATTTGACAGCATGAACTGTAATTCTTTTAAAATCCCAAATGGAAAAATATACAAGGGGCCTGTAAGAAGAAATACCCCACACCATCAACGGTGGCAAAAAGCCATGAAATATTTAAAAAGTGTAAAATTTGTAACAAACAAAAAGGTAGGCAATAAAATGCAGAAATGTGAAACAATTAATGTACTAGCTGTAACCAATTTTATTAAAACCATAGAAGGCATTCAAGAATTGTGGATAATTCTATCACAAAAATATTGTTTTGACTCAATGTTTACGAGAAATTTCAATCAGGATCCACTTGAGAATTTCTTCGGAAGTATTAGGAATTGTGGGGCAAGAAACATTGCACCGAATTCGATTTCTTTCGAAGGCGCGTTTAAAACCCTTTTGTTAAATCATCTAAGTTCACCCCATTCATCGAAAGCCAATTATTGTGAAGAAGACAAAAATATTTTTTGCAAACTTTAGATTTTTTTGTTACAAAAGCTGCCCCCGAACCTGATATTTCCGAAGAAAGAAATACTCAAACAGCTCCCGGAGAAAATGAAATAAATATACGGATAGATTTTTTAAATAGTGGAGTAAGTGATTTAGGTCAAAGAAATTATGTATGTGGCTGGGTCCTAAGAAAATGCTTTAAAAATGTAATAAAAAATTGCTAAACATGCAGAGAAAATGTTTTGAGTAAACCGACTCGTACATTAGAGCAAAAGAATATTTTTCGAGTAAAAAGTTGCTGTGTTACCCATCGAAGCAATTGCAAGAATGCTTTTTTGACATTCAAAAAATATGTGTTTCGCATTTAGAACGAGACGTACCTAAAAAAGATTTAAAAAGGCATACAGATATTTTTTTGGAATTCCCGTTCAAATAAAAAGAAATTAATAGAATATTTTACAGATGTTACAATAAATATAATAATATATAGTTGGTGTAGATCTGTAAATCGAATTTTATCGGGTAAGCTAACATACGAGGGACAGGACGAAATGAAATTGTATGCTCAGCAATATTATAATAAGCACCGGCCATAACAAAAACAATATGAAATTTGTTATCAAATACTTATTTTTTATTTTTAAGGCTGTATTAGAAGATTGGTTGTGTAAATAGTCATATGTATTTGTTTTCATACAACCTTTAATTTAGTGTAAAACATTTGACTTAATCACTAAATTCAAACTTACATGCGTTCTTTTCAAAATTCCAGCTCTGCTTTTATTGAATAAAATGCTGGTTGCACCCGTAAGGATGATTTATTTATTAACTACCATACCATTAACAATCATGATTTAAGCCTCGACAATTTTCAAACATATTTAACTCAAAATTTCTATTTTTTCTGAAAAAGCTTGTTTTGGAGATGACGTTTCTAAGTTTAAAATTGTTCAATGATTTATTATTTAGTCAATACATTTCCGCTGTGGGCGCTAACAGCATTTTGTTTATCATACAACTTGAAACAGCTACAATTTTGGAAAGTCTAATAAAATTTGAATTTCGCGGCAAAATACGATGTTTCTTTAATCTTAGGATATTTGCAAGAAAACAAATACATCATGATTATTTAAAAACTGTTTTTTTAACACACCTTTATTATAATCCACCAATATTACCCAAAGGATGGAATTGGAATACAGATAATTATCTATATAATTATAGATTTATAACGTCATATTTTAAACATCTATAAAGATACTTATAGGTATCTATAGGTCTATTATCGAGATTAGTTCAGGGGATAAAATAACAGATGGCGACACTCCATACCAGGGTGACAAAAAAATCTAGAAGTTGGCTCTCTATTCCATAATTTCCATATATATTACTATACTCTGTGGGACTGAGCACAGAGTACATTGAATATACTGAGATAGAGTAATCAGTCAAGCTTTTCGGTTGCAGCGCCATCTCTCGATAATTTATCGAGTTACAAAACTGTACAATATACCTATAAATATGCATTCTATAGAAGTATGAGTAGGTACGTATATAGCTAGATAGCTAGTATTTCGTAACCACAATTCATGGTATAATGGAATTTGCATAAAATATGTAAAGAAAACGATCACATCATATTTTATATCATTTTTTATTTCTTTTTACAAAATATATTCGTGCCATTTCCTGAACCTTGTCATTTTGATCAAAATCAGCTCTAACTCCCTTAATTATTTTATTAGTATCCTTACACCAATTATACAAAAAAAATCGACACAGCAAATCTTGCATTTCTGCCACCACAAGATTTTTATGTTCGGGACATTTTATAAAATTATAATCACAAACTGCGCACAAAACTGTTTTAGTGTATTCCTTTATTTGACCAATGCTGATTTTATCTTTTATAATATATGTGATCATGTCTTGTTGTTCTGAAAAACATTTCATTGCATTTTTAGTAGGATATGTTAAAAATTTGTTTTCAATTGAGTAATCTTTCATTTGAACATAATCCAAATTATCTTTATTTTTTGTGAAAAAGCAATTATTGCATTCTTTGCAATTTTTAAAAATATTTTTCAGTTTCCTGATTACATATCCTGTCACATAAGAAATTTGAGCCTTAATTTTAGCATTTTTTATTTTTTCTGCAAAGTTTAATATAATATGATCACTATTTATAAAATGATTAAAATCGATTTCAACAGGAGCACAAGATGCTTTTTTAGCAAAAAATAATCGGCCTAATGTTTTAAACATATTATCTTTACACGAGTCTTTTTCACAATTAGAACCCGCCGAGTGAACGCTATTCAAGTTATTTATTAAAAGGGCAGCAAACGAATTTTCAAAGCCTGCACATGTGGGGTTCGTGTTTCTTGCCCCGTGGCTACGAACACAGCCAAAAAAATTCTCTAGTGGGTCCTGATTGAAATGTCTGAGCCATATCGACTTACACTTATGCTCCTGAAAAAGCTTATTGGTCAAATATTCAAAATTTTCTAGTGTTAAGATCCAGTTAGTAATTGATGGCACAACGCAAGATTTGCCTTTTTTTGTCAGAAATTTCATGGTTTTCAATAAAGTTTTAGCATCTTTCCACAGTTTCATGTGAGTAGAGTTTGGTGTCACTGCATGAAGCAAAATCTTCCCTGACCGTTTCTTTGAATTTTCGTAGCTGCCATTTACAGAGTCGAATAAATCGTCAAAGAAAATTAAAGCCTCGGCCGTCTCTTTAGCTTCTTCAGGCAAAATTCCTTTTTCTGAAACATAAAAACGCAACTGTTAACATTTTAGTACCTTCACATAACATCATGTTGTATTCTCTGGTGGGTTTGGCAGGGGTGTATGCATATCTCCTCCTCTTATCCCCATTATGCTAGTTATGTTAAAGTCTCATGGTATGGATGGATGTCTGTTACTCTTTCACGCAAAAACTACTGAACTGATTTTGATAAAACTCTACAAGAATATAGCTTAAATACATCAGAAATATTGTGTACTAGTCCATAACTGGAGGTAGTACAAATTTCACGCAGGCGCAATCGTGAGCAGCAGCTATTAAAGTACCTATATTTAGAGAAAACTCACCTGCTAAATATCCCATAGCTACAGCAACAGATTTGCTGAAGACCTGAGTTGCGCATTTCACTTTCATTTTTTTTATTTTATTGGGCAGTATGTGTTGGTCTGTCAGCTTAGGCAACATCCTTAAGCCCATAAATGAAGGATTCTCTTCTTGTAATTTAATTAAATAATCCCATTTCGCTTTCTTCTGCTCTCCATTTTTTATATATATTAAGTCTTTCGTTAATAAATTATTTCTTATACCTTTTATTAAGTGTGGTGCATCATACAGAGGCACAATTTCATTGCCATCAATTTCAAATGTGTGTTTGTTCCACTGACTGTTAGTTTCTAAATATTTTCGTTTAGTTTCTTTTACTAAATAATTGATGGCACTTTTATTTGTAGCTCCTTGGTCACATACAGTTGCCAATATTTTGAGTCCTGTTCCATTTAATTTTTGTATTACTTCCTTAATCTGACGGACCAATTCTGTTGTTGCAGTACTTCCGGTACAGAAACTGTATGCTACTGCCTGTTTATAATTTTTTGTTATTCCTCGTATCATAAATACTAAAGCATGGTCAGCAATTTTTTTCTCCATTTTCTGTCCATTATTTACAAATCCCACTATTTCATCCTTTCTTCTATTATAATCTAAATGGGGTGCGATTGCAATTTCGTCAAACATTAGTAGACATAACCGCTCAGTGGGTTTCATTTTTTTTACTCTCAATTTTAAATTTTTAAAAATATTCTCATTAATACCAGCTTTAAGTGCTGCTGTTGAGAGCAATCTACTTAATGTTAAAGGCGACGGTAGTATAAAAATACGCCTTAGCCAGCGATATGCTCTAGGACCTTGTTTATACAAGGCTAATGCCATAATTTTCTCATTTTTAGAGAATCTGTGTCCCATTTTTTTCTTGTTAATTTCTCTAAACTGTAGCATGGTGAAAATCAAAGCAAATGACGAGAACTTTTGCAATGCTTTCTGGAAGGTGGTATTTTGAGACAAATTTAGGGCCTTTTTAAGTCTGCTGCTGTAATTTTCGTTTGCCTTCTGCAAGCGGCTGATTTTTCTTGTTAAGAAACTTGCCTCTGTAGTGTGAAATATTGATTGCTTCTGCTTTTGTTTGTAGCCGACACCTAAAAAATAAACATAAAACTTTATAATATCTTTTAATATTAGTATAAATAAAACTACATTATTCCTCTATACTCATGTTATCAAAGAATAAAGTTATTTGCCATACATAATGATTAAAAGACCAATTTGGTAAATGGTAAATTGCATTTTTAACTCAAATTCTTATTAAAATTGTATTTTAAGAATAAATGGAAGTTATACTAGGCCTAAACTAATTGCAGAAATGCAGTAGAATAGAGGAAGAGGAAACTGTCGCAACATTGTAGTACATACCTGGCAAATTCACTGACTGTTGAACATAGTCACTTTTCATAATAGTTGCATTTTTAATACTACCAGAAGTTGAAGGTTCAGGATGGGTGCAACTTTGATTTGTAATATCTCTCAATAATTTTCTTTTCCGGGATTCTGAAAAATTAATGACAATATTTAACCTTTCAACAGTATCAAAATACATTGCAGAATTTAGAAGAAGCAGAGAAACAGAGTGATGAAAACAGCAACTTTGCTTGATACTATACACAAAAATAATAGTTTTAAATAAGTAAAAAAATACTTATGTTCATTCTTTCATATTATTTAATTTTATAGGTAAGATTCAATAAAAAATAGTTATTATTTTGAGTGGTCTTTGACCCAAAATAGTCTCTGTAAACTCCAATAAACATTTGGTAGCAGTAAGTATATTTATTTCTGTTGCAAAGCAGAATTGTGGTGTTCCAGTTTAAAGGGTATGGGTACCAGTGTAATTACAGGCACAGAAGACATTATCATCTTTGTTTCTGGCATCTGTGAGGCCTCTGATATTTTAAAAGTCTAAAGGTCCTGTGGCCACTTAACATCAGGAGGACCGTCAGCTTGTTTAATATCCAATGACATCAAAAAAAAATTGGTGTAAAAATGGTACAAGCAGAGATTCTCTTGCACATACCTGTAGAAATCATTGGCTCCTGTATTTGTACTTCCTGGGTTACAAGTACATTGATATTTTCATTGATACTGCTATCTTCTATACCAGATACAACTGTAGAAGTTACGGGCACTTCAGCACTGTTGCGGTTTTGACCAGCACAGCGGAATCCTGAAACATAGCATAGGCTTGTATTTCGTCCTTTACCCTGATAAATTAAGAAGTAAAAACAAATGGTATTTATTAAAAATACTTGTACAAAATATTTATATTTTACTATTAAATTAATTTTTAGTATGTTTTGTACATTTAATCAGTTATTTTTATTTATTTTATTATAACTGGAAAACAAACAGTAATAACAACTAACAAATACAACAAATTAGGTATGCAACTAGTAACCAATTACATGTTAAGTTAGTTAGTTAAGCTAATTAGATACTGACCTGGCACATACAGAGTTGGTACAGCAATAGCACTAAGCCGCTTACTCCTTGTTTGATATTTTTCTTCAAAGTGGCGGTCACACACTTTACGGTAGTTTTTGATTTTTTGGTTGTCTAGTTTCAAAATATCTCCTCCAATGTTGTACAACCAAGTTCTGAATCTTTCTGCATCATTGTTAGGGTCAGGAAACATATGAAGAGTGACATCATCTGAACCTATAAAAGGATATTTAATTCATAAGTTATTCGACGTAACATTTTTACTTTATGTAAGGAATGCAATCTTATTTACTTACGTGACTTTCCACAGCCAGGAACACAACAGATTTTATGAGCCATCATAAAATTCCGAATTGAAGGTAGGTAAATCAAGAGTCCAGTAAACAATGCCAAAATCGTACGGAAAAGCGGAATAATCGGAGTCCAATAAACAAAGCCGTAGTCAAACAGAAACACTGAATCGTCGAAGTCCAAAAAGAAAAGCCAATTTAACGTAAAAATCCAATAAAACACAACGAACAAAAACATAAGCACAAGAGCATTTGAATTTTAGCAACGTTTGACACTTAAAACCGGCGCTAGCGCCATGTTCGGGTAACACGTTTCATTAACAAATTTTATTTAACTTGAACTCAGTTTTTTTAAATACTAACACTAAAACTCCTACAAGTATAATAATATAATAATTAATATATTATTCATTAACATATAAGATTTTTTTCATAAAGTGACTTTTTTCATAATTGGTAGAGGAAATGCTATAAGCATATTGCTTGAAATGAAACGTATTTGGAATTCCCAGTTCAGTTTTTACTTTTATTTTCTGGGTACAGGGTTTGTCAGGCCTCTCTAATTTGTACTATCACAAATACATTAGTTTAAAGCCCAGCCCTGTCAAAGATCTCATAATAGTCAATAAAATTCAACAATGGTTTTCCTATCAAATATAGAAATGTATTCAAGATACAGAGCAGCATTATTTATAACTAACTTCCACCCGCGGCTTCGCCCGCGTGGTGTGTTGATAAAAAGCAGCCTATAGCAAAAATAACAAAATCGAAGTATAAATAAAATTAGGTAACTACGTTTCATTTTTAAGGTTACGTCCCCAATGGGTAAAAACCCTATTACTAACTCTTCGCTGTCCGTCCGTCCATAGGTAATGGTACGGATCTAACTAATAGGTATGTATTATAAAACTTCATAAAACCTATGTTTTATTATATTTGATGTAATTAAATCTTATTGTACCTATGTTCACAAATAAAGGATTTGAATTTAGTTTGTAAGGAACATGTCAACTCAACGTACCTACTCTGTGCTCACGCGTCTGCCCGTGTTCGGGTCGCGCACTCGAGCGATGAGCGACTTGTTCCCTCACCCCGCCCGCGCGGGCCAGCCTAGTCACGGCGACACGAAATTAATTTTGTGGCGCGTTATTTTGATTTTGCTGTATCTCCTAAAGTATTTATTTAACCTGCATGATGTAAAGGGAAAAAATAATCTTCATGAAATGTTCATGCCAACCAACCTATTTAAAATGATAAGGATTAATACTGTATTTGTGTAAATAGCTTTCTAAGTTAGCGCTTTATAATTGACCATTTGTTAAAGTATTAAAATGGATATAGTATGTTATCCTTAAGATATAGACATATGTCACCGCTGACTTTTCTGTAGACCTATATAAGATACATAATTACACCATACATTATTTAGTTATATCTTAAAGGGTTTAGGCAGCGTTTTCGTTGAAAGCTCCCAGACAGCATACTTTTTGCCGACATCTTCAACAAATATCGTTAATGTACACAGAAATAAATACAAAAACTTAACAAATTATAAACTAAGAATTACTCTATCTATTAAAAAAAACCGCATCAAAATCCGTTGCGTAGTTTTAAAGATCTAATCATACATAGGGACAGACAGACGGCGGATAGTGACTTAGTTTTATACTATGTACCTAGTGATAAAAAAAAGATAAAATAAACCGAGCGAAGTTCAATAGGTAATCTGAACAGACAATTCTGGAATTGATGAATTATTAAGACACCCAAACACACAGGAATACTTTCTCCCGCGATTATCAGACATTTTTTATTCGTTTAGCGGTGCCGAAAAGCCGTGACGCGCGAACCTCGTGCAGTGTTAGCCCCGACTGGCGCAGCGCGAAAGGAGCCGAGATTTTGTTTAGTGTGCGTGCGGCGACGCATAGATACTACGGCGCACACATACAAGCCGCGCGCTACGCGTTTGTATGAAGTTATCGTACTTCCCCTCTTTATACTATGGTAACACCATTATCAACGAATGTCACTATTGTAGCGGAATATGATGCTAACCCTAAATTGGTTGATCTCGCTACTGTAGAAGTTGATTAAGATTAATGAGATAAATTCTTAATCTAGATATATTCTTCAAATATAAAATGTGTACCAAATATATTTTTGTAGTTGTATTGTTCTTCGGTTGTACAATGGCAACTAATTTGGAAAACTTTAATTCTATGATGATTTCAGTCCTTCAGACACAACTGCCTGCCTATAAGGTTTCAGGATGTGCCGAGCTCGAAGAGTTAAGCAATTCAGAATTTTATAGTGCAAGTTTGATCCCTCCGTTATCGGATATAGACCAAAATCTCGAATATTTTATCAATTTGTTTAAAGACAGAGTTATTTCAGGGTATCGATTCGTTAAGTTGGGAAAGTTAACTTTCCTTACTACGTTGCCGTTGCCTGACCCAAAATTTAGAGTTCAAGTAATGTACACCAAAGAATAATCCCTTTATAATTAAGATAAAATTTGGAATCTGTATCTTAGAATTTAAGTGTGTAACTTGTGATCATAAATCGAGAATGTCTGACAGATATACCATTAAATATTCTGCTAATGCAAGAAACGGACTACCGTATTCCTTGGTTACGCCAGAAATGGCTATAACTCTTCGAAATAATGAAAAGTCAGTTGAAGCAGCTACAACAAGGTATGACCAATTCAAGTCTTCAGCAGAAGCTCGTAATAATTGGTTAACCTCATATTAGAATGTTTAAATATGGAGGCTATGTATAAATTGCAAAATAATACAAGAATTCTAATTGCAAAGGCTCAAATTAACTTTACAAAGTCACCCAAAGACAGATTAACTAAAACATACGTTGAAACTAGATTAGAAGCACTTGAAACGTTGTGGAAAGAATTCTCGTCAACTCATAAAAGTATACTTCAGAATGACGCTCAACGAGATTCTGATAAGTATTTTGTGAATGATATTTATGATAACACTGAAGAAACTTACATTTCCACAAAACACAGTTAAAGGAAGTTTTAAAACAAGTATATTTGGTACAGGTGTAAAAATTTATAACAAACTTCCTGATTATAAAAAAAAACCGTGAAACTTTAGATATTTTTAAAAGCACCTAAAGGACTTCTTGATACGTAAATCTTACTACTCTATCAATAACTTTTTTAATGACAAAATAATTGTGACTTCACCATTAGATAACCCTTAATCAAATATTGGGAAATTATTTCCCTCTTGACGCTACCGTAAAATTTCTGTTATATTTTTTTATTGGTAACTCTAATCAGTACCAACGTAGGAACAAAATAATCCTACAGATTTTTTAAATCTAATATAATGGCAACATTTTGTACGAAGCCGCGAACTGTCATCGTATGTCAATGTCAAAAACACAGTTTGAAATATTTTGCAAAAAAACCGTCGGATGCGAGTTTTGAAAGTTTTTCAAGAAAAAAAATCTGGTAAGTGCTTATACACGATATTCTTGTAAACTAGACATGTTTTCTGAATGCCTTTTTCGGTTTTTGGCTTCGTAGCATTGATATTTGTTGGATTTTCTTAGGTTTAATAAAGTGGGAAATAATTTCCCATTGTTTGTTCCTGCGTTGAAAAAATACCAGTTTCTATATATACAAAAAAAATTATTTGTCTGCTGCACTATATAAGTAGCTAAATAGGTATAGGTACTTGTATAATAACTAACACAAAGTTGTCAGCGAGTAAGTCGGCTAAGGAGTATTCTTGAGATTGATCATTTGATTTTTATAACCGTCACTAACAATTTTTAGGAACTTGTGTATCTATTTGTGCTGCTGAGAATACCTACTTACCGGCTTTGTATTACTTACTTTCAGCTATTCAAATATGGATGCTAGAATGAAACGTAAAGTGCTACCCAAGAAAAAATTAGAAGAGGTGGTACAAAATTTAGACGACTTGTCTGATTTATCAGGCTCAGGTTCTGAAGACGACTCATGCTATGTCAACAGCATTCATTCTCCTTCCGATAGTTTCCTTAATCAGGCTGACGATAACTTAATTGAACAACGCCTTGAATATATCTTTGGCTGTGAATTGAATGAAGACAAACAAGAAACGCCTACTATACAAGCCCAACAGATTTTTTTGGGCGGGAACAAGGTGCGCGCTTTCAACAGTTGGGTCATGGCGGTTTTAATGTACTCTTTCGGCATACTCAAATGGACTCAGACTGAACTCGATGCCCTGGATAGGAGAGTACACTGCTGACTGGAAATCGGATGCATCACTCACGATCATCAGTAATGTACATCCCACGGAAGTGTGGGGGTCGAGGCTTTTTAAACGCGAAGACCTTCCACAACCGAGAGGTGTGCAGTCTCAGGGAATATTTTTTAAAAACCGACGTGGGTATGCACCGAGATGTAGTCGCAGTGGACAAGGGACTCACCCCGCTGTCCATGGCTAAAGAGAATTGGCGCAAACCTGTAGTACTTACTACCGATGACCGCAAGGTAGTATGGCAAGGTAAGGAGCTTCACGGGCGCTTCTACAAGGCTCTTCATGGGCCCGATGTAGATTTTCTGGCGTCCGTGTCCTGGCTACGATTCGGTGACCTATTTGGGGAAACTGAAGGTTTTGTCTGTGCGATTATGGACGAAGTTATGTTGACGAACAACTACCGGAAATATAATAAGGATGGGACGGTTGACGTGTGTCGGGCATGCCACCGTCCTGGTGAGTCCATCAGACATATTATTTCTAGTTGTTCTCGTCTAGCTAACAGCGAGTACTTGCATAGGCACAACCAAGTAGCCAGGATTATTCATCAGCAACTTGCCTTGAAATATAATCTTGTTGAATCTGAGGTACCGTACTACAAGTATGTGCCCGACCCAGTTCTCGAGAAAGACCATGTCACGCTGTATTGGGATCGGTCTATCATTACTGACAGGACTATTGTCGCCAATAAACCTGACATAGTGGTGATAGACCGATCAGCGCGCCGCGTAATGATAATCGATGTTACCATCCCACATGACGAGAACCTCGTGAAAGCTGAGAAAGAAAAACAACTAAAATACCTTGACTTGGCATACGAGGTTGTTGACATGTGGAATGTGAACTCGGCTATCATTGTGCCGATTGTCGTAACGGCCAATGGCTTAATTGCCAAGAGCCTCGAAGAACATCTGTCTAAGCTCTCCTAAGGTGGTTGGATCAAGGGCCTGATTCACAAGGCAGTACTCCTCGATACGGCCCGCATTGCTAGCCCTAACCACCGGTAGCTTGGACCCTGCTCCCGTTACCGGCGGAAACCTATTTTTAAATGTTTTTAATTTATTTTTTAAGAAACATTTAAAAATTTAATTTTAAGATGCGAATTAAATAAAGGACATAATTAATGTAAAGTGTTACAGTACGATATCTTCGTGCTGTATCTACAATCTACATCGCAATCTTATGTTCTTTATCGCACGTTCAATATCTATTAAATGTTTCTACTATCTGTTATCAAGCACGAACGAACGAACGAACGTTTATCAGGCACGAAGTCGTTAGTATATAAGATGCACCTTTGGATAATTATAACCAGACTATACTACATCTTTTGTCTCATTTATACCTAGTCATATACTGCCAAGAAGTTTGGCAAATTGGTGACCCCGACGAACGAATACGCAGCAAGAAACATGGCACAATCACCGTGCAAGGCGAACATAAATCAGCAAGGAACACTTGAAGTAGCTGCTGGCACCTCGGTTTTATCCCGCATTCCGGAATTTTGGAAAGACCAACCAAGATTATGGTTCACGCAACTAGAAGCCATATTAGCACCACAGAAGCAAGGAGACGAATACAAATACTGTACAGTAATAGCAAAGTTATCCAAGGAAGAAATACTACAAGTTAGTGACCTAATCACTTCACCACCGACTACAGATAAATACAAAAACATCAAGGAACGTTTAATTGATTGTTACGAAGAAACAGAACAGCGACAGTTTCAAAAATTAATATCAGAGACAGAACTCGGTGATCAAAAACCTTCGCAGTTATTACGTCAAATGCGGGTCCTCGGGAGAGGAAAAATCAGTGACGAAACAATTAAACTACTATGGTTCAGGCTTTTACCAACATCAGTTACTACGGTTCTAGCAGTTACGGAAGACATGGAAATTGACAAACTGAGCCAAATTGCAGACAAAATAATAATGAATTCAAAAGTAACCGAAATATCAGCTGTTAGCAACGACACTTCAAACGACAACAATACAGCATGCATTTTAACCCAGCTAGCAAAATTACAGATAGATATTGACGCCATTCAGCAAGGTCAATATGGCTATCGACCCAACACGCACAATCATTTCAAGAAACGTCAACAATTCCCGATTATGAGGCCGAGAACAAACTATAGAGGAGCAAATCGATTTTGTTACTACCACGAAAGATTCGGAAAATATGCAAGGAACTGCATTAAACCATGCGGTTGGAAATCAATGACTTACGTACGGAACCAGGGAAACGAATAAGAGCACAGACAACGGCGAAACTCTGTGCAATCCACCCATCCAATCGCCTCACCATTACCGACCGAAAAAGTGGTATGAAGTTTTTGATTGACACGGGCGCAAATATCTCAGTCATTAGCAAGCAACAGAGATATTCAATTTTACAAAATGAACAATACACACTATACGCTGCAAATGGGACTAAAATTAGGACTTACGGCGAGAAGACGCTTACCTTGAATTTAGGACTACAACGATGTTATAAATGGAATTTTATAATCGCCGATGTTACACAACCAATAATTGGAGCAGATTTTCTAGAGCACTATAAACTATTAGTCGACATAGCAGGTCGCAAACTTATCGACAAAGTTACAGAGCTGACAACGCATGTAACTTCAGAAAAAGCGACACAACAAACAATTCATACTATCGCAGTGGGAACGAATCCACGTATTACGCAACTTTTAAACAAATACGAAGACATCACGAAAGAGTCCTCTCTACGCAATGCGCCCAAACATAAGATTGAACACCACATTATCACTACAGGACCACCCGTCGCAGCTCGGGCAAGACCATTACCTCCAGAAAAATACGACATAGCCAAAAAGGAATTTCAAAATATGATAGAACTCGGAATTTGCCGACCGTCAGATAGCCCATGGGCAAGCCCATTACATATGGTAAAAAAGAAAAATGGCGAATGGAGACCGTGCGGAGACTATCGAATGCTCAATAGCACGACAGTGCCGGATAAATACCCACTACCAAGATTAACTGACTTTACATACATATTAGAAAATAAGAAGATACTAAGCAAGATAGATATACGCAAAGCATACCACTGTATTCCTGTTAAAGATATAGAGAAAACAGCCATCATCACACCTTTCGGACTTTTTGAGTACTTAAGAATGCCTTTCGGATTACGCAATGCGGCACAAACATTTCAACGATTCATGGATTCCTTATTTAGAGATTTAAACTTCGTATTTATATTTGTAGACGATTGTCTCGTCGCATCGGACAACGAAGATATGCATTATCAGCATTTAGAAACGGTTTTCAAACGTTTACACGAGAATGGAATAACCATTAATCTCGAAAAATGCGAATTTCTCAGAAGGGAAATAGATTTCTTAGGTTATCATATAACGAGCCAAGGAATACAACCTACCGAAGAAAATTACAAAGCAATCATGGAATTTCCCAAACCGAAAACAATTCAAGAATTAAGAAGATTTTTGGGCATGGTCAATTTCTACAGAAGTAATATTCCACGCGCAGCGGAAAATCAAAGAATTTTAAACGAATATCTACATGGTTCAAAAAAGAACGATAATTCACCTGTTCCTTGGACAACGGAAGCAGACAAAGCTTACGAAAAATGCAAGGAAAGCATGAAAAACGCAGTATTAACAGCGCATCCTTCCCGCAACGCATCACTAGCGCTCATGACCGACGCTAGTGCTACTTGCGTTGGTGGAGTTTTACAACAAAAATCCGGACGCAATTGGGAACCATTAGGATTTTTTTCACAAAAATTGAGCGAAACTCAACAAAAATATTCTACGTTTGACAGAGAGCTGTTAGGAATATACATGGCCGTCAAACATTTTCACAGATTAATCGAGGGAAGAGAATTTACAATATTTACGGATCACCGACCTTTGACATACGCATTCTCCCAAAAACCATCATCAAACGATACACCGCGACGGGTCCGGCAGTTAGATTTCATTTCACAATACAGTACCAACATCCAACACATAAACGGACGTGACAATATTACCGCCGATGCCTTATCTCGAATAGAGGAAATATACGTGCCATCACCTATCGATTACGCTGAATTGGAAAAATGTCAATCAACAGATAATGAACTAAGTAAATTACATGACAATAAAAGATTAAAATTCAAAAACATTACGCTTCCGGGTTCCACAATAAACATCACCTGCGACACGTCTACTGGAAAAAGCCGCCCCTACTTACCAAAGCATTTTCGCAAACAAATTTTCGATACCATTCATGGTATGAGCCATCCAGGAAAAAGAACTACGAGAAAAATGATAACCCAAAGGTATTTATGGCCGTATATGAACAAAGATATCAATAATTGGTGTAGATCATGTATAGCCTGCCAAAAATCAAAAATACAACGACATACGATATCACCTCCTGGTACATTTATGACAGCGCAACGTTTTGAACATTTACATATTGACATCGTCGGACCACTACCGATTTCACAAGGGAAGAGATATTTAATCACAATCATAGATCGTTGTACGTCATGGCCCGAAGTATTTCCGGTAGAAGATATAACTGCAGAAACAGTAGCCAAGACACTTTTCGAAGGATGGATTACTCGTTTTGGATGTCCATTGCGCATTACTACGGATCAAGGCCGACAGTTTGAATCAAGAATATTTGAGTCACTCTCACAATTTTTGGGAATACATAAAATTAGGACAACACCTTATCATCCGCAATCCAATGGAATGATAGAGAGATTTCATAGAACTTTAAAGGTAGCGTTAATGACAAGAGAATCCAACGAAAATTGGTTAAAAGAAATCCCAACAGTTTTACTCGGGTTGCGGAGTAGCTTGCGAGAAGACACAGGTTATAGTTCAGCAGAGATGACATATGGAACGCCAATACGACTCCCTGGAGGATTTTTTGAGTCATCAGCAGCACAGTTATCAACGTACGAAGAATTTGTAAAACAAATTCAAAAGGACATCACACAAATGACATCAATTCCGAAAAGAAAAAACCATAACCAAGCTATATTTGTGCATCCCGAACTCAAAGAATGCTCACACGTATTTGTTCGGTGTGATAGAATGAAGGAAGCCCTGACACCGCCGTATGAAGGACCCTACCCAGTAATTAGTAAAACAGATAAAACATTTTGCATTAGAATTAAGGATAAAGAGACAGTGATATCAATTGACAGATTGAAACCAGCATTCATGATCAATGACGAATCAAACTACGTGCCAGATTCAAAGGATTGCGACAGACATTCACACACGTACACTACACGATCGGGACGTAAAGTAAAGCCAAAATTACAGACGTCAGCAAATCACACCACAACAGGCGTCATCAAATTCCACCGCGTACAATAGCATTATTATTTATATACATCAGCAAATAGCTAGTAAGGTCTAGATCAAATTTATATTGTAAACACTATTACCATAATATTTATTTTTCTTTTTAAAGGGGGGTGTACTGTTACAGTACGATATCTTCGTGCTGTATCTACAATCTACATCGCAATCTTATGTTCTTTATCGCACGTTCAATATCTATTAAATGTTTCTACTATCTGTTATCAAGCACGAACGAACGAACGAACGTTTATCAGGCACAAAAGTCGTTAGTATATAAGATGCACCTTTGGATAATTATAACCAGACTATACTACATCTTTTGTCTCATTTATACCTAGTCATATACTGCCAAGAAGTTTGGCAAATAAAGCAACTGATTGAATTTTAATATATTTTTTAATAAAAGTCTTAATTATTGACCTGGGTGGAATTTCCATTGAGAACGCAATTTTACGCGGCCTTTTTAAAAAACTACCACTACTACTACACTTAGTTGCGGTGTTAGGGTAGGGCGCGGTTGGGCGATCGCCCAGGGGCTTTCTTAGGCTTAGTACAACTACTTGCCAAATTTGATCTCGTCATGCAGGAGCACTTGCGATTAGCTATGAAGGGTGATGTTTTAGACCACTACTGTGGAAAAGACATTCAAAATGAATTAATAGAGCAGATGGGTGAAAAAGTGAAGTCAGAAATTATATCACACGCAAAGAAATCAAATATTATTCTATTATAGCTGACTGTACTCCAGACATTAGTCATGTAGAAAAACTTTCGCTGAAATTACGATTTTATTTGATTTATCAGATGATAAAAAAATATATCAGTGAAAGAGCATTTCTTTGAGTTTATACTTGTCAATGAGTCAACTGGTGAAAGACTGACTGCAATTTATTATTAATGTTTTAAATAAATACGGATTGGAATTGAATGGTTGTAGGGGTCAGAGTTATGACAACGGGGCGAATTGAAAGGAAAAAATATTGGGGTTCAAAGGAGAATTCTCGACATAAACCCCTTAGCTGTTTATGTACCGTGTGGCTGTCATAGCTACAATCTAGTACTATGCGATGACGCTAAGTCATCCGTAAAATCAGTCACTTTGTTTGGGGTAATTCAGAGGTTGTTCACATTGTTTTCAGCTTCTGTTCATCAATGGAAAATTCTAACCAATCACTATATACTATAATAAAGCTCAGTGACACACGTTGGGAAGCAAGAATCAGCAGTGTTAAAGCAGTCCGTTATCAAATTAGTGCTATCCATGATGCTTTAATTACTTTGGCGATTGAAACTCAGAAAACTGATGTTCAAGTTTCTCATGAGGCTACTACTCTAGCCGAACAGCTAAAAGATTTCAGCTTCATCGTCTTATTGGTTGTTTGGTATGATATACTTTTTCAAATAAATATCGTAAGTAAATCTCTACAGTCAACAGACATGGATCTTGGTAAATGTACAGAAATGTTGAAAAAATGCTGCAATTTCTTGGAAGACTACAGAAATACAGGCTTTAAAAGCGCTATTTTGACTGCGAAGGAGTTGGCCGAAGAACTAGAAATTGAACCTGTGTTTTGAGCTACAACAAGAATTCGACGTATTAAGCGTCAAGCTGATGAAATTGCACGCGGTGACACAATAACTTCTCCAGAAAAATTGAGGTTGAATTTTTCAACTGTCTTTGGACACTACATTAATTTCAGTCAATGAAAGGTTCGAACAGCTAAATGAATTCTCGGAATGTTGGTCTTTTTTGTACAATATTAAGTAGATTCCAGAAAAACCCGATCTTGTCAAGCTCTGTTATGATCTCCAATTAAAATTAACTGTAGACTCTAAATCAGACATAGATGGTTGTATGTTGTGTGATGAACTTTTAAGTCTGATATCCTTTTTGCCTGATCAGATGTTACTCCCATTTTTGTTTTAAATTTTATCAAAGATCGCAACTTACAAGAACTGTATCCAAATGCATGCGTGTCGTATTCGATAAAATCGTTTCGAGACGCGGCGTTCCGGTGACAACTTCGCACGGTATACGTTAAAATATATTTCTCGAACACGGGATTTTCCCGTATGAACGCCGTGTAAACAATTTTTAAGTTTTCATATATATTCTGTTGTCACTACTCTATTCGATAATACTTTTCTGGCCTTTCTATCAGCGAACTCTTTTATAAGGTTGTCAAAGTCGATGTTTTCAGCAATTCCGTTTTCAATTGACAAAGTTGCTAAGTTTGTCAATCTAGATTGAGATATTGTTGATCGAAGATAGGTTTTTATCAGCTTCAGCTTTGAAAAACTCGGCTCCCCACTAGCAACCGTTACAGGTATAGTCACTAATATTCGCAATGCTAACAGCGATTTTAGAATATTTCACCAGAACATTGCCGGCGCTATAAATAAAACTGAGGAATTAACATTTGCCATCCACGAGCTGTCTCAAAATGATACAAGAATAAATGTTGTGTGTTTGACTGAAACTTTCATGAAAAAAGGTTCAGAAACGCTTTTGAAAATTTCAGGTTACAAATTGGTTGCATCCTATTCCCGTGACACTAAACGAGGAGGGGTATGCATAATGATAGATAATAATTTAAAATATAAAACTTTGACTAATATTAATGATTTGACTTGTAAATTTAATTTTGAATGTTGTGGTGTAGAAATAAATAAGATTATGATTATTTGTTTATATAGAACTCCTAATAGCAACCCGCAAATATTTCTTGAAAAACTTGAACAGTTACTACTAAGACTAACTAAGAAACATAGAAAAATAATTCTGTGTGGTGACTGGAACATAGATATTTTAAAGACAAATAAGAGTAGCGAAGAGTTAAAAAGTTTACTGAAAAACTTTAGAATAGAGTTGCATATTAAAACACCAACGAGACAATTGTCATGTCTGGATCAGTTTGCAAGCAGCATCACGCAAGTTAAAGCGGAGGTGCATCACCTTGCCTTGTCAGACCACGAAACAGGACAATCGCTTTCGCTGAAAACGAGTAAATCATCCGAAATATGCAGTTGGTTTGAGAATGTTAGAGATTATAGTGGAGAAAACATGGACAAGTTCTTTAGTTGTATGTCGGCTCTTACTTTCTCAGAAGTTTACGAAAAAAATGATTTGCAAGAAGCGTTTACCGAATTTCATGCGCTATTTAAATTGTTTTTCAATCTGTGTTTCCCATTAAAGACAATAAAGAGATCATCTAAAAAAGGGAACCACAATTGGTTGACGAAGGGGATAAGAAGATCCTGTATAAAAAAACGGTATCTCTATCTTAACCAACAACACAGTAGATCAAACAGAAAAAAGTCAAATAAACATTATAAATCATACAGCTACTTACTCAAAAAGTGCATTTATAAATCTAGACAACTACAAAGTAAAAAATATATTGATAATAGTAATAATAAATGTAAAGCCACATGGGCAGTGATTAATGAAAATATTGGTGACATTAATGGTATAACACAAATTGACAGAATAAACTCAAACTCAAACTCAAATCATTTATTTCAATTAGACCATTACAGGCACTTTTGAATGTCATAAAAACAAGAACAAAAAAAAAATGATGCTGCTACAATCCCAGTCACAAGACATAATAACTTGTGAAAGTAATGTAGTTGCCCATTCCAAAGCGTAGATCTCTATGGAGAAGAATGGGCAAGAAACTCCATGGACACTCTTTTAAATCATAATATTTTAACATAATCATGGATACATCATTCATGTTGTGATTATAAATACATGTGAGAACGATGTAGAAAAACGAGCACATTAAGAGCGTCCAGAGTAAAAGCAAAAACAAGAGTTTAATAAATAAATTAATTAATTAAAACAAACCGTGGCGGCTAATAGATGACCAGTCACAACTGACAGCGCCCGTTCACGAACATGACGTATGGATCAGCCCCATTCAGCTCGACCATTTTGAAGGGAGCTAAATGACCCGACACACCCGCCACCATCAGCGAGACATTTAAGTGAGCATGACAATCTCTCAACCACCAGGGCAACCGTCGAGTCAATAAAATTACATAGAACTCACACATGGGCATTACAATTATACAATATTAGGAAATTGAGTCTATACAATGCAAAGAAAGTCTTACAATCTTCTTCAGCTGCCACAATAACTTCAGATGCTGATTAATGATTAATTAGTTTGCCCCTATGGTTGTGGAGCAGGACCGGCATTGAGCCAAGCATTTTTATCATTAATGTAATCCCCCAACTTATAGTATGCTTGCCTACATAGTGTGCGTTTAATACAAGATTTAAACTTCGATTCATTCAGTTGTAGGATGTGTGGAGGTATTTTATTGTAACATTTTAAACAGTACCCCATAAAAGAGGAGTCTACTTTAGCTAGCCTGAAACCTGGCTGAACCAGTTGGTCCCTATTTCTAGTATTATAGTGATGTCTGTCACTTCTTTTACTAAATAGATGCAGATTTTTCCTAACGTACATGATGTTTTCATAGATGTATTGACAAGGTACTGTCATGATGTTAATTTTTTTAAACAGTTCTCTTAGAGAATCGCGCCTACGTAGATTATACATGGCTCTGATGGCTCTTTTCTGCAGAATAAATATAGACTCAATGTCTGCAGCCCGTCCCCAAAGTAAAATACCGTATGACATTATACTATGAAAATAACTAAAATAGACTAGTCGCGCGGTATCTACATCAGTAAATTGACGGATTTTTCTTACGGCATATGCTGCTGAACTCAACCGTCCTGCAAGAGATGTTAAATGAGGACCCCACTGTAGCCTCGAGTCGAGTGTGATGCCTAAGAAAACAGTTTTATTGACGAATTCTAGTTTCTCTTGATTTAATACTATGTCACAATCACTACTTTTGACGTTTGGTAGAGCGAATCTTATGCATTTCGTTTTTTTTTCCATTCAATACTAAGTTATTAGCAGTAAACCAATTATGGACCTGCAATAGGGCGTTATTTAGGTCGTCAAGATTCGTGGTACGTCTATTTACCTTAAATATTAAAGAAGTGTCGTCAGCAAACAACACCATTTGTGGTTGATTTTCAAATAAATGGGGTAGATCATTAATATATACTAAAAAGAGGAAAGGGCCCAATATAGAACCTTGTGGTACACCCATTTTAACTTTTAAACCCATTGAATTAACGCCATTAATTTGAACTTGTTGCTGTCTATCATTTAAATACGATTTTACTAAACTGAGCGCAAGTTTATCTAAACCGTAATGCTCAAGTTTTAAAAGCAGGGTTTCATGATTAACGCAATCAAATGCCTTCGTAAGGTCACAGAAGATTCCTATTGCATCTTGTGCCTCTTCCCACGCAGTAAATATGTGTTTCATTAAGGTGACACCGGCGTCAGTCGTACAACGTCCTTTGGTGAAACCATACTGCTTTTCATGTAAGATTTTATTGGTGTTAAAATGGTTGAGCAATTGATTTAGCATTAACTTTTCAAACACCTTGCTGAGAACTGGCAAAACGGATACGGGCCTATAGTTGTTAGTGTCTTTACTATCCCCGGATTTAAAAAGCGGTATTACCTTGCTGTATTTCATTAGATCCGGGAAAACCCCTTGATCCACGCACAAATTAAATGTTAAGGCTAAATACGGTGCTATAGTCTCAATAATGGCGGTACAAGCTTTGATGGACATACCCCAAAGATCTTCGGTTAATTTGACCTTGATTTGCTTAAAAGCTTTAATAACTGATAAGGGGTTTATATGCTTAAATTCAAATTGAATCGGGCAGGCTGGAACGTTCGCCTTTAATAAATCCTTAGATAGCAAGGGCGAGGAATGTAAGGTCTCTGTAGTCTTATGTGGGATATTGGTAAAGAAATTTACAAATTCCTGAGCAATGTCATTATTATTGCTCACGAGGCCATGTGAGGTTTCTAACGTAAAATCATTTCTTGGTTTTTTATTTCTATTTGTTTCATTGTTGATTATTTTCCAGACCGTTTTTATTTTATCATCGGCTGATTTAATTTTGTTGCTAATGAATAAAGATTTGGCAACTTTACAAGTGTTTTTGAAAATTTTTGAATAAGTGGCAACATATTCACTAAAAGTTTTTGTGTTGATGTAAGGCTTAAGGCCATACAGCTCAAACAATCGTTCCCTACTTTTCCTAATACCTTGTGTAGCCCAATCACTGAAAATAAACTTTTGGCAAATAGTTTTTGTTTTTATTTTTAAAGTATTATTGAACTCGGTGTGCACTACTGAAAAGAATTCATCATACCATTTATTCACATTGTTTATATGGCCCGGAAAACTTAACTTGCTAATTAAATTATTATTAAATCTATCTAAATTGCTGGCTGCCATTTGTCTAGTCTGTATTTGAATTTTTTGATTTTTTATGTTGGACGCGAAAGTAACGTACTGGCCGCTATGATCTGAAGGAAGGTAATTAACAATGAATTTATCTAAATAGTCGCAGCAACAAAACACATTATCAATACACGTAGCGGTGTTTGTGGTAATTCGGGTTGGCTCTGAAAATACATTTGACAAATTAAACGATTTAAAGAGACTTAAAAATCTACTGCTATTTGCGTTTTCCTCTAACATATTGACATTAAAGTCACCACAGATAATTATTGGTTTATTACCAGTCACAAGTTTTGCTAAAGCATCTTCCAGTACTGATTCAAAAATAGAGTAATTTAGATAATTTGGAGGTCTATAAACGCACACTATTACATGCTCATCTAGCTCAACACAAGACAATTCAATGCTATTTTCAACCGAAAGATCAACTATATCATTACGAGACTTATATTTAATAGAATTTTTTAATAATAATTCATGATAATCAAACATACGAAGACCCTAAGGAGATAAGTGACAAATTTAATGAGTTTTATATAAAATTGACAAATAGCAAAAAATTTAAATATAATATAGATGAGATTAATAAAACTGTAGATAATAATAACGAAAATACAATATTCCTTAAACCTACTGATGCGATGGAAGTATTTCAAACAATTAAAAATCTAAAAAACACCAGCGCAGCGGGAGTAGATGATATAACAACCAAGGTAATTAAATTAAGCGCACCATACATATGTCAACCGCTGTGTTATTTAATAAATTTGTCTTTTGAGGAGGGTTCTTTTCCACAATTATTAAAAAAGTCAGTAGTTAAGCCACTTTTTAAAAAAGGAGAAAAATCTGACATGAATAACTATAGGCCAGTGACTCTGATACCAATCATGTCAAAAATCTTTGAGAAAATCATGCTTAAAAGGCTCCAAGATTTTACAGCAAGTCATCACGTACTTAAAGATGAGCAATTTGGGTTCAGACAGAATAGTACAACTTCACTGGCATGTTTTAATTTGATCAAAATTGTCACACAGGCTATAAATGATGGCTTACCAATTGCTGCTATTTTCCTAGATATGAGTAAGGCGTTTGATTTTGTAGACCACAAACTGCTCTTACATAAACTGGAAAAATATGGAATAAGAGGCAAAGCTAACGACTGGTTAAGAGACTACCTAAATGATAGAAAACAGTGCGTGGAAATCTCTAAAATACATAAGAACAAGAAGATGTTACATAGAAGTGGCTATCGACAGAATAATTTTGGAGTGCCACAGGGCAGTGTATTGGGACCTTTCTTATTCCTCATTTATATAAACGATCTCCCAAATATCACTTGCCATAACACAATCTTGTTTGCGGATGACACAACCCTCATTGTAAAATGTACAAATGAAGACACATACGAACAGGATATAAACAATGCAATAAAGGATATAATACACTGGTTACATTCTAACAACTTACGTATAAATATGGAGAAAACTAAAATGATTCAATTCCAAACCCACATAAGAAAGCCATTAGTGTTAAATGTTAAATATGGTAATACTAACATCGAACAAGTTGCAAGCACAAAATTACTGGGTATTACGTTAGATCAAAACTGCAACTGGAAAACACACGTCGACGATGTTTGTGATAAACTCGACAGATTTGTCTACGCAATAAAAAGATTAAGAGTCACGGTATCAACGGAAGCTGCTCTTTGCGCATATCACGGTTACGTTTCGTCCGTACTCGCATATGGTCTCTTGTTGTGGGGTAATTCGGTGGATATTACAAAAGCGTTTAGGGTACAAAAGAAATGTGTACGCGCAATATGTGGGGCCTGGTTTATGGATAGTTGTAAGCCTTTGTTTAAAAAGTACAACATTCTGCCATTACCGTGTATGTACATTAGAGAATTATGCCTATTTGTAAAACAACATCCAAATTTGTTTACTAAATATAAAGATGTATCTAAACGAAAAGTAGCTCCTAGAAATAAAAGTAAATTTCAACATGAACTCTGTGTACCGCAATGCAGGCTTGGATTGTTTAAGAAGAATTGTTATATAAATGCTATAAAGGTATATAACAAATTACCGGACTCTTTTAAAGATTTACCTTTCACAATGTTTAAAAAAAAAGTAACGCAATGGTTAAAAGAAAAATGCTTTTACAATCTCAATGAATACATGTCAGATCGCGGAAACAGAAGATGAAGTCGATAATGTTGGTATATACCTTATAATAATGAACTAATGTAATTTATATAGGGCTAAGCAACACTTTGACATCATAATATTCATGACATTATAAGATAGCATGATACATGTTTAACGTGAATGAAAGAGATACTTATATTTTTATGCTATTTTGTATAGACATACTGACATGGGTAGCAAAGCAAATCGAACTTTGGTTGGTCTGTGTAGTATTTACTATTGTCAGTAAATTGAACTTGGATTACGGTCGTGCTTGCATTACTTTTTTTAATATATTACTTATTTTCCATCTACTCTTACAAGTGTACGATACGGTATACAAGCGCAGTGGCGCTAATGTTCATGTTGTCTCGTTCACACGACTCGCCCATTCGAGAATCGTACGCACTCGCACGCGTGGCCCGCAGTTGCCCTTGTGCGTTGCATCAGTCGGTTGTCAATATGGAGGACAGAATTCCAATATTGATCGAGGATTTTATTTCCTTGATCGAAGGTCGACCGATATTATGGGATAAATCATTGGACCAGTATAAAAATAAAATTGCCACCCAAAATGCTTGGAAAGAAATTTTGCAAACTGTTCATTGTTGATATCTCCAATTCATCAAAATGAATATCATCTTGTTTGCGGACAAAGTTATGCAATATTATACAAGCTTTTACAATTTCAATGGTTAAAGAAGTTGAAGTATCAATGGCCCTTTGTAGGATTCTCCATTTTATTGCCATGATTCCAAACGCACATCCGACATATCTTCTAGCACGGCTCAAGCGATAGTTGAATTTTTTTTTTGCATTCATCTAAATGGGTCCCTCCGAAGGGACGTAAATGTCTCCGGGGATGAACACTCTGTCAACACATTCCGTAATAAGACAACATTATCCGAAATTCATAGTGGAAAGAAATGGTATTCTCGAGGCACGCTCCGCAAACCCACTACTACAATATAAATAGTTAATACAGTTGTTTCTGGGAAGAATATCTTGTTATGTGGACATCAAATATTACAATAAAAGTTGATTGTTTTAAAACCTTAACTGTATTAGATATCTAAAAATTGTTTTCAAATTGACGCCACTATTTTAGAAATATTAAAAACAAATAACATTTTGGGGTTTATTTTCCATATAATAATGTCTTTGAGTGTGAGATAATAAGAAAACTTCTCTTTGTCAATACTTGGTAATTAAATTATAATAGGAGGGATGATCCTAATATATTTTTATAAAATTATAGTAATTCACTTGGTAGGCTGCTATTTTGTTCACAAATCAAAGCATCCACATTTGGCAGAAGCAACAAGCAAACTGTCAGTGTCAGAATCAAATTCAGTTCAGTGTTGTCACTACCACGAAAAAAAAACATTTAATCGATTATTTTTTTCTAAACCGATTTTTGATTTATTATCCTCATTCTTTTTTTTTTTTGAGGGTACAAACTGTTTTTTATATTTCCTTAAGTTGGTTTTATTATAACAAGTAATTACAATACCCGTAAAGTCTCGTGGGTATGATATTGGGGTTATAGTATTTTTTCATAAATCAATTCGAATCGATTCATTAGTCGTAATATTCAAAATATTTTTTTGCTGCTGGCAATATTTGCTAGCGTTAAATAGTAAAATACAGTTTATTTTATCAGTAAACTTACTTTTTTAAAAGAATTGTTGTGGATTGTAGTGGCGCATAAATGGAAGGAAGTAAAAACATATTTTAATATGCTAAAATTTATGCATAAATTATTTTTTCTCTAGTCTGTTGTCCACTGTGGGCCTCGAATGGGCATTCCCCGATAAAAGAAGAATCAATCAATAACATTGGGAAAAAACCAAGTCAAGTTTTAACGATTGCTTATCTACGTCATCAGAAGTGATTTCAACACATATACCATCAAATAAAAACTTAAAGCAAATTATACAGAATGTTAGTTTGGTTTAAACGAGGGACGTATTCAAACCCACAATAGTGCATACTTACATGATACTAATAAAAATATGAACAAAAAAAAACACTAATAAATAAAAGACAGAACCATACCAAAAATTTCGCATAAGTCTCGCAACGTGTAAATACCCTTGCGCTAGCGATTTAATAGGTACCTACTATCGCAGAACATGTGTGCGTGTCAATGACCTTTAGGTATAATCCATTTTCCCTTCATACTTTAAACCTGGCTTAGGACAGGCAAAAATATCTAGGTACTAAACAAAACATAAATAAATCTTTAATGCAAATGTGAATAATTGTGATACGTAATAAATTAGGATAAAGATATTATGACGAGACAAAGTTAATAATAATGAACTTAGTATTTTTGGCGTATTTAAAAAATGGAATCACACCTATTTACAACGATTAATTTGATTGACTATTTACAACGACTAACTTGATTGACTATTTACACATTTTTAGACTAATCTTAAGAATTGTTCAAAATGAGCACCTCCTCTTGTTATGCATAGTTCAGCACGTTTTCGCATATTTTCCCTAACGCGGTTAAGAACAAAATGATCACTTCTTACACTAATAAAAGCGTTCGTGATTCGTACTTTTAACTCTTCCCTGTTTGAGTACTCCGTAGCGTACACAATTCTTTTTGCTTCACCCCATAAATAAAAGTCTAATGGAGTGAGATCTGGGGAGCGTGCGGGCCATGGCACTGGCCCACCGCGACCTATCCACCTGTCACCAAAATGATTATTTAAAAACTCACGTACGCGCACCTGAAAGTGCGCGGTCCACCAATGTTCATTATGCACATTAAATATCCCCATTCGTGTAAATGTGGCTTCATCAGTAAATAATATGTTTTTGTCTAAATTAGCTAAAAACCAGCGGCAAAAATTCACCCGTGGTTCGTGGTCGTTGACCCCAAGTTCATGAACGGGTCTAAAATGGTATGGGTGCATTCCTTCTTCATGCAGCAGTTTCCACACAGTCCAATGCGATACACCGAACCGCCTTGCAGCATTTCGAGTACTTTCTTGTGGGTGATGCTCGAAGTACTCAAAAATGGCTTCTTGTAGGTGCACTGGGTATGGCTCCCTTCCTCGTCCTTGGGCATGCGTCGGTACGGTGAACTGACCGAATGTTCGCAATCGTTGGTTGACACCTAGCATAAGATTGTACGATGGAATCTGGCGGTTGGGAAACATCTCTCGGTACAAATTAATGGCTCTTCGTACACTATCATTAGATAACACGTAGGTACGAACCATATCCCAATATTCTTCATTGGAATATTGATAAGACGTCATTTTTGGTTATTCAAGAACACGTTTACAGGACACACTAATCGCGAAGTAAGCGGGGTTTAATACGCGGAAGCGCAATTAGACATACGAAAATAGCGGCGCACTCGCATAGACTGCGGTCAGCGCGGAAGTGTGTCCTGTCGGTGCATCGGCGACAACACAAAGAAAGGGGCGGGGTTTGCGCACGAGCTTCCTTTTCGGTAGAATCGGCGCGTAGGTATTTTGCCGCGTGATTTACTGTTTACTTCTCTCGCGCTCAGTGTTCATGAATAATGTATTTTATTGGACAATTACGTCAGAAATTAAGGTTATAGGTTTTTTACATATTTGGGACGAGAATCGAATACTGAATACCCTCCCTCAATAAGTCCCTCGTTTAACCTAACATACTGTATATAGAAATAAGAAAAAAGGAAAACAGCCAATTACTGAGCCAGACACAGTAAACTTTCAACTTGACAAGGATAAATTACATTGTGACTATTTGGAGAATGATTTAATTATAAAAGATCAATTAAAAAACGGCGAATAATTATGTTCACGACAAAAAAATTATTAAATCATTTAAGCCGCTCCAAATATTGGCTTGCAGACGGAACATTCAAAATTGTTCCAAGAATATTCCATCAACTATATGTGATACATGGGTCTGTGTATCATAATGTAACATTTCCGATGGTACTTGCACTTATGACCAATAAGGATAAATCTAGTTATGATCAATTTATTGAAATGTTATTGGAATGTTGTGCATCCACTGATATAGTTCTATCACCCCGCTATATAATAATGGACTTTGAACAAGCACCCCAAATTACCTTTAAAAACTATTTTGAAAATGTTTTAATCAAAGGATGCAATTTCCATTTAGGGCAAATCATTTACAGAAAAATACAGAAAAGTGGCTTCCAAAAACTTTATGGAAGTGATGCTAAATTTGCTATGGAAATGAAAAGTTTATTTGCTTTATCATATTTATCACCTAATGACATTCCAAAGTATTTTGATGACTGGCGCAAGAATATATCCCCTGAGGCTGACACTATTGCACAATGGTTTAGCGATAATTATATCTGGGGAACGGATTCTTCGCCACCAAAATATCAGCCTAGCCACTGGAGTACAAAATATTTAATCGACCAGGATATCCCTAGAACACAAAATAATGCTGAATCGTGGCATCACCGAATAAATAGTATTGTGAGCGCAAATCATGTGGGTTTCTATAATTTATCATACCAACTCATCAAAGAAATAAAATGCTCAACCATAGAAATTGATAAACTAGGTACGGGCACCCCAGTACCAGCAAAAAGAAAAAAAGTGTTGGATAAAAAGTGTCGTATTGAAATTATATTGAATAATCAGACAGATTACACTGTAACTGGGTTTATGAAGGCAATAGGAGCTAATTTAAGATTAGTTTAACATAAATTGTCTATGTAATTTATTGAAATCATCTAAATAACTGAGTGAATTTTATTACTGTTATTAATTTTATAATTATTATTTATGTTATCTTTTGTCAATGAACCTAAATTAATAAAATATATTTTTAAATTAATTATGTTTTTGCGTGTCATTAAATAAAGCAGTTGATTGTGAACAAATGTAGTTTTTGTTTCCCTATAAGAAGCATAGCAACATGAATACAGAAATCTGCATGTAGCATGCAAGCCAGCATTCAGCATGCAATGTAAGCAGGCATGGTTCCTGTCACGGATAACAACAATTAACTTGGAACTCAGTTCCAGGTAACCTACTAATAACAATCACTTTTTTCTAATGCAAGTCGTTTCTGGTCGTAGGAGGTCGCAGTTTTAACCTAACCTAACCTACACATTTTTATAGAACAAATTAGCCTAATCTGAATAGTTGAGTTACGAGTAAATTCCCCAAAAAACATATTTTTGCCTTGATATTTTTTGTATACAAATGTAACTCACTGACTAGGTTTGCGCCAAAATATTCTGCCATCTGCATAGTATGCCAAGTGAAGTTATACCAAATAATCATCGCTCTAAATGAATATTATGCTAAACGATAGTATGCGAAATTTAAACTCTGCCAATCGTAATTATACTAAATGTAATTCTGCTATCTTAAAAGTATGCCATTGTATATTCGAAGTTTTAAACATTATGCCAAACGATAATTATACCAAATAATTTTTATGCCTTTAAAATGTTCGTTTAAAGAAAATTATGCTAAGTGAGTTATGCCAAATAAATTTCGGAGCATCAAGATTCTGCCAGATAGAGGGAACCCGGCTCCGGAACGTAAAGGACAATACGCACGCTTAATCATTAAGAGAAATAACTCAAAAATAAGTTATTTAAAGATTTAATCATAAAACGTAATAACATTATCGCTAATGATTTTACGCTCCAACCGCCGCTCGATTTGAATGAATATGAACCAGATAATGGACTGTCGCTCTCTTTCTGACTAACGTGCCCGAACAGATGGGTACCAGTAAACGGCTATATTCAGTCATGTGTCAACAGTGATGCAAGCAAGGTGATCGCAAAATTATTCTAAGGGCGAAACATTACGGCATAAATCTTTATATTATTAACAGGTAAGTCTTATTTCTTGTTTTAATTTATTCATAAAGTGAATAACTAAGTCTTATTTCACTTTATTACAAAAATCATGTCACTACTTTGTGATATCATTTTGACTTATTGCAGTTTAGTTTAAATTTTATTAACGCGTCGTCCAAATTTATACGAGTTATTTCGTTTTCATTTTAAAAGAATAAATATAATTTTGGCACAAAATGACTTATTTCGGTTTAGTTTTAAATTATCGTTCAAATTTAATAATGAAACATGCTTATTGCTGTTTATGATTAATTATCGTCAAAAGTTATTTGGGACATTTAAAATTATTTCCCTTTCCATTGAAATAGAATATTTTAATTGTTACCTACTTATTCTATGCATCGTCTGAATAGCCGTTCAGTGAATTAACATTACAATTAGGCCAGTCTTATTATTATTGTATCCTACCCTAATCCTTATAAGATAATTTGGTACAGGGACAAAACAAGGAATGTCACAAATAAAAGTTTTTGTGTAGGTAATTAATGCTACATAAAAATATGCGCGCAAACCTAAGTGTTGCTGCTAATACTTAATTTATATATTTTGTTTTTTTTTGTGACATTCCTTTTTTGTTAGACACTAACCTAAAACAAAGAATATAATTATACTATTACTTCCGTCCTAAAGCCATTTTCGCCTTAGTGAGGGAATTAATTTAATTATTAATCTATTTTATAACTGGTATTAATCGCGTCATACCTTGCTACTTTATTTTCCCGACGTTTCGGCTGATTTGCATCAGCCGTGGTCACGGGGCGACTTATACAGCGTGTTGTTTTGCATCCTCGTCAAATTCAAGGACGTAACTATGCTAATGATTCTCGACCCGAATCGATAATAAAATAAGTAGGTTTTTTTTTTTTTACTTTTTTCGTATTTTCAGAAATCGGTAAGTGCACACAGGTTCGTGCATGCCGCTGTATGATACGTATGCGCCGACGCTCACGCACACTGTTCTGTGTGTTCTGTAGGTGATTCTCTACTTTTGAAGTGAAATATTCTGTAATACTGTTAAATTTAAACACACAGAGACAGATCATAAAAGCGCCGTATATTATTATTGATCAGGTACCGTAATTTTCATTGATTATTTATGACTTTTACTAGCACCTCCTAAATTTTGACGAGGATGCAAATCAACATATTGTATAAATTATATTAATTTAGTTTTACATTATTATTGACGTTTAAAACTGTGACTTGATCCGTTATTTTCCGAGTTGATGCGCCTTAATTTAATGACTGTTAATTTAATATTAAAAACATTATATTGTTATTTTTTGTAGCATGGCGTCTTGGAGAGCAAGTCGTATTCTTAAATTGGTATCACCTGATGCAACATCTCATACTCAAGACAATCTGGTGGTTAAAATCGACAATACTATTGTAGAAGATCAACACAGTACAGCTAAAGAAAACGCAGAAAATGTTTCCCCAAATAAAAATACAGATGTAAGTAGCTGTGATGAGATCTTATCAGATTGTGATAGAGATGATCAATTTGCCAACAAAATTGATGCTCGATTTATTAGTTCCCGTAAAACAGATAATAGTAGTATTACTACACACACATCAATAATAAGAACATTGCAAACAAACCTCGTACCAAATTATGACAGTGATGATTCATCCATAAATGATAATAGTAACTTAGAAAACATTGAAACTTGTACTGAAATTGATCAAAGCATTCAAAAAGCACTGCCGAAATCTTCTTCTTCAAGCTCGTCTTCATCGAGCTCTACCTCCTCTAATAGTTCATCTTCGGATTCAGACAGTTCTACGTCTTCTAAACGAACTAATCAACATTCTGAACAATACGCCGATGGTGTAAGACCACAGAGCGCTTCAACTTCCACTCTACCTGCCAATATTTCACCAAATTATACTGATGAAAGTGTTAACATAGACTTAAGTGATGATGACCCTACATTTAATTATGAACTGTCTACCAAACGCAAAAAGAAAAACTATTTTTTGATGCTGCCACCAAAACAGACTCATCTGACAGTGACGACGATAGTGTTTCAGATTCTGATAGAAAGAAGCTTAAAAAAAGAGGCCGCAAGCGATCTCTAAATCCTGCAAAGTGGAAACAAAATAAAGTTAAAAAGCTACGGAACACTGGTGAATTGTATATATCCATATCGAAATCTCAGAAAGTTATTCCCAGCCGCTGTCTTCAAGTGCCTTGCACAGATAAATGTAGATTAAAATGCACAAATAATATATCAATGGATGAAAGGTATAATATATTCAAAGAATTTTGGGATTTAGGAGACCTGACAAGACAAAGAGTTTTTATAAGCAGTTGTATGGTAGATATAACTCCAAAATATAGGTACACAAATGCTACAAATTCCAGACGCCCAAATAAAGCCTATAATTTTACTGTTAATAATAAAAAATAAGGGTGTGTAAGACATTTTTTAAATCTACTTTGGATGTTACGGACAGAATGATATTCACCATACAGCATAAAGTAAGTGACGGTGGCTTTATGCTTGAAGATTTGAGACGGAAACACCATAGCCACAAAACTCTTCCTCCTGAATTGCTTGACGACATACGGAAGCATATTCAATCCATTCCGAAAATAGAGTCACACTATGTGAGAGCTACTTCTACCAGAGAATACATTGACGGTGGCAAAACTATAAAGGATTTATATTCAGATTTTGTTAAACAACAAGAAGAAAATAACAAAGAGACAGGAAATTACATAGCATACTATAAAATATTCACTCTAGAATTTAATTTAAGTTTTTTCCAGCCTAAAAAGATCAGTGTGATTTATGTGAATCATTTAAAAACAGTACTGATGAAAAAAAGAGAGAAATGGAAGATAAATATAATAAACACATAGAAGAAAAGTCATTGAGTAGAATAGAAAAACAAGAAGATCGTAAAAAAGTTACCAAAGATAATATAGTCACAATTTATGATTTAGAAGCAGTGCTCCAATGTCCAAGAGGTGATACCTCGGCATTTTATTATAAATCCAAACTTAACAGTTACAATTTAACATTAACGGAATTGACACAAACGGAGTCAAAAACGGCATATGATAAAGTACATTGTTATTTTTGGACAGAATCAGAAGCTAAACGTGGGGCAATAGAAATATGAACTTGTGTTTGGCAGTATCTTGAAGGGATATGTGAATCAAATATAGAAGAGAAAAACGTTACATTTTATTCTGATAACTGTTGCGGACAGAATAAAAATAAATATATCGCAACATTGTATTTTTTTGCTGTGAACACGTTGAATATAAGAAGTATAAAACACAAGTTTTTAATCACAGGGCACACTCAAAATGAAGCGGATAGCGTGCATAGTTTAATAGAAAAAGAGATAAAGAAAAATCTTAAATCAGGGCCCATTTACAGCCCTGATCAGTACATAGCTTTAATTAAAAATGCTAAAAAAAGTAAACCAGCTATAAATGTACACGAACTAACCTTTGATTCCTTCGTTGATACTAAACTATTGCAGGAAGAATGGGGTTACAATTATAATACAAATATGGACGGACAAACAGTTAATTGGAATAATATAAAAGTTTTGATGATGAAAAAAGAGAAACCATTCAGTATTTTTTACAAAACTTCCTACAAAGATGATTGTTTCCAAGAAATAGATGTAAGAAATAAAAGGAAGAAGATGAAGCTCATAACAGAAATTACACTAAAAAGGCTTACACGGAAAGGCAAGATATAAGTCTTAATAAAAAGAAGGATTTAAGAGATCTCGTCAATAAAGGACTTATTCCTCCTTTTTACGCAATTTTATATAATTCGATCATTATCTAGAGTTACTTCATTGATCTCATAATAATTCATTGAAATTTTAGTGATTTTGTTGGTCTACAATTTTTTAATAAACATCGTTTTTTTTTTGTTTTTATAATTAAGAAGAGTTTTAGTTTTGTTATTAAGTACCTATAACTAATATTAGTTAAGTATAACATTATGATTGTGTTGTATGGATCTCACGTTTGTGATAATTGTTAATGATTCCAAGTTCATTGATTATTTTTTTAAACATATTTTTTTTCATTTTTTGCCCCAGCCTGGGTTTGTTATTAGGTACCTCCCTACCACAGATATAGATACACATAGATAACGCAAATGCATGCACTTCGCGTGTCTGAACCCCGACCAAGCGTCGAGGTTGGTCGCCGCTAACTACAGTCCCCGCGCGTCCGTTGTTGCAGCCGAACGTCCGCAAAAAACTAAAAAATGCCTCGTTGTGTAATAATTAACTGCAATAGCCCAAAAATTTCGAGCACCCAAACGCAGGAACATATTTCTTATCACAGGTAAGTTATTTTAAAATTATATTATGCGTAAATTCATATTAAAACTGTTTTTAAGTATTCCAAGCTGCGTGTCGTTCCAGAATATTCCTAACTATAAATTACCGTTAAGTAAATTTTATTCACATTACGTTGCCGCGTTTGCTTTGGACGTTTGATCTGACGTTGTGTGTTAGGAGACGATGAATATCGCACAAGCGATACTGTCGCGCATCGCTTCGACTTCGTGGTACAGGCAATTTGTCATTCGTCTGTCAATTGTAGCAACTAGTGCTGTTCGTTCTACAACATATATCAATAATCGATTTTAATCGATATCGGACTGACGAATGATATAAAAAAGCCAATTTAGTAGATATAACAAGCTCATATGCATGACCTAATTTTACAGGACAGCTATAAAAAGGAGGATAATTTTTTTAGGGTTGATGTATTTAATGTGTTTTTGTTTATCCTTTCAACATTATACGACTATTTTTATATATTTAATGTGTTTATTTTCTATTGCATTTAAAAATATATTTTTTTAGTTTCCCACATGATCCAATCATAAAAGAAAAATGGATTGCGGCCACGGGACGGAAAGACTGGTTCCCGACGAAACACAGTACTATTTGTTCTATACATTTTGAAAATATTAGTTTCATTGAAGGAAAAAAGTTGAGATTGTTGAAAAAAAGGCATGCCCCACTATAGATATACTAAAACTCATTGACAATGAAGACGAGGTTAGTGAATTAATGTTTTACAGTGTTTTTATTTAATCGTGTATAAAAATATCTGACATACACTCATTTGTGCTTTACAGAATAAAGATAGACCACAAGAACCTTTCTCATTGTCAAGGAAGAGAAAAACACTCATTTGTGCTTTACAGAATTAAGATAGACCACAAGAACCTTTCTCATTGTCAAGGAAGAGAAAACTAGAACAGGTATAGTATATATTTTTCATGTAAATATATATTATACTTAGCTAGCTGACCCGGCCACGCGTTGCTGTGGCTAACGTTTTTGTCATATTTTTTTTTTCTATACTATCTTTCAAGTTGGATCTAACTGCACACGGTGTACAAATTTGATTAAAACCGGTTAAGTAGTTTAGGAGTCCATCGCGGACAAACATCGTGACACGTAATTTATATATATTAAGACCTACATACATAAGATAAGAAAAAAGACTAACGGTATAATGTAAGCTAGTAGCAAAAGTGGAAAACATGATCGAAAGCGTGTAACGCAACTTAGATCGGGAGCGAGAGTGGAAGTGGAAGCGGGAGCAGGGATTGGGAGAGACTAGGAACCGGCAACTAAAATCAACTATAACTTACTTTATCTTCCAGGATGTCAATGAACTACCCACATCAGGAAGGGAAAGAGTAACAGAAAAGAAATTATTAATTAAACTTAACAATGCACAAGAAAAAATAAATCAACAAAACAAGTTAATAAAAAGACTAAGGGAGCAGAACCGTCGTAAAGTCAATAAAATTCTCACTCTGACGACCTTACTGAACTGCTTAAAACAGAAATCACTTATTACTGATGAGGAAGCTAATTTACTTCAATCAACCAACGTTACAACTCGAGAATTATATTCTAGACAGCAGCACAACAACAAAAAAATCAGTACATCAAAGTATTCACAAGCACTCCGCACTTTTGCATTGACTTTGTACTATTATTCCACGAAAGCATACAGTTATGTTAGAAAGGTTTTTAATTTATGCTTACCACATCCTCACACCATTCATAAGTGGTATAAATGTATAAATGGTAATCCTGGTTTTACAACTGAATCTTTGAATGCTTTAAAATTGATTGCAAGTAAATCAAAAAAACATTTATATTGCTGTCTAATGATAGATGAAATGGCAATTAGGAAAAAAATCGAATGGGATGGGAAAAGATTCCATGGATATGTAGATTTTGGTGGCTGTTTAGATACAGATGAGGTTCCCGAAGCAAAAGGAGCACTAGTAATGTTAGTTACTGGAATAAATGCTAGTTGGAAGGTAATACAAATATTTAACTGGATTATTTTGTTTCTTATTAAACGTTATTTTTTGTCTTAATTATTATTTTTATTTACTTTTGTTTACAGGTCCCTGTTGGGTATTTTTTAATAGATGGAGCAAATGGTCGACAAAAGGCAGATTTAGTGCTACAGTGTCTGCGACATTTGAACGAATCAAATATAAGCGTAGTTGGCCTTACTTTTGATGGATGCCCATCCAATATCACAATGGCAAAACTGTTGGGTTGTAAATTAGATCCAAATGACATAAAAAGTACGTTTGAAGACCCTGTTACTAAACAACCCATAGCAATTTTTCTCGACGCTTGTCACATGATAAAATTAATTAGAAATTGTCTTCATGTATATGGAACGATAGTCGACAGTAATGGAAAATTTATTTCATGGAAATATTTTGATCTTCTGCACAAACTTCAAACAACTGAAATGTTTCATTTAGCTAACAATTTACGAGCACAACACATAAACTTTCAAAATCAAAAAATGAAAGTTAAATTGGCAACTCAACTTTTAAGTAAAAGCATTGCCGATTCTATCGATTTTTGTAGAGAAAAATTGAGAATTTCAAATTTCAAAGATTCGTTAGCTACAACTGAATTTATACATATTTTCAATAATTTGTTCGACGTTCTAAATTCTCGAAACTTAAAAAACTTCGGTTATAAGCACCCACTTAACTTAAGTAACAAAAAAACAATTATGGATTTTTTGGAAAAGGCCGAAGAATACATTAAAGGACTGCGAACTTCAGAAGGAGATTTGTTGACTAACAGTGGTAGAAAGACAGGATTTCTTGGTCTATTAGTTTGCATAAAAAGTACAAAGGCTCTTTTTCAGCATTTGATTGAAGAACAGAGAATCAATTTTATGTCAATGTACCGATTTAGCCAGGACCACCTCGAATTATTCTTTTGTAATGTACGGGCCCACGGTGGGAGTAACAACAACCCTACTTCACGGCAGTTCCAGTCTTTTTATAAGAAATTATTGAGTCACGTTGAAATTAAAAATTGCAATACTGGTAATTGTGTGGAACTGGAGCAAATTTCAATTTTGAATTGTTCTTCGGCGATTCAGACGATTCATGTTACTACACAAGGTTCTCTCTCTTATGATGATCATGCAGATTTTAAAGAACTCAATTTAAGCAGTGTCCGTGATTTTGATGATTTTTGTAAAACATTGCCTCAAATGACAGAATTTTGTGATCAAATAATCACATATATTGGCGGATATGATGTAACAGCAATACAAAAACAAATTAAATGCGATGAATGTAACAGTGCGTTGGTATTACAAAAACCAGATATCGATCGTACATATGAATTGGTGGTTTTTAAAGATAAAGGCGGTCTGGTTTATCCCACTAAGGATGTTATTCAGATTTGTAAAGTTACCGAATTAGAAATCCGTGACATAATTAACAAATCGCAAACGTTCAACAATAATCCGTCAATACGTAAACCTCTGTTTATCAATAAGATTTTACGTTATTTTGTAAATAGCAACATCTTTAATAGCATCGCTGTTCACCAGTTTGATCAATCTCCAACGGAAAATCATTTAGTTAACTTAATTAAGGTAGTCGCCAGCACATACATGGATGTGCGTTTTCATTATTTGACTAAATATATGAAACCTACTTTGACAAAGAGACAACTGTATAATAAGCTTATTTTGTTTCAAGGGCAATAAAAACATACTTTTGTAATCATATTGTTTCTTTTTTATTAAATATTCTTAATGTTCCTGAATACAAACTTGCTTTACTTATAGACAAAATGACAACGACAGTTATTAAAAATCAACTTAAAAATAATTAACAATTCAAAATTAAACTTAAATTATCGTTTTAAAATGATTTGGCACTTTGCAATCAGGTACTCATATGTACTTATAGATTTTAAAAGATTTAATCTTTGTCCATCACTAATGTTAAGTCGAACAACTAAATATAAATATTTAATTATATTTTAATTCTTTAAAACTTTTTCCGACATCCAAAGATGAACAATTATATTCCCAGTTAGACCTAGTATTGGACGATACGAGATTTTTAGCGTGTTAAGATCATAGTTTACTTTGACGTCGGAAAGTACAGTAACAACATTTTTTTTCTTTGTGTTTTGCATCGCTGAATATGATGGCTCAACGAGTAAGGGATCTTTGTCATTGCCGCCGCTAGATCCAATAAATTCACTTTCCTCTCCTTCTTCCCTAATATTTACTTGAAGTACTTCCTTATCCTGCTTTTTTTTGCGGTAATACGCCCTCGAATTTTCACGCCACTTCTGTCTTTGGTTTTGCTGTTCATGTGTACTTTTATCTTTAATAGATACGACGCGCTTCTCTCTCTTTCTCTTTGCATAGTTTTCTTTTTGTTGTTCTTTTCTCAATGCAGTTAGTTCCGGATCCTTTTTTATTTTTTCATGACGTTTTCGGCTAGCTCTTCTTTTGGCTTCTAAAATATCTTCTCTGGTTTTATTTCGCGATTTTGTTGTTTCCATAGCCTACAACAAGTAAAATATGATTACGCATTAAATCTTATATAATTCACTATATATATACACCACAGCTTGGTCTCATTAAACCCCCCTAAACGTATAATATCCAGGATAAAATCTATCCCATGTGTTAATCCAAAGTGTCAGCTACCTCAATGCCAAATTTTAACAAAATTGGTCCAGTAGTTTTTTCGTGAAAGAGTAACACAAATTTTCACATTTATAATATAAGTAGGATTAGTAGGAAATAAAATACATACATACTCATCTACTCACGCCTAAACAACAAACTATATCTGTGCAACAAACATCCAGCTTGACCAATTTGCTTTATTCATAGAATCCTTTGCCTCAATATGTGAAAAAAGTTGGCTACCTCAGAGATGAAAGGCCATGTAGGATGTGGACTGGTAATTCCTCGAAACTCTCCCATTCAAATATATCATTCGTCTGTCTATATATCATTCGTCTGTCTATACCATTCGTCTGTCAGAAAATCGATGTCATTCGTATTAATCGATTTGTAATTTTTAGGTTATCTAAACTACTGTTTCTTATCTTAATCATGCATGTCTATACTAATGCTTTGTGTTTCAAAGAAATATCAACAAATTTATTTTAGTAAACTTACTTGAGATTATGCGAAAGTATCCAAAATGTAGAATGAAATTGCTCTAAAGAGCGACGCGACTGCTCACTTTTAAACAACTCGGCGTACTGACGATTGCTGGCGTGGTTGGCGGGTAGGAGCGCGAGGTGAGAGCGAGCGGGACAACAGATATAAAATATATGAGTATGAGCGAGACGATGACGGCGGCAGTTTCAATTGAATCGTAGCGGGGCGAAGGGGCATCGGCGGCATCGATGGCTTTGAATCGGTTTAGACATAGTATAAAGAGGGGAAGTACGTTATCTTCATACAAACGCATAGCGCGCGGCTTGTATGTGTGCGCCGTAGTATCTATGCGTCGCCGCACGCACACTAAACAAAATCTCGGCTCCTTTCGAGGTGCGCCAGTCGGGGCTAACACTGCACGAGGTTCGCGCGTCACGGCTTTTCGGCACCGCTAAACGAATAAAAAATGTCTGATAACCGCGGGAGAAAGTATTGCTGTGTGTCTTAATAATTCATCAATTCCAGAATTGTCTCAGTTCAAATTACCTATTGAACAGGAAAGGTAAGCTACTCACTTATTCTAGCATAATTCAATTTTTTACTTCATAATGAGATACCTACCTACTGACTTCTTTTTGTTGTATTAGCATATTAGTTTTCTATCACACAGAGGAAGTGGAATAGAATAGAACAGAATATACTTTATTGCACACCAAAATCTACGAAACAAAACTGTTTTACAAAAAGATGTTAAATCTATGGTTACAATGGCGGTCTTATCGCTAAGAAGTACCGCGAGTTATCGCGAAGTAGGTAGGTAGGTAGGTCTACTTTCCCACTAGAATGTTTGTACTTTTGATCTGTCAACTGATTTACCGCTATTGCTTTGTTTACGTTTAGTTGTGCCGATTTCTCAGTATTGTAGGTATATTAACTAAGTACCTAACTACCCACAGTTATGAAATCGTAATTAAAAATAAGTTATTGACTAATTTTAAATTATATATATACATATAAAGCAAAGTTCGAATCATAACAACAGATTTGATTATAGTCTAAGAGACAGGCAGAGAGTAGACAGACAGTTTAGAATGTTGTTTTACGGTGTTTTTTGTTTAATTATAATATTTTAGTCACTTTAAAATAAAAGTAAAAAATACAACTTCTCGACCCTTGCCAATTTATAGGTACTGAATTAAAATTTAGCTAAAAGTGACAACCCTATGACAGTAGGCAATTATATCGCGAATTGGGCCGGAGATAACCTACTTCCCCTCTATTTACTTTGGTTTAGATGTCCCGTCACTAAATTGCAGCTGTGACGTCACAGTAGGTATTAAAAAGTCGGCACGGCTTGGTTTCAATACAAATCGTAATAATTGCGTTATCTATGTGTATCTATATCTGTGCTCCCTACCTTAATTCAGTTAGCCAAGTCATTAATGTCTTGGGTTATACTACTTTCGTCCTTTAAAATAAAAGAATATTTCTAATTATGCGTTTCATTACTATAATATTTATTGATATTTTTCCGTCATGTTGTAAGACAAAGAAATATTTCGAATTCTTGTAAGAAAATTATTACATTTATTAATTAAAAATTGAAATAAAGCTTACTTAAGTTAAATAGCTAAACAAAATTTTAGAGATATATTATTTTTATTAAAGAGATATATTATGTTTTATGACTAGTAACATTTAAAATATGCACGTAGATTTTAATCATAAAGTGAAATAAGAAGGAACTTTTTTTTCTATGCATCATCTACTAGTCAATAGTAAATAAAATATACTTTTATATAGCACTAAACGAAAACCAATAAACCCAGCTTTCCTTTAAATCAGTTTATTTCCTTATAACACGTCTAAATTAATTTTAATACGTAAATACGTTTTAAAAAAGTATGTGCTATAGCTAAGTCACATTATTTGAGTTCAAAAATTAAAAGTAGTAGTAACGTAATTAAAACGACTTGGAACATTATTAATAGCGAAGCAGGAAGGTCTTGCAAGAGAAATAGTGACTACAGCCTTGCTATCGGCGATAATATCATAAAAATGAGCTGAAAAGAACAACTAATTTCAAAACAGCGATGACAGCATATTATGCCTACGCCTACTCGTGTTTAACATATGGTATTATAGTGTGGGGAAATTGTGTTGAAGTAGAAAAACTCTTCATCTTACAAAAAAGATGCGTGAGAATTCTCGCAAACATAGACCAAATGCAGAGCTGTAAACCATATTTTATTAAATATAAAATGCTAACTGTAACAAGCATTTACATTTTGGAAGTAAGCAAGTTTGTTAGAAAACACGCGTCACTATTCCCTGTAGTTAAGAATCAAAGACCGCTGCAGCGCTCCATAAGAGTCAAAAATGAATTAGCTTTGCCGAGTTCCAAACTAGCTATGTTTCACTCAGGACCTCTAGTAATGTGCATAAAAATTTATAATAAACTGCCCAATGAGATAAAAGACATAGAATTTGATAATAAATTTGTAAATGCACTTAAAATGCACCTAATACAGAAATGTTATTATAGCCTAAATGAATTCTTAACAAATTGACACTATTCTCGTACCTATTTTGTATATAAATTATCGGATGAAGACGCAATGTAATAATGTAGAAATCATATAAATGACATCCAATATTTAATTAACTAATAATGAAATTTTGACATTATATAATATAAACTGATAATGTAACAATGCCATTTTATTAATAATTTTATATAATTTGATAATGTAACAATGATATATTTCTAAATAATATTGCATGTAATTAATATTAAGATAAGTATACAAAATGTTGCGGTGCCCTCGCAGGGTTCATGTACGATGCTTATATTTTATAACAACACCTTGTAAACGACATGAATGCAATAAATAAATAAATAAATAAATAAATCAGATACTCAAGTTGCTACAGCTTTTGAAAATTTCTTTGCGGATATTCCTGTATCGACTACTAAATCGCTTAACTCGTCGCCTGCTGCTGCAGATGCTTTACTAAAGGAAAACGTTCCATTTAATGATTCCGAATTTAATTTTCAATATGTTAACTGTAATGATGTAATTAAAACATTTCATATGTTAAATGTTAAGAAGACCGCTGATCTATGGGGTCATTCTGTGGACGTTGCTAAGTCCATTATAACCATTGTAGCTCCTTCATTAGCTGTTATATTTAATGATTGTATTGACCGTGGTGAGTTTCCTGATCTAATGAAAAATAGTAAAATAATACCATTGTTTAAATCGGGTAGTACATCAGACCCTACTAACTATAGACCAATTTCAGTGCTACCAACATTTAGTAAAATTTTTGAAAAAATAATTTTAGATCAATTGCAAAGATTTTTCAATAAACATAAGTTATTGCATCATAAACAGTTCGGTTTTACAAAGGGTCGTTCAACTACTGATGCCGGTGTTGAACTTCTAGGACACATTTATAATGCCTGGGAAGATAAATGCGATGCTTTGGGGATTTTTTGCGATTTGTCCAAGGCTTTCGATTGCGTTCTCCATAAAACATTAATCAGAAAACTACACCACTACGGAATCCGGAACGCCTCTCTGAATCTTCTTACGTCATATTTGAGTGGTAGGATTCAGAGAGTTGATGTTAACGGGAAAAGATCTCCCGGATCTGTAGTAAGCATGGGAGTACCTCAAGGCTCCATTCTTGGCCCTTTTTTGTTTCTTATTTATATTAATGACTTGCCTTACCTCATAAAGGATAATCATGATGTAGTGTTGTTTGCAGACGACACTTCTCTTTTAATTGAACTAAAACGTCAGCAGCTAGCTAGTGACGATGTTAATAGCGCTCTGGCAAAGGTCGTTAATTGGTTTAACGTTAATAATTTACTTCTAAATGAGAAAAAGACCAAATGCATTAAGTTTACGTTACCTCATGTTAGACAAGTGGAAACTAGTGTACTAATCAAGGATGAAGAGTTGAAACCGGAAGATAACACAGTGTTCTTAGGCTTAACTTTGGATGCTAAGCTTCAGTGGGGCCTTCATATAGATAAGTTGTCAAAAAAGCTTAGCTCTGCAGCATACGCCGTTAAAAAAATTCGTGATTTGACTGATTTAGAGACAGCCCGTTTGCACGGTCGCGCCCCAGAGGTGGCGCGACCGTGCAACTGTCAACATCGAACTCGCATATAAATAATCTTTAAAAAGTGTTAAAAGCTCTGAAATATAGCGAAATAATCAAAAACGTATAGACAGTGTGTGTGTGCTTCGGAGAATATAAGAAACATAGTGTATAAACAGCTAAATATACTGGATTGTGTATAAAATCGTTCTGCCAAAAGGAACGGAAATATGTTGTGAATATTAAAACTTGATCTGTAACAAAGTGCAAAATACTTGTTTAGTGTTATTTACGATATAACAGAACTTAACTGACAGTGAAACAGTGCTTAAATTAGAAACATTCAAATAACATAACCCCAAAAGTGCAAGTAATCATCTTCACAACTTCAAATATAGAACCGGCAGCGCCATCTAGTACAACACATCAGAACTTCTTACTCCGCACCTAACATCGATAAGCGTTACCACTGCATGCGCTGATCTATTCTGGACGACGGCTAGTCAAACAACAGTACAAGTGTTTCTTCATAGAGGGCGCTAACGCGTAATATCTGGCTATGGAGGAAATTAAAAACATGTTAGTAAACATGCAACAAGATATTAAACAACAAAAACAAGACATGCTTGAGATGAAGGAAGACATAAAATGTACCATATTAAACAGCCTCAATGAAAAGTTTAATAACTTAGAAGTGAAAAATCAACTTTTGGAAAAAAACATAGAAGAACAAACAAAGAAAATGAACATCTTAGAAAGACAGTTAAGACATAAAAACCTGATCTTGTTTGGCGTAGAAGAGACCGAAAAATCATACGATGAACTCGAAGAATTGGTGATAAACATTCTGAATACATACATAAAAATTTCATGCGAATCCTACAATATAGAAGCGGTGAGAAGAATGGGAAAAAAGGGCGAGAAAGTTAGGCCGATAGTAATACCATTTAACACATTGGGTTTCAAGCTGAAAATACAAAAAAACAAAAAACAACTACAAAATACATCTTATTACCTAAAAGAAGACTACCCAATAGATATTTTAAATAAACGTAGAGAGCTCCAAGTGCAGCTAAAGAAAGAAAAGGATGCAGGTAAAACCGCCTTTTTAAAATACGACAAAATTATTATACTCGACAAGAAAGAGCCCTCATATAAGCAGCCAAGCAAAAGAAACCTTTCTGAATCCCCAGAAACGCCTCACCCTGAAAGTCAAAATATACAACAAAAAAGTAAACAACCATCTAAGAAAAATAAAGGAGACATGAAGAGCTACTTATTACAAGCACCAAAACTAATTCTCAGCAATACGGAAACAGTTGAAAGCCAAACGAGTAAATAGCAATCAAGGATGACTGCCCCTTCAACCTCAAAACAACAGCTAGCACGAATCTCTCCACCAACATCTCCAATACAGCTGGTCACTGCGGAGATTTGCGACCATAACCCTCCAGAGAAATCACTCCAGATAATGACATACAATGTGAGAAGTCTCTCCTCCCATGCACGACTACTTGAGTTAGTAGATTCAATAAAAAACATAAAATTCGATATTTTGGGTCTGTCAGAAGTAAGAAGAAAGGGAAATTCAATATGCGAATATGAAGATTTTATATTTCATTTTATGGGAGAAACCGCAGGACTTTACGGAGTCGGTTTCATAATAAAAAAATATTTGAAGAAATACATCGAGTCAATAATAGGACTATCAGAAAGGGTGGCTTTGGTAATACTAAATATAAATAGCTTCAAACTTGCTGTTGTACAGGTCTATGCCCCAACAGAATGTGCAGATGAAAATAAAGTGATAGAGTTCTACAAAACCATTGATAAAGCCTTAACAATGGCAGCTAACAGTAAGATTATAGTAATGGGCGACTTTAATGCCAAAATTGGTCAACCTAAACCTGAAGAACACTTAATTATGATGAAATTCGGCTATGGCATTAGAAATGCTCCAGGAGAAAGAATGGTAGAGTTTGCCTACGAAAATAAGCTGTCAATCATTAACACTTTCTATAATAAGAAGCCCAAAAATAGATGGACATGGAGATCTCCTGACGGCAAAACGAAAAACGAATTGGATTATATTTTATCAAACTTTCCTCAGAACATAGAGAATATTGAGGTTTAAAATGTTGAGTACCCATCAGACCACAGACCAGTAAGAACAAAAATTAAAATCAAAGTACCCAAAAAAAGCCGAATAAGTTATAATAAAAATGCTACAAACCAACTCAAGTCAGAAGATCAAATCTCTACATTCTGTGAATCTCTACAAGATAAATTAGAAAACCTATCAGAAGACCAAACTAACTATACAGCACAACAATATTATGATAAACTGATAAATATAATAGACTCTAGCTTATTGGACGCCCAAAAGTTAGACATAAAATCCACAAAACAGTCGGTCATTACAGACCGTACTAGACAGTTAATACGCCACAGACACGAGTTACAAAACACGAAACCCAAAACTCGTAGCATGAAAAACAAATTAAAAGCGCTGTATAAACTGACTAGCAAATGTATAAAGAGCGATTATACAGCCCACAGGTCACGCACACTAGAGAGACACCTGAACACAACTGGAAGTTTGAAACGTGCATTTAAAGATCTGAGAACACATAAACACTGGATAGAACAATTAAAAGGGAAAGAAAAGATGCACAACAACCGTAAAGAAATTCTAAACATTGCAACATCTTTCTATAAAAACTTATATGACTGCTCTACCCTGCCACCACCTCAAGAAGACCACTTACAAGCGCACTATACGGAAGAGGTCGAACCAATAGAGGAAATAGAAGTTATCAAAAAAATAAAGAGGATGAAAATAGAAAAGAGCCCTGGCCCAGACAGAATAACCAACGAAATCATAAAAATAGGTCTCCCGCTACTGGCAAAACCACTAACAAAACTGTTTAACATGATTATTGAAACTACATGCACTCCCCAGCAATGGTCTGAATCGAACATAATCTTGTTATATAAAAAAGGAGACCCTAAAGATATCTCCAATTACCGTCCTATAAGCCTACTGCCAACGCTATATAAACTTTTTTCTTCAATTGTAGAGGGAAAAATTAGCCAAGTACTCGACACCAAACAACCCATAGAGCAAGCAGGTTTTAGGAAAGGCTATAGCACTACAGATCACATCCATACACTAGAGCAAATCATAGAGAAATACCAAGAGTTCCAAAGACCGCTCTACATGTGCTTTATCGACTATCAAAAAGCATTCGACACAATATCACACTCAGCGATTTGGGAGACTCTACACCACCAAAATGTCAGCGAAAAATATATAAACCTCCTAAAACAGCTATACGAGAAGAGTCAGAGTAGAGTGAAATTAGAAGGCGTGGGTCCGCCTATAAAAATAAAAAGAGGAGTCAGACAAGGCGACCCCATTTCACCCCGTCTTTTCATAGCAGTGCTAGAGATGGTCATCGGCAAATTGAAATGGCAAAATTTAGGAATTAATATAAGGGGACAATATCTGTCACATTTGAGATTTGCCGACGATATAGTTCTTTTAAGTGAAGATTACAGAGAATTACAATATATGATATCCACTCTACATAAAGCAAGTACTCAGGTTGGCCTAGAAGTAAACTTAACCAAAACTAAAATAATGACTAACAGCACTCCAGAACTTATTAGGCTAGAAGACTCACAACTAGAATACGTGAACAACTATATATATCTAGGGAAACAAATTTCATTCAGCGCTCTAAATAACCAACAGGAAGTAGATAGAAGAATTCAAATAACATGGAATAAATTTTGGAGCTACAAAGAAGTACTGAAAGGCAATTTTCCGATTAAGCTTAAAAAGAAAGTAATGAATACATGCCTCTTACCTTCTTTAACATACGCCTGCCAAACATGGAAATTTACCCATAAAATAAAAAATAAAATCAAGACAAGTCAAAGAAGTATGGAGAGGAGTATGATGAAAATTAGAAAACTACAGAAGATACCACACAAAATTATTCGAGAGAAGTCAAATATTACAGATGCCCTTAGTCATGCCCAGAAATTAAAATGGCAATGGGCAGGTCACGTAGCCAGAATGACCGATAAAAGATGGACCATACGAACTACACTATGGCGAGGCCCAGCCGGCTATAGAAAAAGAGGCAGACCACTATCAAGATGGGAAGACGACATAACACACATAGCAGGTAGAAACTGGCCAACTGTCGCGAAAGACAGGAAAGTATGGCAATCTCTGGAGGAGGCCTTCACCTCAGAAAGGGTTCCTGCTCACTAACCTAGCAGTTAGATAAGCATCTACTTAGTTAATTTAGCATCAACACTTACTAGCAAAAAAAAAAAAAAAAAAAATGTAATACACATAACACGTAGGATGTAGAAACTTCGTTTGTTTAAATAAGTGCCTAATTTTAACCAAATTTTGTATAATTTTGCAGGAAATAAAAGGCTTTTTATTTTTATTTTATTTATTTATTAGAGACAGCCCGTTTAGTTTATTTTAGTTATTTCCACAGTGTGATGTCGTATGGTATTCTCTTGTGGGGCCATGCCGCCGATATTCAGACAATTTTTATTTTGCAAAAGAGGGCAATTCGTTCAATGTATAAATTAAGTCCTAGACACTCCCTCAGAGAAAAATTTAAAGAGATTAACATACTAACTGTGCCCTCTCAGTTTATCTACGAAAACCTTTTGTACGCGCATAAAAATATAAAATTGTTTAAAAAATACAGTGATATCCACGACATAAATACAAGGAACAAACACAAATTTGTTGTTCCTGCAACGAGGCTCAAAAAAATAGGGGGTACGTTCACATGCCAATGTATACGTTATTATAATAAACTACCAAGCGATATTCAAACACTAAGCCTCAATAAATTTAAATCTTTTATAAAACGTAAGCTATATCTGAAAGCTTACTATAATATGAATCATTACCTTGAAGATAAAAAGGCTTGGGATTAAGCTGCTCCAATTTAATTTGCTCTGTGAGTGTCAAAATTTTCCTTTGTTTCACCTATTTATTGTTTATTCCTTTATTTTATACAATTTGACATTACTTTGTTTATTTTTTTTATTTTTACATTTCTTTTTATTATTATTATTTGTGACATTTTATTTTCCTTATTATTTTAATTTATGACATTTTATGATTTCATTATGATCTCATTAATTTAATTTTGTATTTTTTTTTTATTTGTTTATTGTGAATGTGAAGACCATGTGGATCATTTCTTTTATTTACTTTATTTTTGACGATAGTCTGGCAGTTTGAGTACTATAAGCGACCTACACAAATGTCCTTTTTTTGGTATTGTTCGTCGTGCCGTTGAGCTCCTTGGGTTATGAGTTGAGCTACACGATAACTGACAAATGCTTGCACTGACTGGACAGGTCCACTCAATCTGTGTGGTGCTTTCTTAAAAAGACCATTTCAGACACTATCTGCATGGTCCTCATGTAAGTTGACCAAGATTATTTTGTCTGGACCTTAAAAGAGACTATGACCTCTGAGTTTGTTTCGGCTGTTTCTTCTCAGAGTAGTCGGGTATGAAACACCGGCCTCATCTAGTTTAAAAAAAAAAATGACGTGTAAAAGTGTTTGTGAAAACCTACTTGCAAAATAAACATCATTTATTATTTATCATTTAAACAAAGTTCAACCCAGAATTGTTCTATACTTTGGATTATGACAGTTTAAACTGTCATAATCCAAAAAATATCAATTTTGATATATTTCTTTTTTTGATTAAGCGTGCGAATAGAAGGAACATGGTGGGTTTTAGTCAGTACAAGTCTGACATGCCCCCCCGCTCCGCCCAGACCGGGGAAAGTCATTTGATGATTTCCCACCCGAAAAAAAAGGTCTTTCATCGCACAACCTGTTGCCAAGTACCTAAAAGAAGAATACATCATAACTAACAATAAAAACTTGAGAGGTGTCAAGGGACACCCGGATGGAACGAGCTAAAATTACTGACACTTCCATGTCTTTATATATATGAAGTAGTCAGCTTTGTTAAAGAAAATCTACATCTTTATAGCCACCCAAAAAGCATACGCTACAAAAATATGATATCCACAACACGACACAAAAAAGCAATTTTTTGTAAAAATCTATTAGGTATGGCACCTAAAATCTATAATAAACTACCGAAGCATATCATTGATATCGACAATAAAGATCTGTTTAAAAAATGCTTAAATGAATTTCTGATTGCAAAATGTTACTATACAATAAACGATTATTTGAATGAAAGATAGAAGATCTAATATATCCGACTCATTACTATGTACTTATTATATCATTGTAAACTCGTTTTTTTTTTAATTTAATACAATAATAAAACCTAATTTTACGATAAGATTTTTTAACGATTATTTAATGTAATAATTTAACTACTAACTTTTTTATTTTTTTATTTTTCTCTCGTAATTCTGACATTCTATACCAATAATCAATTTGTAATATGTATTACCAATTATGTAAAACAATACGTGACATGGACCTACTGTGAAAAAAAAGTATAATTTTGTTTATTACTGTGTGTTATTTAATTTTATTTAAAACTTGTAATAATTGTGAAGACACAGATTAATTTATTATTAATTGGCTATTAAATGGTACACCTGCATGTATTTGTACGCTTCAATGCAAGACATAGATGGACTAACTATATTATGTATTTAAAAAACACCTTCTTTAACCTATGTTTACAAATAAAGATTTCATTTTCAAACGAAGTTAACTTGCTATCGTTTGCTTAACGATAGCATGTTTTCCGACCTTCAAGCAATTTTCGACCTTATTGACATTTATGCAAACACCGGATTTTAATGAAGGAGCAATGGTAGCTAACGAGAATGTGAGAAAAAACAAACTAAATTTTAAATGTTAATAAGGTCGATAATCGCTTGCACCTGTTTTTTTAAGTTATTAACGATAGCAAGTTAAAAAAAAGGTTCAAGCGATTTTCGACCCTTCACCCCACTCCACTCCACTCCATTCCATTCCAGTCCAGTCGTCCATTCCATTTCATTCTATGGTAATGTGTTTACATTACCCTCCTTTGCGTCGCGCAGTCGGGTAAAAAGTGTCGTGACAAACATTTTATTTATTCAGATTTTACTGTTTCAGCCAAGAAGACTGTTAAAAAATGGACTCATATCAGGGATACTTTTACGAAATCAGAAAAAAAAATAGAAGGTCAAAAAACGTCTGGAAGTGGAGCAAAAACAGCCAAACCTTATGTATACCACAAACAACTGTTATTTCTTAAAAAAAACATACGGCCTAATTCTAGTATTCAACTTTTGGAAGCTACAAATAAAGGAAATACTGCTGATGTTGATAGTGCTAAAGTTGAAACAATTTCCGATATAAATGAAGATACTGCTGATGCTGGCGCTAGTTCTAAATCTGATGATTCTTCGATTCAAAATAATGAAACACAAGTACAACCAAACACAAATAAAGCACCTGTGCGAAAAAGATTGAGTTCAAATTTAACTCCTATTGACGCTAAAATGATAAAAATGGATTCGTATTCATCTCGAGTTGAACCAATCAACAGACATGTCTTATTTTTTAACGGATTAATTCCAACACTAGACAAGTTCAATGACGATCAAATAATAGATTTTCAACTTGGAGTTATTCAACTGATGAAAAACATAAAAAACAGCACAAATACACAAGAATCTGAAAATTCATCACTAAATACTAGGGGATATTTTACTTCGAGCTACGTAGATAATAGAAATACATCTACAAGATACACGTATCCTGCAGATTCAAGTCCAGTCTCCCAAGATTCAACGTTATCTAACTATTCGGATGAATGCACTTTGGATTTCACTACATTTTGATTTGTCTATTGTAACATAAAAATTAATACTTTATCGTAATAAAAAATCCTACTAATTACATATTCGGATATTATTCACTTTGTTTTGATTTTGATAATTTTGTGTAAGAATATGTTTTTCTTAATATTAAAAAAATACATACCTTAAACAAATAGCGAGTTTCATTGCAGTGCTTATGCAGAGTCTCATATTTGTATCAGTACACATTAGGCTGGAATTCTCTAGCCTTGATAGTAAATCATCAAAGGTAGTTATTGACATACGGTAATAATTAAAAAACAGACGTTCGTCATTTCTGAGGCTTAGGAAAAAAAATTCGAATCTACTTTCTCGATGAGGTCCAGTCTTTAGAAAAGGACGAACCCAATACCTCCTAGGACGCTGCTTGCATCTCCGTCTATGAAACCAATATAAAAGTAGTGGAACACGTGGATCCATGATGGCGTGCACTATACAACTGGTTGCAGAGTATCTCTTGCGAACGTTTTTACCGTATACATGAAAAAATCGAATCGAATGGTTGCCGTGTGAACGATTGCATTGTATACGGTAAAACCGTATACGTGAAAAAATCGAATCGAATGGTCGCCGTGTGAAGGTGGCCTCAGTGGAACATATCCGTCATTTTAGCTACAGTGGATCAGTGTCGATAGAAATATCATTGAAAGTGGACGATTTGCCGAGAGAAAATAATTGTCCATTGATCAACGGTGATTTTTGGGTAAGTTAACAATATTTCAAGTACCTATGTACACTTAATATATGGGTTTAAAGATTTCTTTATTTATTCAGAAGAACATACATTGTTCACTTATTAAATAAATACATAAAATTTATAAAGAGTGTGGTCCAGTAGCTAGTACTTTTTTGTGAATGTTATTATACATTTAAGTTGCTTATGTTGTTAGCTCAAATAATTTGTATTGTTGATTACGTGTTCTTTGAGTTTACCTTTAAATACGTTTAAAGAAGATGTGTTCCTGATATCTGCCGGTAGTTTGTTGTATAGTTTAACGCCTTCGTATTTTATATTTTTTCGGTGGACTACGATTGTAGTCCGCGCGACCAATTACGTAAGTATTTTTGTCATATTGATTTATTGTGTTTTTATTTATTTTAGATAAAAAGACTGCCCTATTTTGTTTGTTCATGTCAGATTATTATGAATAACTTTTTTTTTTTTAGAAAAAAAACATGGATGATAGACGTGCTGCACTGATTGAGTCGTGGCTTGCTGAAGCTGATGTCGGAAATGATGCCTATGAAGCCGAGTCCAGCTCCGACGAAGAAGTTGATCATTTGGAAGAGCAATACCATCAATCGGAATCCGAGCAGGAGCAAGACAGCCCAGACGAAAGTTTTGAAGAAGATGAGCCACCTCAGTCACGCCGCCGCAATGACTTTTACAAAGGAGTTGACAATACATTATGGTCAAAAACAGTTCCTCTAAACAGAGGACGAACACGAAGTCATAATATAGTGTTTGTGCCTCCTGGGCCGAAAGGAATCGCTCGACAAAAAACAACTATTGAAGACTGCATGTCGCTTTTTTATGATAATATAGTCAGCCTCCTTACTCAATATACTAATAAGAAAATAGACTATATCAAGGAGAAATATGGAAGAGAACGAGATGCTAGACAGACAGATGAAACTGAAATCAGAGGCTATATTGTAATATTACTAATGGCTGGAGTAGTTGGCAGAAGAACAAGTACTGCTATAGTATTTGAACAAGTGAAACACACAGGGGTCAACGCCATATATTTGACTATGTCTGAACAACGATTTAAGTTTATTACAAGGCTTTTACGGTTTGATGATATTGAAAACCGCCAAGAACGTGCAAGCCTTGATAAGCTAGCCCTATAAGAGAGATTTTTGAATTGTTACTTGCAAATTTTCAAAGTATTTTATTCCAAGTGCCGAAATGACTTTGGATGAACAGCTGGTAGCTTTTCGAAGCCGCTGTTCTTTTTTTTTTTTTTCTTTGGAAGCGAGCCCCTTCGGGGTCCAGAACGGGCGATGTCGGATTCGATGACCAACATTGGCCCCGAGTCGCTCGCCCCGGACCCTGTCGGTACCCCCCCCCCCCCCCGGGAACCAAGAAGAAGATGCAGAAGCAGGCCGAGAAGAGGCCCGAAAAGCAAGCCTCGACGAGTGCGACTACGTCCGCGTCCGGCCCAGCGACGTCGTCGGCGCCTGAGCGCGAGAGCATGTCGATCGCTTCGACTGGGTCGGTCGCCGCCGAGCTCAGCGACGAAGAGGCGGCGCAGCACCAAAGAAACCGAAGAGGAAGCGAAGCGACACTGTTTCGACCCACCGCGACCGCAGCGCGAACGCGCGCCTCCGCAGGGCCGGGGCACTGCCGCCCCGCCCTCCTCCATCGCAGACGCAGCCAGGCGCTCACCGCCGGCGACCCCGCCGCCATCGACGTCGGCGCACGCCGCGGATAGGGTGAGTGCTTCACCCATTGGTGCACCACCCTTCAGACGGCCACCCCCGGGCCTAAGCCGAAGCCGCAAGAGCGGCGGAGGTATCCTCCGCTGGTGGTGGAGAGGCTGCCGGCATGGGCAACCCATTTTAGGGCCCTAAGAGAGAAGCTGGGCCACCCTCCGAATGCTCGTCCATACAGGACGGGCATTCGCTTCACTCCTCAGTCTGAGGAGGAATACAGGGTGGTCTAACGCTATCTTACGAACCTGGAAAGGAAAAGTGCGTATATGCTGGTTCGCTTATTTACTGCCGGCGGAGCGCAACCTAAAGGTGGCCATCAGGGGGTTACCTGCAGACACACCACCGGAGGAGATCGAGGACGAACTCCGCACATTGGGACACGAGCCGGAGTACGTGCGCCATATCAAGGCGCGCGCGGGCAGACCCGGCTGCGTGTTCCATGTGATTCTCAAAAGGACACCGGACCACCGCAGCATCTTCGACACCTCCGTGTTTTTAAACATGAGAGGTGTCAAGGTAGAACGATGGCGGAGCAAGCGTGGGCCCGCCCAGTGTCACCGGTGTCAAAAGTTTAGGCACTCGTCACACCATTGCCACCGGCCGCTCGCCTGCGTCCGCTGTGGAGGGTCGCTCGCTGCGTCACGCTGCGCGCGACTGCCCCCGCCCACGCGAGGAGCCGGCGACTTGCGCCAACTGCGGGGGTGCCCACCCAGCCTCACACGTCTCGTGCCCCGTCTTTCAGGCGGAGGCACGCAATAGGCGGGCAGGCACCGTCGCCTCCACGACCGCCGCTGTCCGACCGGGAACGGTCCCGGACAGTCGCCCAGACGTCGCAGCCACGGAGGCCCCAGGTGTGTCGCTTATGGCGGCTGCCAACGGGCCCACGGAGCGAGGAGAAGTCCCCCCCCCCAAGCGGAGGAAGCGGAACAAGAGAAAGAAGCGCGGGGGTCAACAACCCGCTCCCGAACAGGAAAGCCGTCGGGTCGCCCTAGCCTCGTCAGAGGCGCAGACTGACCCGCCACCCACAGACGAAAGGCCGGCAGGCAGCGCAGTTGTTGCGCAGCCGCTGGCCCCACCCAAAACCAGGATGCCGCGAAGCGCCGGCGCACCTGCCGTCGCCCTCACAGACGAAGACAAGAAGAGGATCACGACCCGCGCCATCCAGCACCTGTTCAGCCTCATCAAGGCCCTCAGGCAGGAGCAGGACGCGCTGCCGGACGCCGTCGAGGGACTGTCCGCCCTCCTCGAGCTGCTCCGCGCCTCCTCCGGGGGTTCCCCACCGGATTGACCTCAGGTAAGCTGTTCACGGATTACACGCAGCTTACCTGCACATTGCCACTCTACCCATACACACGCCTAGCTGCGTGGCGTGTTCTAAGTTAATATAGGCACGTCACGTAGCGCTACCACACAGACGCCACTATCCACACATAGAACTCACGCGCGGACGCGCGGCGCGGGTCTGCGCCACACTGGGCGGTGTTACTCAAAACAATACCGTCCACACACACACCACGGCTCCTTAGCCCCAACCGTAACTGGCTCGCTCTGGAAGCGGGGGGGGCGGGGGCCCCACATCCTAACCGCAGGTGCGCTGAGCCGACACCCCTGTCGCTGGTCGTCCTCCGCTGGGCTTCCCCCGGGCAACCGGGGGTCTCACCTGGCGGGGACTGACCGCCGGGGTGCCGTGAAGAAAACAGTGCTGTCCCACAGCACTGTAGCGCCCCTGCGGTAACTCACATGCATCCACACATAGGTGCGAGGCCAGCTCGCACCATCACGCCAAGGTCCAGGTTGACCGCCACAAGGCCAGCCCGTATGCTTGCGGGCTAGGTGCTGCAACCGCGGGCAAGGGGAAAAATTCCCCGTTACCGCTGCCGCGCCCCCCGACGGGGGTGCAGCGACTACTTCAAGGGTCTCAGGCTCATTTGCTGCTTAGACATCGGAGAGAAAGGTGGTTGGTTTCGATACCACGTACTGTGAGTCCGTTCTATTTATTTTTACTCAGTGGTTATTATTTTGTTTTGATATTTTGATTTGAAAGTTAACGGTTGTTTTACATTATTGTTGAATTGTTTTTAACGGTCATTTTTAATCAAAGTTGTGTTGTTTTGTGAATAATTGTTCAAGTAAGCTAAGTTTTAGCGTGAATTTGGTTTAATCTAAGAATGCCTTGTTTTGTTGTTCAAATAAAACTAATTTTCAATTAAATTAGTTTTAGGTTAGTTCGAATTGTTTTTTTTTAATTTGTTTATCACTTCTGGTTCCTAAAATCAGAAGTGGGGTAGGATTTCGCTCACAAATAGGCAAACAACCGTTGATTTTCGAACAAAATGCGTCGTTCTTCACGTGAAAGGTCAGTAAGGACGCCTCCGTTACGATCCGAAGTTGAGGGTAGTTGTAGAAACGATAGGCGTTCGAGTCGTGATAAGACACGTTCGCATTCGCGCCGCAGTAGAACTCGTTCTTACACAGTGGTGATAGGTCGCGCTCGCATTCGCGTCGAAGTAGGGTTCGTTCCCTTTCACGGCGAAGGTCGCGCTCGCGTTCACGTCGTGACAGGTCGCAATCACGTCATCATGAAAGCCGTTCTCGTTCGCGCCGTGTCAGATCGCGTTCACGGTGTGACAAAACTCATTCACGCCGTGATCGTTCCCGCTCTGGTGACAATTACGCATGCGCGAAAAGTCGAGGTCTCCTACAGTTTGTTCGCGTCGTCATTCAAGTAAAACTCGGTCCTACCCTCAAGATGATTCGGTAAAGGACGCCTTAGGATCAATTATGTCGCGATTAATTGCTATTGAGGAAAATACGGCCAGTGGTTCGCATGTACCGTCGTCCATTCGTTGTAGCACACCCCCGCTTGATAAAAATGGTGCTTCGGCGACACAAGCGCTAGTTGAAGCATTAGGTTCATTAACAAGACTAAGACCACACAGCCAGACCAAGACAGTAATTATTATGTGTCAAATTTCGATCCTGCCGTAAATAACTTTGAGGTGTGGTGAGACGAAGTGGAGCGGGCTATGCGGGTGAATCATTGGGACGATTATGAGTGTTTTTCCCGTGTGGCTAATTGTCTTAAGGGTGACGCGTAAACTTGGTTAAACGAGTGGGCAACTAACGAACGCTCCTGGTCCAACTTCGTTAGGGAATTTAAATCCCTGTGTCCGCGAAAGATGAACTACGCGCAGATTCTACACGAGTTGATCAACTCAACATCAGAAAAGTTTTTGTCCTATGCTGAATATGCGCGTCGTTCGTTATTGCGTTTACGTACAGTAAAAGGGTTAAGCGAAGAGCTTATGGTTCAAATAGTAATATTCGGTATCAGTGATATACAAGTGCGCGCTGCCGCTACCAACGCCGACTTAACGACGGAAAATCTGGTTTCATTTTTAGCTACCTACATTAAGTCTACCCGTAAATTTGATAACCGCAATTTTGCCAGATCTAAGCCATCCAATTTTAGTGCAGTTAAAAATCGTAATCCTAATAGCTCCGGTAGACCTGAAATTAAATGTTTTACTTGCGGTGACACTGGTCATTTAAGAGATAAGTGCCCTAAAAAGACCGATAATAGTTTTAAACCGGTTATTTGTTCTTTTTGCAAAAAGCAAGGGCACAAAGAAAGTGATTGCTTTACTAAAGCTCGCTCTCAGGTTCAAAGCAATAATAATAACCACCGCAGAGTTAATTTATGCAATGAACTCTCAACCGCGAAGGGTAATAACGACATAAGCACGGCTGTCATTCAGGGCATACCCGTCGATATTTTGATAGATAGTGGCGCACTCAATGTGTCTCTGATATCATCAGCGGTTGTCAATTACTTCTCTGGCTCGCGCAGGCCGATTACCTGTTCTCTGAAGGGTATAGGCGACAAAGAGTTTGTTGCTCATGAATACATTACCTTAACGGTTGAGTTTCGTAACATCGCGCTTAAAGTTGACTTTGTCATAGTACCCGCGTCGTATATGAATACGCCCATTATAATAGGGACGGACGTTCTGAATCGCAATGGCGTTACGTTTATTCGTACGAAACATAAGCAATATCAGGAGGCCAATTCTCGATTTTAGCCATTAATCTCGAGTTCGAGATTCAAAGTCTTATCTCTATGTCTATCAAAAATATCTCTATCTCTACCAAAAAATGTCGTAATGAGCAGAATTCCGTATTCTCAGTCAAAATAGAAATAAATTTCACGAAAATGTCAAAATGTCGAGTCGAGTGAAGATAATGTTACCATTAGGAAGAATCGCACGTTCCATTTTATGTAACTATAAATGAATATATGATTTTGTTTTAAAACGCTGACCAAACTTAATTCTTTATGTAAAACGAAACGTTTAGTCTAAAAATAATCAGCTTGACAGTGTAGAATTTTCAGTTCCTTCAAAACTTTTGAAAATTGTTTTTTGTTTTGTTTACATTTTTATTTAATCTGAAGTTTTTATTACTTGTTTCGCTCAAGTCATAAATATCGACGGCGGAATAAATGCGCTTTTCAAGTTTTGTTTTGTTTACATTTTGAAGTTTTGTTTTGTTTACAACATGGAAGGGAAAAAATACCCCAGTGCTCAACAAAAACATTTACTTGTTCAGTTAATTGAAGCAGACCCAGAATTGAGGGGAGGTAAATTCTCCTCCAATTTCTCAAAAAAAGAGGCAGAACGAAGATGGCAAGCCATCGCTCTCCGCTTAAATGCTTTGGCCGGAGCCAAAAAATCTTGGGAAGGTTGGCGCAAAGTAAGTACAATGGTTACCAATGCACTTATCTACCTTTCTGTGACTCAACCGTTTTTAAACTTAATCGTTGGCTGTTTTTATTACTTGCAGTAATTTATTTTTCTTTGTATATTATTTAATTCTCAAAGAATGTATGTTCCTGCTAACATAATAATTTTATTTCAGAGTTGGCAAGACAAAAAGTCGAAAACTAAAAATTAATTGGCAACCATTAGAAGACAATTTATGTTGACTGGAGGAGGTCCACCACCAGAACAACTCAACGAAGAGGACCAATTGGTACTTAGTACATTTAGTACATCTTCTCTAGTCGGCCACATTGATTCGAACGAAGCAATTGTGGAATTCATTGGTGAGTGAAACTAAGGCTTTTCTGAATTTTCTAGTATACTGCTATTATTATATATATTGTAATTAGAGTTACATTTTGGTTTATTTCTTTTTCAGATTTAGCCACACCAAGTACCTCAAAAGCATGGGGTGGGTAGTCCAACAGTTAGCCACTCGTACACAGTTATCCACGCCCATATCTTTCAAATGCGACGTTGCCGCTCCGCGTATACTAGACATTTCGATGCCGCAACAGTTCATTTCCCCGCTCCCCAGTCGGCGGCAAGCTCACGCGCTCAACGGTCGTGTTACGTTCAAATTATTGAAAATCAGTGACAAAATATTTAAAAAATCGTAAGTATTTTTTCCGTTTCACATCATTCAGTTTATTATTACAAATAGCAGTGTATGTTGACCGTATAAATATACTTTTCTTGCATATATTAACACACGTTTGGTTTCAATTGCATGAATAATTTTAAAGTGACAGTGTTCAAACGCTTTGTGGGGAGGGGTAGTCTACAATTAACCAAACCTATATGTTGAACAGTTAGCCATGGCTAATTGTGTACTAACAAATGGTTAAATGTTGCCTTGCTTATTTTGTTCACAGATGGGCCGGAACAAAACGGTAGTTAGGAAACGAGGAGGACATTCTGAAGATGCTATGAGGAAAGCAATGCAGCTAGTGCAATCCGGGATGAGTATAAGAAAAGCAAGCGAGGAATGCCAGCTTAAATATCCGACGGTCAGATTGTATGTGAATAAATTCAAAATAAATCCAGAGGTACGTTTAACACCAAATTATGAAGTTAATAAGATTTTTACATCTGAGCAAGAAAAACAATTATTAGATTATATTGAGTATTGTGCTCAAATATTTTACGGATTATCTACTAAAGATTGCCGCCGCGTTGCTTATCAAATGGCGAAAGTCAACAATTTGAAAATACCACAGTCATGGATAGATTCAGAATTGGCTGGATTTGAATGGCTGCGCTCATTCAGGAAAAGACATCCTGAAATTTCACTAAGGAAACCAGAAGCCTGTAGCTTAGCCCGAGCAACTGCTTTCAACAAGCACAACATCGAGTCATTTTTTAGAAATTTAAAATCAGTCATGGAAAGACATCCGAGCTTTGCAGACGGCACTAGAGTGTACAATTTGGATGAGACTTCAACGACAACTGTACAACGACCAGGAAAAATACTAGCACGAAAAGGCACGAACGCAGCAAAGGTCACAAGTGGCGAAAGAGGTACCTTAGTCACAACATGTTGCATTGTCAGCGCGATAGGACAAGCTTTGCCACCGGCTATGGTTTTTCCGAGAAAAAAGTTTCAACCACACATGTTACATGGAGCGCCATCGGGCACATTAGGGTTAGCTGCAGCTTCTGGGTGGATGAATGCTGAAATATTCGTGGATGTAATGAAACATTTCATAAAGCATGTTTCAGCCTCAAAAGAAAATCCTGTGCTATTAATAATGGATAACCACGAAAGCCATCTGTCAATTGAAGCACTAGATCTGGCTAAGTCTTCGGGTGTCACTGTTTTAACTCTCCATCCGCATACTACTGCAAAACTTCAACCACTGGATGTTGGATTAAACGGCCCGTTCAAGTCATATTATAACGCAGCTGTAGATTCATGGCTATTAAGACATCCAGGGCAACCTCTAACTATATACAATGTTGCTGAGTGTGTTGGTTTTGCATACATGAAATCAATGACTCCGATAAACATAACAAATGCGTTCAAGAAAACCGGAATATTCCCATTCAATGACTGCATTTTTACGGAAGTTGATTTTATGCCTAGTACCGTAACAGATAGGCCACAGGAAATTGATGATCAACGAGAAAAATCTTCCAAGTCTCCTTCTATCCTTGAGAACTTTGGTTCTACAAGTCGAGATAACGATATCACACCACCAATGATTGAAGTTTCCGATTTTCGAGATTTATTATTAGCTTATGAAGATGTTGATCTGCAAGTTAACTTGCCAAGGAACCAAGATGACGACACCACACTTCCAATAATTAAGGCTCCCGAATCACAAGATCCATTACCCGTGCGTGAGAATATTACTCTGCAGCAAAATTTGTCGATAAACCCTGGTAGCATAGAAGTTTTTCACTCGCCACCTCTATCACGAGTGCTTAAAGAAGTTGGAAATCAAGATATCATCACACCTCGCATAATAGAAGCTGCCGGTCCGTCAAAGTTCATTTCGCCCCAGGAATTTATGCCAGCAATAAAAGCGAAACCACGTGATCCAAAAAAGCGTAGAATTCCTGGGAAAAGCATGATTGCCACGGATACGCCTGAAAAAGATGCTATTGCCGCAAAGAAAATAAAAATAATTAAGAAAGAAATTAAAAAAGCAAAGCAAGACCTGTTCACAGGTGTTAAAACCCAAAATAAGACTAAGAATAAAAGAGCCAATAAGGATAGGAAAAAAGATATTATAGAAAGTGATGACAGTTCAGATGAAAATGATTATGTAGCAAGTGGATCATCATCTGGTGGAGAAGAATATATTAGTGAAAATATAGATGAGGATGAGGACGGTAGGATTATACTGAACGGTCATTTTTTACCTTTACCACGAGATCCAAAAGAGCAAGAATATGTTATCGTATTATTTCCATATAAAAAAAGCTCCGTCTATTACGTTGCGAAAATTTTAGAAACTATAATAGATGATGAAGACGATTCTGACTTTTTTGTGAGTTTCTTAAGACTAAAAAGTAGAGCATGCCAAACATTTTGTGAGCCTCTGGAACCTGATACAGCAGGGGTACAGCTAAAAGATATCAAATATATATTACCAAATCCTAAAATTACTGGCAGCAGCCGAAGGCAAGCGTCTTATTCGTTTCACGTTTATTTTGATTTGATATATTTGAATCTACGTTAATTGTTAAAGTTTTTATTTGTAACATTAGCTTTTCTCATTAGTCATCAATATTTAAATCTCATTAGATATTTTAACTACCTTCTTACCTACTATAGTCCTCGATTAAATATTATGAGACTGAGAAAAACTAATGCTGTGACAACGTAGGTTACCTACGTTAAAACTTCAGATATTTGTTTATTTTTTGTTTTTATGCTTAAGTTTTCGTTTAAGATACGAATAATTTTATAATTATTTTAAGCATTTACCAAAACCTACTAAGACTTTATTCATTTTAAAATAACATTGTTGAGACTGAGATTATTCAATGTGGAATAACTAAATTTGTGAAACTTGCGTTAAAGGTTTAGATATTTATTTATTCCTTGTTATTTACTTCTTAAGTTTATGATTAAAATAAGAGTAATTGATAATTATATTAATAATTCACCAAAAACTAAAAAAAATGTTGATTATTTTCGAATTGAGAATATAAGTTAGTATCTTTAGTGCCTACCTACATAATTGAAAAGGTAATTACTTACAATGACAATGTTGAGACTGAACTGTGCCATTATAAAGTTACCTAATAATTAATGTTAAGTCAACTGTTAAATGTGCTAAACAATAAAAGTCTCTTTCACATACCACTCATACTGTTTTTTTTAATAAATTATGAAATCATATATGGCGGTTAAATGTGTACTCCTTGGTCAACTGTGGCACACCCCTGTGGTTAAATGCGTACCATAGTGTGGACACAGTTAGCCAATTACCATTTTTTTTAAAAACACCCATCTCCAAAAAATATTAAGGAAATTCAACATTTATTAAATGCAGATAGGTAGCCAATAAACCACTACCTTATACCTTGCAGAAAATTATATATTTTTCATTACCAAATACGCAGTATGATGATCAGAAAATTTGGTGGTTAACTGTTGGACCACTCACCCTACAGCCTCTGCAGTGAGCTCTGGATCTCGAGGTATTCTATTTTGCATTTAGATTTACAATATTATAAAACCCAGTTAAAATGAAACCCAGTTATAAAATGAAAGTAAATAAATATTTAAGGTTGTTAAGTTTAGGTTTCCATAATCTTTAATGTTTATTTTAGATATAGTCCAAGATCCTATACAATGTGCCGTTCTGCCAAGCACCTCACAATCTGGCATTGGTATGGGTGCAGCTGCTCCTCCAGGGACCTCTGGATCTCGAGGTAATTCTTCTTTCATTTAGATTTACATATTCATATATTATGTATAAAATAAATGTGTCTAAAGATTATACTTGACAGTATCTAACAAGAATTTTAAATAAAAAACTTATGAATTTTTAAAAGCTCTTGTTCAGTCCAGTACACTAAGAAGAGAGTACCTATTCCTTTAAATTTCTTAAATTCGTCACAATTACAGAGGTAATCAAAATAAAATATGAGCTATACTGGACTGAACAAGCAGCCTTAAAACTTTTTAAATGGGTTTTATCAAACATTGACTGCAAGGAAGAATAATATTATAATTGGTTTTGTTTATAGGAAAATAAAAAAAATAACTAATGCTGCCCGACGTCAGCTGGCATCCATTGATGTTGCTGAGAAAATTAGTGCAGCAATGGAGACAAAAAATCAACAAAAAGAAAAAAATTATACTGAGTTTATCAAATTAATGGCTCAGCAAACAGAGGCTTTGGCTGCCATAGCCAGATCGATGCAAGCAAAATCATCACCCTATATATAATATTTTTTATAAGGATGATGATTTTATCTACATAGACCTGTTAATGATCAAGAGAAACTAGTCTGATTATTAATGGTGTAAGCCCCGTACGCCCCTTCGGTTATGCCCCTTGGAGGAAAATGTTCCATACGCCCCGTTTCGAAGGTTCCGTTTGACCCTTGTGACGGGGCGTATAATATTTTATTAATTTTTAATTATTTTGGTGTGTCCGTTCGCCCCTTGCCTCATATCATTTAAAAGTAGTTATACAAAGTACCGTTAGACAAAAAAGTATAACACACTGTGCTTTACTTTTCTCTCTAAGTGATTTGAAAAAGTTATCAAATTGTGTTTATGAGAACACGATTTGATTGATAACCTATTTAAATTACTATATTCGTAATCCCATCACATGTATCTGCTTTTGCTACCTTGCTACCTGACTCACTGGGCGAAACAAGTTTTATAAACAATAGGCAAAAAAGGGTTGGTTTATCATAAGAATTGTATGCTATCTCTTTCTAACTTATTAATGAGGTATGTAGGGGTGCAATATGTGTTAAGTGCTAATTAGTCGACATCTTATCTTTGAGTGCGATACATACACATAATATTTTCTGCTAAGTGAAATTATTAACGTTTATTGAATTTAGTGTTTAATTGTGTGTGTATGTGTAAATATTTTTATTGGGTAAGTTTCAAATAAATATTATTGCAAAAATTTAGTATGTACGTAATAAAAATATGTAATACTTGATTTTTATGTCTTAAATTGGCTACTTCCCATTTGGTAAACTTCCCATTTCGTAAACCTCAAACTGTACCTACTAAAAAGTTGCGTTTGGTAAACATTTCGTTACTTCATACATTTAATCCCATTTGGTAAACTTTGTTAGTATTGTTATTTTTGTACGGTACAGTCAGTGTCAAATTAGTATTAAATTAGAGATGTATATATTTTTAAATGCTTCAGTCTTGAGATAGTATCTCGACCATCAAAAAGAATGGCTGATCAAGAAGAAGTAAAAAAAAACGTATTAAAGTCTGTAAAAATACCACGATGCTACTAAAAATACCACGTGCTTTTCCCGCAAAAGAAGCACCGAGCGGGTTCTCAGGTAGGGATCCTATCACTCCGGGAAACCCATAGCAGTTGTAAAAGCTAAAAAAATAACAATACATGAAGTATAAAAATGAAACACTGTTTCATTGTGTACTATTTTGTTTCATTGTGTACTATCTTGTTTCATTGTGTACCTTAATACCTAACCACATCTATTTTTCGTGCAAATTAATCATTTTGAGGCTAGAAAATAATTTTATCACTTGATATTTGTTTTTGTTTTAAGATGGCGCGTACGAAATCTCTAAAAAGAAAGAAAGGCGACCATTTAGGGGAAAATATGTTTCGAGCTATTCTAACGCACAGAAAAGGAAAAAGCTTGAGAAAAGCTGCACAAGAATGCAATGTGCATTATCCAACGCTGTTTCGCTACGTACAAAAATATAAGATTTACTCCCAACTACGAAGTTAATAGAACATTTACAGTCGAACAAGAAGCAGCACTTAAAGAATATATCGAAGAATGTGCGTTTAAATTTTACGGATTAGGCTCCAAGGATGTGCGCCGTATTACTTTTCAAATGGCGAAAGTAAATAATATCCAATGTCCTGCTAGTTGGGAAAAAGACCAAATGGCAGGTGTTGAATGGCTTCGGTCATACAAATCAAGGCATCCAGAATTAACAATGAAGAAGCCTGAAGCATGTAGCATGGCGCGAGCCACCGCTTTCAATAAAGTATCTGTCAGGTCTTTCTTTGATAACCTGAAAAATGTCATGGAGCGTCATCCTTCCTTTGGTAATGGTTGTAGAATCTACAACTTAGACGAAACTGCTACAACAACCGTTCAAAAGCCGCAAAAGGTTATAGCACCCAAAGGCAAACACAATATTTGTAAAATAACTAGCGGTGAACGGGGTACATTAGTAACCACATGTGCAATTGTATGTGCATCAGGACAAGCGTTGCCTCCAGCTCTTGTTTTTCCGAGGAAAAATTTTAGAGATTTTATGATAAATGGCGCTCCAACAGGATCTCTTGGACTTGCAGCTCCAACCGGGTGGATGAATGCGGAGCTGTTCGTAAAAGTTATGGAGCATTTTATTAAACACACGTCTGCGAGCCCAGAAAACCCAGCTCTTCTCATAATGGATAACCATGAATCCCACCTCAGCATTGAAGCCTTAGATTTAGCTAAAAAGTCAGGTGTAACAGTGCTTACTCTGCATCCACACACGACTGCAAAGATGCAGCCTCTTGATGTGGGCTTAAATGCCCCCTTTAAAGGTTATTATAATACAGCTGTGGATTCGTGGCTGATGAGGCATCCTGGTAAGCAAATGACTGTTTACAATGTTGCTGAGTGTGTGGGTCAGGCATATGCAAAAGCAATGACGCCAGTTAATATTGCGTCGGCTTTCAAAAAATGCGGAATATTTCCATATGACCCAGATATTTTTACAGAAATCGACTTTATTCCGTCAATGGTAACTGACAGAGAGCAAACAGGGCCATTTAACTCTACAGCTACTGCTTCTGATGAGCTGAGCGAGAATCTTGCTATTCCTTCTTCAGAGGTTGAACGCGCTGAGAGTCCATCAATACTTGAAGTTGACGAATTTCTTTTTGGCCTAATTCCCGCACAAACCACCGAAGCTGCATGTGGTGTGAAGGATGTCGAAATTCCCACGATGAAGTCTAACGAATTAGATTTTACTTCACTGTTTAGAAGGATGACTCCTCCTATAGAAGAAATTCGAGCAAGTACTTCTGGTATTCAAACTAACTTCAAATCCCCTAAGGATTTTATGGCTCCATTGAAGGCTGGTCCACGGACTGGAAAGCGAAAACCAAGAAAGCTCGGAAAAAGTTTAGTTGCGACAGACACACCAAAAAAAAACCGGATAGCTGAAGAACGAAAACAAACACAAGAAAGAAAATCAGCGGCAAAGACAATTAAACGGCCAGTTTTGATTGACAAAGGAGGAAAAAGAAACCAAAAATCACAAAGATTGAATCAGAAACAAGTAGTGAGGAAGGTGAGGAAGTAGTCTACACGGAACAAGGTGATTCTGATATGAGCGAATAAAATGAGGATTTAGATGAGGATGGGCTACCTTTGATAACAGAACATTTCAATTAACTTCCTCACTCACCCCAAGAAGGTGATTACGTGCTTGTTTTACTGGACTCGAAAAAACTGAAGGTCTACTATGTCGCACAGATCACGGAAGTTATAAATACGAATAAATTCGGAGATTCGTTCATGAGATTAAAAGTCAAAGACAATATGAAGTTTTACATGCCGTTGGAACCTGACCTTTCAGAAATTCACAAGAACGAGATAAAAATGATTCTTCCTCCGCCACAAATAAATGGATCGAAATCCAGAAACTCAACTTACGTATTTCCTGTCCGCGTGACACCAAATATGAAGTTGCGTTAATTTTTTTTTTGTTGTTATTATTTATATTTTTATTTTATAATCTTATTTGTAATTGTCGTAAACTGGCATTTATAAATCTTTATCATTTGTTGCCAATTATTGGTAACTTTCTCCTACACTTGTGATTTTCGTAACTTTGAGACTTATTAGTCGTTAAGTGATATTTTAATGTAAAGTGATCTCTTCCAATTATAATAGGTATTTAGTAACGTAATGTTTGTGAATTTATAATTTTTAGATGAATGTAAGTGCCTAAAAAGTCATTATTGTTTAAGTAACTCGCTTAATTAACAAGTGCCATAAATATAGCATATTTAGTAATTTTGCTGCCTAAAGTTTATTATTAATAGTAGGGCGTTATCTTAATTTGTTATTACCAATTAAAAGTAACCTGAAGAGACTGATTAAAGTGAAATAAGTAATAAATCCTTTTTTGATTGGACTCAAGCATTTTTTATCATTCACCTACTCCATACATTTCACAAAATATGAGACAAACACTATTAATTATTATGTTTCATTGTTGAATTTATGGTGTTTCATTGTGTACACCACTGTGGGTGGACACAATGAAACAATTTTATATTTTTGTTGATTGATTACACTTTAATTTTTAAAAAACCATAAACAGCATCCGATACCCAATAAAATTGCCTATATACCTGTAAAAAAATAGACTTCTATCTGTAAAATCAAAAGGTGTATGAGACTTTAAATTTTTAGTGTTTCATTGTTGAACACATGACCCTACTAGGCAATATCGCTGTTGTATCTCGCCTTGCAAGTGTAAGCCACTTGTCTCGTATGATTTTCTTTTGCGGAACGAACACAAATAACTTGTTTGGGGTTTTTATTGGAGTGTTCTCACACTGCGGGACCGCACACCATCTGTACACTTTCGAATTCATATTCAGAATCGCAAATGATTAAATTGTTTATTGAGCTTAAACAAAAAGCTGTGATCACGTTTTACACTACTCAACCGTGACGTCACTAGCGACGCCATGGCACTGGCTTGCGTTTTGATGCGAATTTTAAATGTTAAAACTAAAATGTACTCTTTTCCTACTAAAACTTAACGAAACCAAAAATATGATATTGATTGTAAATAATGTATGTTTTCAAATATTATATTATAGGATAGTTTTTCAAAATGTATCATCATGCCTATTATGTCCAAAGAGATTTTGGTAATTTTGAAATACTTCAATATATGGGAGACTACATAGATAACAATATTTTAGAGAAAATCGTAACAAAAACTAACCAAACGGAGATGATCAAGACTCAAAAGAATCTTGGGCTAACATTGAGGGAATTGAAGGTATTCTTTGGTATTAATATGGTCATGCCACTATTGGCTATCCTAAAATCAAAATGTATTGGAAGAAAGCTTGGCGACTTCCAATAGTGGAATATAATATGACCCGTGACAGATTCTTTATGTTAAGAACCAGGTTGAAGGTTGTGTTTGATAACGATGTCTCAGACAGTCAACGTGCAATCGACAAAATTTGGAAAGTAAGACCTCTGTTTGATCGTATCTGTCAAGGATGTCACGTCCAACAAAAGTCCAAGCATCTTGATGGACGAGATGAGATATACCATTTTCAGTCAGTGTGGTATTAGGCAGTACTGCCCTAACAAGCCCATTCCCGTCGGATAAGTGTGTGAACTGTATGTACTATTTGACAATAGTAAGGTCATATTTTTGTGGGGTACCTCAGTATTAAAGTAACTAGCAAGCACGACGGTTGGTTTATTGCTATCCGACACACTAATTGGCGACGAGGACGCGATCTACCCACGGACATTGCGAAAATGACTAATTTCATTGGGAATTTGAGTGTTCTCGATCATAAATCTCACGAATGAGACGTGTTTCATAGTAGATTGACGCAGTTTATCAAATTAAACAAAATCACTAACAAAAATCAAAGTGCAGTGCTTTTAACTTATTTGTCGAACGAATCCTACCATCTGGTTCAGAACTTAGTGTATCCGAATAAGCTCGAAGGAATCGCTTTTAGTGAGCCAGTGAACGTACTCGACAAACATTTTACGCCGAAAAGATCAACATTCGCCGATAGGGCGAAGTTCTATGAAACTGACCAATTTAATATTATTATCATCCACTACGATGTCAGCGAAAAATTTGCCCAATGTAAAACGAAATATAACGGCGAAAGATGCTATAATAAAGTGGAAGAGTTCATAACAAGTGTTTCGAAGGACTGACACTTCTTTTAACCGATAAAGCTGCCACATGGTGGATGGGTTTAAAATCGGAAACGAAAAAGTGGAATCAAGCTCTTGACGCAATAAGGTCGGCATTTGCACCAAAAAAACAACCACATGAGATATATATACATCGAATGTTTTAAAAAAACAAGTTAATGAAAATATAGAAGAGTTTGTGTGTGGAAAGCGAGCCTTGTTAGCACAGTTACCAGCGAAACGTCAAAAGAAAAATGAACATCTTGATATGGTGTATGGATTATTAAAGGCATCCTATAAAAAACATATAGCCAGGCATGAAATCAAAATATTTGCCGAGTTATTGGAAAAAGGACGTCTTCTTGCGAGTTTAGCCATCGAGGCAGGAGAAACTTCCGATATGAGTGAACGTAAACTTATAAAAAACTTATAAATACTTTGCACTTACTGTGGAAAAAAGGTCATACTATGGAAATGTGCCGGAAAAGAGAGGCAGAAATGAAAACAAGTGAGTCGAAACCCAAAGACAAGATTACTTGTTACGGATACGGTACACCGGGAGTAGTCAGAAGCAAGTGTGTGATGTGTAAAAATAAAGAAACGCCACCAAAACCTGTATCATTCTGTAAGGTTCAAGCTACAGTTGAGAATAATATTACAACGTATAAAGAAAACACACCGCTCATATGATGCACTGCAATATCCCATTATATTTTGGCAAGGTGAAGATGGCTATGATTTCTCAATAAAAATGATAAATCCCATTACAGGTAATTAAAATATTAGTTTAGCTATGGCGATAATATCTGTCACTATATAATGTAATTTAATTTTATATATTTCAATGTTATTAAAACAAAATCTATTTACAGGTTCTACAACCAACAAAAAAGTCAGTTCAATGAACTATTATTCATACCGCCTAATGATTCGGGAAAATGAAGACAATCACATATTGAAATGTCGGCGATTATAACACAAATATGTTGTTGACATGTACGTTAACATTGAAACGGAGAGATTAACATTCATCAGGTTGAATCAGACCAAACTCCGATCTGAAGAGTATATTCACCTTCGAGATGCGATTAATACTGATGGAAATGCACAGAATGTCGGTCGGATGACTATTCTTCCAGCAACATACATCGGAAGCCCTGGGCATATGCACGAATATGCTCAATATGCCAGCCATGTCGTATGTTCGTCATTATGGTACAACAGATTTGTTCATCACATTTACATGCAATCCGCAATGGATAGAAATCAAGCAGGAGTTATTCCCTGGGCAATCACCCATTGATCGTCATGATATTATTATTATTATTATTTGGTCCTAGTTTATCACCTGTGACTTCTTCACTGCACGTGTAAGCGGGCACACCCTTTAGACTGGTGAATTTATTATTTAGACTTGGGTATTTTTTTGTTTTTATATATAATTGGTGTTTGCTAGCTGACAAGTGACAATGAATGATTAATTTCTTATTTTTTTATAATTTTTTGTCATAATATAAATTGTATAAAATCTGGTTCTTCTAACCTGACAGACAGATGTGTTGCTGGGGAGTTTGTTCCGCCACTTCTTCTTCCCAGCTAAAACACTAGGAAGTGGCGAAGGGCAGGGCGTTTTTGTGGGACTGTCTCTTGTAATGTGACGTTCAAAAAGTGCTGATTATCAGCCTAATTTGAATAAATGACTTTTGACTTTGACTTTATTACAGCCAGAGTCTTTAGACAAAAGTTAATGGATTTCATCGTAAAAACATTATGTGTTTGGTGAGACCCGCTGCTGGATGTATTCTGTGGAGTGGCAGAAACGAGGATTGCCACACGCACACATTTTGATTTGGTTGGTTGAAAAGATAAGGCCTAATGAAGTTGATGCAATGATATCAGCTGAAATCCCTAATGTACAAGTAGATCCTGGATTGCATGAGGTAGTTATCAAAAAAATGATACATGGTCCCTGTGGAACTCTTAATCAAAATTCACCGTGTATGATGGATGGTAAATGTTCAAAACGATATCCACGGACATTAATGTCGGAAACAATTACTGGTAATGAATCCATTGTATCGTCGCCGATCGACTGCAGACAATGGAAAATCAACAATAAAATTGTCAAAATAAATCAACGAGATATTGAAATAGATAATCGTTAAATTGTTCCATATTCACCGATTTTATCAAAGACATTCAAAGCACACATCAACGTTGAATCTTACCATTCAGTGAAATCTATTAAATACATTTGCAAATATGTAACCAAAGGGAGTGATATGGCTGTGATTGGAATTGGTGCAGAGAATTCCAATGATGAAGTTACCCAATACCAAATGGGCCGCTACGTTAGTAGTAATGAAGCAGTTTGGCGAATATTTTCTTTTCCAATTCATGAGAGACACCCTTCTGTTGTTCACTTAGCTGTACATTTAGAAAATGGACAAAGAGTGTATTTTACAGCACAGAATGCAGTACAAAGAGCTGCTCAGCCACCATCTACTACATTAACCAGTTTTTTTGAGACATGCCAAAACGATGATTTTGCACAAACATATTCTGAAATGCCAATGGAATCAATCCTCAAGGAGATTTATACGACGGAAACAAGGAAAACCAGTTCCAGGATACCCAGATGTATATTCCATCAATGCGATTGGTCGAATTTATTCAGTACATCCAAGCAATGATGAATGTTTTTATTTACGACTGCCAATGCCAATTTTTATTTAGTCAATGTACGTGGCCCAACATCATTCCAACATTTACGAACTGTTGATGGTGAATTATGTGGATCCTACAGAGAAGCCTGTCAACGTTTGCAATTGCTAGAAAATGACGCTCATTGGGATTAAACTCTCAATGATGCTGTAATATCATCACACGCTCATCAAATAAGAACATTGTTTTCTATAATCATATCTACATGCTTCCCATCAAACCCAATTGATTTGTGGATCAAGTACAAAGATTATAATTCGCACCTCTAGATGTAAACCCCATTAATTAAAAATAATCGAATATGGAGTTAATGACCTCTTCGAATTCCCGTTTCGAGTACCTATACGGCGATATAACTCATTCAACAATACTGCCAACCGTTTATAAAAAATGGTGCGAAACATCTGTTTACTTGAATGAGCGTATTCCGAACCGGGCGAATATTAGTCCGCCATCTTTAGTTACCTTCCGAACGATGTTAGTAAATGACGTGTGAATAGGCGCAGATTTTGGATTGCTGGAGTTTACGTGAAATTTATAAGGTAAGTTTCATGTATTATTTTGAGTTAATTAAGTTAGGCTGAATTGTAAGTCATGTTAATGTTTGTTTACTTTGACATGCGGGGGTTTTGATGAAAGTATATTACAATTTTGGTTTTGTTATTTTGAATTACTCGCATTTACATGAAAGTAAAAGAATATGTTTGGCTTGTTTAGTTAAATATAACATAATTATAAAAATAAAATAGGCTTTTATGACGTTTGTAATACGGTTCATTATGTGTTATAAATACTCGAATTGTAGTTTGAGATATTTTTGTGTTTTTTTAGTTGGTTGACTTTACATGACTTTTGACATGAACATTATTTGTTTTAGAACAATGAAAGACCGAGGAAAACTAATGTTGGAGATGCTGAACTCGGAAAAGAGGATCCAGCCAGCATTGGAGAAGTTCCGTCAGCAGCATTGGAGGTGGCTGTAAGAAGTTTACCCCCGGGTATGGTAATAAATTCATCACCAAACCTTTTAGAATCTTCGCTAAATGTTGATTTGCAGTCTACACTGCAACCTGAACAACATACTCCTGACAGACTACGAAGAGTTCCGAAACGTCAGCATGTTGTCTCATCTGCTGATGCAACGACCCAAAGCAACGATGAAAGCGAGTTTGATGATTCCGATGCAGATCCACACTACGTAAAACCTACACGTAAAAGATAAATAATTTTCTCTCCTTTGCCTATGATGCCTACTCCATCATCGTCATCAATGCTACGAACTCGCTCCCTGTCATCTTCATCCAGTAGTTCGAGTTCTAGCAGCAGTTCGAGTTCCATGATACGAATGATGAATCACGAGAATGAAGGTCAAAATATTAATTCAAATGAAAACAGCTTAGCGCAGGAAGATCAGGGTAAGAAAAAATTAAAAAAACCAGAGAAATGGAAGGCGAATTTAGCTAAGACCCTCAAAAATACAGGAAAGGCGTTTAAATCCCGGGGCAAATTAGGAAAAGAGATCCCTGCTCGTAAATTACGACCACCTTGTGGAGAAAAGTGCAGATTAAAATGTAATACCAATCTCATTTAATAACTCGGTAAAAGATTTTTGATTCATTTTGGGGGCTCGGCGATCTTCAGCGCCAGAGAGAGTTGTTCATTGTGCGTCATACGGAAGTAATAAAACCCAAGTACCGATATTCAAGCACACAAAACTATAGGGCTCTCAATACAGCCTTTTATTTTGAGAACAACAACTCGCGGATTCGTGTTTGCTAACTTTTTTTTATGGCCACGCTTGACTTAGGGGAACAAGTAATTAAAACAGCTTAAAGTAAAAAGTCAGAGACTGGAATTATAGAGGGTGAGCAAAGAGGAAAACATAAAAATCATCCTACGGTCGCTCCTGAAATTAAAGAAAGCGTTGTTCAATTCATCAATTCTATTCCGCGGGTAGAATCACACTATCTTCGAGCTCAAACTACCCGCGAATATATTCAAAGCGAAAGGTCATTAGCAGATATTTATAGGGATTATACAGCTTTACGCCTAGCTAATAACTTGCCTTTTGCTTCTGAATCGACGTTTCAACGCATATTTAACTGTCAATTTAATATCGGTTTCTTTAGCCCAAAAAAAGACTTATGTGACTTGTGCGAGAGTTATAAGAACGCAGATGCTGAAAACAAATTAAAATTACAGCAAACTTATGAACAGCATCTCCTTGAGAAAGACTTAGCACGAAGTGAGAAAGAAAAGGACAAGAAAGAATCAGATGCCATAGTAGTAGTTTACGATCTCCAGGCAGTCATGCAAATTCCTAAAGGACAAGTCTCTTTGTTCTTTTACAAGTCTAGAATAAATTGTTTCAATTTTACCATACGATACCTTAATCCGCAAACCACCAGCCAACTCCATTTTTGTCAAAAAAAATATTTGATGGCTTTTTTTTCCTACAATAATTCCGCGTAATCTGGAAAAAGCAGTAACTCCATTTAAAGTCTATTTTTGTCGTAAATTGGTGTTCGAAAATCAGACAACTCCAAGCGTTTCGGAACGCGCCAATTTTGACAGCTAACTCCGCTCAGTCGGCCATTTTGTATGGTGGTACAGCACGAGTACGTTGTAGTTGCGTTGTATTTTCGTAAATTGAACAAAAACAGTGTATAAGATTGAAAACGAGTGCAGAATAATATTATTAGGATTTAAGGTAAGTGTTAATCACTTTTATTTATCTAAATGCATTGTAAATTTTGGGTAAATGTGTTTTTATTTTTTGCTTGGAGTTGGCCGATTTTCCTTATGGTTTTTGTATATGTGGTGGGAGTGAGCTTATCTTATTCATTTTATTTTGCAATATGTACCTTGCAATTAAAAGTTCTAATTTCAATACAAACTGCATGGTATATTGTTATCATGTTGTATGACTAAGTAAAAAGGTTAATGTGTCCGCTTCGCTAGCAGCAAAAACATTGATAATATTTAAAGCCCGTTTAAAGTCATTGCTCTTAGATAAAGCTTACTATAGTATCCAAGAATTTATAGAAGATCCAAAGTTAAAGTAGAATATTAAAATATAATTATGTATGTGCTAAATGTTTATGGTTAGATATAAGTTTAATGAATATTGTTTATGTTGTTTATGGCTAGATATAAGTTTACTGAATATTGTTTATGTTGTTTAAGGCTAGATATAAGTTTACTGAATATTGTTTATGTTGTTTAAGGCTAGATATAAGTTTACTGAATATTGTTTATTTTGTTTATGGCTACATATAAGTTTAAATAATATAATATTGTGAAAGTTCCTACCATACGTGATATATTCTGCAATATAATTTTATTAGTTTTAAGTCATTTTGCTGCGCCCTAACAGGGTCATGTACTCACTAGTTATAAGCCTAGCGTGTAACTTTTTTGTACATTGTGCATTTAATGAATAAATAAATAAGTAAAAACCTCAATTGTCATAAAAATGCATACATATTTTTTTGTTTTCTCTGCTTGTGTGTGTGTTAAAACCTTTTTGTTTTTGTTTCATGTATTGTACTTATTACGCTAGATGGCTGCCCAAAAACCACGCTTGAAAAAAATATTTAATAGTATGCAAAAAGAAAGCACAGATGAACAAAATAACCCAGACTCTGCTTTATTTGTGAATAACCAGTTTCCTACAGCCTATGATGAATATACTTTGCCTTCAACTGCTTCTTCTTCTAACAACAACAGCTCTGAATTATGTTACGCGCTTGAAGTACCCGCTGAGACTTTAAACTTACCTGAGCTTGCACTCAACAATACTTCTTCTAACAACAACAGCTCTGAATTATGCTACGCGCTTGAAGTACCCGCTGAGACTTTAAACTTACCTCATGACCAGATGCTTGCACTCAACAATACATACCCTTATAGCATTGTTGACGAAGTTATTATTGAAGAAGTGTTTGGACCAAGATTTCAAGAGAAATCCCCAAGTTCATTGTCACAGCTTGACCAGTCTAGGTACTCAAATAACGACGAATTGGTTATTGATCCTGTTGGTGCAGTTGACTCTTTCAATGCCTTTTCACACGATGTAGTTCTTTCAACATTTTCAAATTCAAATCATATACAGGAAGGTATTTCAATACTTCAAACCCCCAATGCACCTATCACAGATACACACAGACTGGTTGATTACAGTGACACTGAATCTGAAGCAGATGAACCAAAAATAAAAAGGAAAAAACGATGCCAAGTAAAGAAAGAATATTGAGCGGAAGAAATTAATAAAAAGAAGAGAGAAACTGGAAAAAAATACTTAGGTAAGAAAAAAATTGAAGGTGAATGGAAAAAAGATATTATGAGTCCTAATAGAATCATGAAACCTCGATGCTCATGTAAAAAAACGAAAGGAATGATTCAGTGCCATCTCTTATTGGAAGAAGACAGACAAAAGATTTTTGATAAATTTTGGACCATGTCTTGGAATGAAAAACGGGTTTATGTAAAAAATTTAGTAAAAACTATTCCCACTACTGTTAGTGGGAATAGTTTGTCTGTGACAAAGGGACAGAAAAAACCCCGATGAATCGAAAAGATCCTGCAGTTTTGTATACTACTTGAAAAAAGGAAATGAGCCGATTGGAGTTTGTAAAACATTATTTCTGAATACTTTATCAATCGGTAAATCATGTATCTGGGGTTGGAAGACGCAAGCTAAAACCGGCAACTGATGAAACAAAAACAACACAGCCTAAAAAGGCGCCTTTTCAGAATGAACATCAAACAATGCAAAATTTCCTGGACGAGTTACCGAAGATGCCTTCGCATTATTGCAGGAAAAGGACTAGTCAGATTTATTTACAACCAGACTTTGAGAGCAAACGGCAACTCTACAATCTCTATAAACAATACTGCTTGGACAACAATACTAACTCACTATCGATTAGCTACATTTTCCAACGCCCTGGCAGTCCAAAAAATATCTTTGTTTAAACCCAAAAAAGACTTGTGTGAGATCTGCAACGGATACAAGCTAAAAAATATAAGAAAAGAGGAAAACGATTTTCATATTGCTAAGAAAGAAGAAGCTAGAGCAGAAAAAGATTCTGATAAAGAGCATAAAGACTTTGTGTTTACTGTAGATCTGCAAGCGGTCTTGATGTCACCTCGTTCTAATGTGTCGTCACATTATTATAAAACTAAGTTGTGCGTACACAACTTTTGTATCTATTATATGAAAAGTAGTGAAGGGTATTGCTTTCTTTGGAACGAGACCGAGGGTGGTCTTAATTCAGATGAATTCGCCACCATAATAGCCACATTCTTTATAGAAACTGTTATTCCCAAAATGGGAAATAACAATCGTGAAATTATTTTATTCTCCGATGGTTGCTGTTACCAAAATAGGAACACTGTCTTAGCGAATACCCTTTCTAATGTAGCAATGTTGTATAATGTGACAATCATTCAAAAATATTTAGAAGTCGGCCATACGCAGATGGAGGTCGATAGTATGCACGGAATGATTGAAAAAATAAATAAAAAAACAAACCATCAATGTACCAGCTGAGTATATAACTGTCTGCCAAAAAGCGAAGAAGACAAAACCTTACCATGTGAAATACTTAACCCACACATACTTTAAAAGTTTTAAAAATCTCAATTTCTTCAGATCAATAAGACCGGGAAAACTAAAAGGAGATCCAAAAGTAAGCATTTATTTAACAAAAACGACAAACCAAGTTCGAGCTCAAATTATACCTACCATACCATTGTAGAAGTGGGTAGATGGGAGTGGGGTAGAACTTTATGTGCTTTTTACCTACTTATCGTTTTGTAAATGAACCTATTTGCCTTTAATCTAATTACTTCTCTTCGTTTTCCAGGTGACCGATATAAGATCTCTGAAGTATGCCCCGGATGGTCAAGTGTTCTATAAGCTTCGATTTCGTGATGAATTCGCATTACTTAATCAACGACGAAATAAAGCATTAAATAAAACTCCTTTTTAAAACATACCACAGCTACATACTGAACGCAGAAAAATAACAAAAAAAAAGTATTTAGATTTGCAACAGTTAAAAAATACGATGCCTGAAGACTACCGTAATTTTTATGACAACTTATCTTATGAAGAATAAACATACCTTGATTTACATTGTATTAAACTATGCCATTAATACTATTTTAATAAATATTATTTTAAAGAAAACCACCTTTTTATTACTTACCTAATGCAGTAAAATCAGATAACCACAAATTGCTATGTTTTCAGTGTTTAGCAAAACTTTTTTGCAAAAAATAAAACCGACTTCCAAAAAAAAAAGTGGAAAATAACTTTATTTCCGGAAGTCGGTGGCTTTTGTTGGTTTCGTTGACTTTTTTGCCACCGACTTCCGGAAATAAAGTTATTTTCCACTTTTTTTTTTGGAAGTCGGTTTTATTTTTTGCAAAAAAGTTTTTATTTCAGCATTTTTAGTTATAGTATTATGATATAATTCGCAAACACGGTTATTTTTAGCTTTTTAGTGCGTAGGTCCCGTCTTAAATACAAGCTTTAGGCAGTTGTCTCACCAACGACGAGAAAACGACTAACTATCGGCTATTTTCTCGCTCAAGAAACGTACAATAGATATACTTTCCGTGTGAATAAAAGAGATGCATATACAAACAGTTGATCGCTGACTGTTCACACTGCCGGCGAGCACTCGCTTCACTAGTTTGTCGCTGAGCGACAAGAGCTATGAAAGATAACACTCACTCGGCGATACTCGCCAAGCGATTAGAAATCACGCCGAGAGAGCAACCAGTGGTCATGTCATTTGGTCGCGTATGAGGCCGCAAGACTGACTGTACGCTTGACTGCCGCGAGCGAGTGATGCGAGTAATCGCCCGCCTCACTCGCACACTCGCTTAGCCGCCGAGCCGAGCTACACAAATATCGGAACTACGCACTTGCTCCCCGCGTCTCGCTAACTCGTTTCTAGTTCTAGCTCTACTCGTTACTCGTTAATCGTTGCCGGTGAGACAAGTGCCTAAGTTCCACATCACGCTATAGTATTAAATACTATCTAAATTAAGCTTTAGTTAAAACCAATTCAGAAATCATATGCATCATCGCCTAGGGGATACAGCTGATACTTGATCTAATGATTATGTTTCTTAATGACTAGGTGAGGGGAGGGGAGGGGGTACGGGCACCCTGCTCCCACTCGCCTGCCTACCCTGGCGAAACCCATACTTATACATGTGATTGCAGCAATCACGGCAGATTTGCGGTCATTTATTGAAGAGTTCCGTTGTATATCACTGAAGATCTATCACCAAATTAAAATACAATCACCTCAAAAAACTGCGATAACCTTCCAAATCATAGTGCATAGCGTTTTTTGTTTGTTCATTTGTCTTCGACAACCTCTAAAATTATATCATCAACGTAGACGAAGTCAATCTAATACGCATTATTAAAGATAACTCAAAAACTACTGGCCGGATCTTGATATTTTTTTATGGGACCAAACGACAACCACCAGCTTTCGAATAAAAAAAGAATCATCAAAATCGGTTCACCCAGACCAGAGTTATGAGGTAACAAACACAAAAAAATAAAAATACAGTCGAATTGAGAACCTCCTCCTTTTTTGAAGTCGGTTAAAAAGGGCCAACTCCAAAATAACGCTTTAATTTGCGAATGAAGAGTTATTAAGTAATAAACCTAGTAAAATATTAAACTTTGTCATATAATGCACCAACGGGACTTTTAGTTTCTTTTTATTTTATTCAAAATAAAAACTAGAAAGTTTTAAGTGTCTCCTGTAAACTATAGCAAAATGGAGTTGGCTGGTTTGCGGATTAAGGTATCGATTAAGTGATTTGCATGCAAAGAATGTAGACTGTTTTTTTTGGGATGAGACTGAAGGAAAACGTGTTACAGTAGAAATTGGTACCTGTGTTTTAGCTTTTATTGAAATGCAGCTAAATAACCATCCCAATACAGATATAGATTTAATATTTTATTCAGATAACTGTTGTGGACAACAGAAAAATAAGTATTTATTGTCTGCTTATGCCTACGCTGTGTCTAATATGAGAGTGAAGTCTATAACACATAAGTTTTTAATTAGAGGCCACTCAAAACGAAGGGGACAATGTGCATAGTGTCATAGAGAAGCAAGTGAAAAGGCACATAAAATCAGGCCCTATTTATACCCCACAGCAGTATATAACACTAATTCGTTCTGCCAAAAAAACTGGACCAGCATACAAGGTTCATGAAATGACTCATGACCGCTTTTACGATATAAAATCATTGCAAGAAAGTTGGGGTACAAACTTCAGTACAGATGAAGATAACCATCAAGTCAAGTGGCACGATTTAAAAGTTCTCAAAGTAGAAAAGGAGAGTCCAATGGTATTTTTATATAAGACATCTTTTACAGAGACTGAATTTAAAAAATGCTGGGTAAATAAAAGAAAGAGTAGGCGTACAGCTGAATCAACATCCAATAATAATTCTATAAATTTAAATAGAGCATACACAGAAAAACTAAGTTTGACAGAAGCAAAAAAGAAAGATATTAAAGAACTTGTAGACAAAAATGTAATTCCAAAGCCATACTATGATAGTTTTTATAAAAATGTTTTGTAATTAATTTGTTATTTTTGATATTGTTGGACAAAACTTTTTAGAATTTATTCTTAAATTTTACAAGTATTTAGTAGACTGAATGTTATTGATTGATTGAAGATATACCTACTTATAACAAACCAATAATCATACTGTGATTTGTTAACTTAAGACTGTTACAATTATTTAGGTAGGTAGCCAGTAGGTAGGTACACTAATAGCATTAAAATGCTAGCAGTAAATGCTGATAATATTACAGTACTTGTTTTTTTTTTTTAGTACAGTTGCTGTTGTTTTCTTAAAGTTGCAAGCTTTACAGCGAATCGCTTGCAACTAAGTTCCAGCCCCTTCAACTCGGTTTTGGTTCCAGAGGGAGTTGTGAAGCTGCCGTACATGCCTTATCCTCTTTTTTAAATTCTAAAAAAGGTGAGATCATCCTCAAGGTTGACGTCAAAAACGCTTTTAACTCCGTTAACAGGGACACTTTGTTGACTGAAGTGAAAAAAGAACTGCCCGAAATTTATGGTTTCATGTGGCAATGCTATAGACAGTCATCTAAATTATTGTTCAAGGACAATGTTTTGGAATCTGCAGTTGGCTGCCAACAAGGTGACCCTCTCGGGCCTGTCATTTTCAGTTTAGCTATTCACCCCATATTCAAAAAATTAAATTCTTCAACATTTGGTACTTGGACGATGGAACTTTAGGAGGTGATGTTGACACTGTTTTGAATGATTTGATCTGACACTTCTAAAACAGCAATTTAAATCTATTGGCCTTGACCTTTTTTTTTTTTTTTTTTTTTCGGGTGGGAAATCATCCAATGACTTCCCCCGCTCTGGGTGGAGCGGGGGGGCATGTCAGACTTGTACTGACTAAAACCCACCCATGTTCCTTCTATTGCCCTTTACGTTCCGGGGCCGCGGTATCTCTTTCGAACAACCCGCAACCCCGGCAGGCGGAGGCTCTGGCAAGCCCCTCTGCTTTGCTGACTCTCTTTGAGGCGCGCGTGAAACACGAACGCGCCGTCGACACGGCCTGTCGTCAATCGACGGACGGACGGTGAGCTACCCATTGCTCACCGTCCACAGGCCCGCATCTACGGTGGCCGGAAGTCGTCTCGCGGCGCCCGGCGCCCTGGGCGTCTCCCGCGGCGGCTGGGTTGGGCAGATGTTCTCTCCCTCAAACGCCCGGCCACCTCCTTTGCTAGCATTACTGCTTCGCAGAAGGTGGTGACCGCTTCCCATTCCCTCTCGCTCCGGACCATGGCCTGAACCAGGGCCGGACGCGAGAGATCGCCGCCGCCGATCGCCTCCACGAGGGCACGGCGGTGCTCCGCCCAAGCTGGGCAGACCGCCACTGTGTGCTCCACCGTGTCCTCCGGGCGATCGTCACAATGGTGACACCCGGGCGCTTCCTCCCGCCCGATGATGTGCAGGAACCTCCCGAAACTTCCGTGTCCGGTGAGGACCTGCGTCAGGCGGTAGGTGAGGACGCCATGACGCCTCTCCAGCCACTCCTCAAAGAGGGGACTTACCGCCGCTATTGTGGCGTGCCCTGCACGGGGTTGCGACAGTCGCTCTCTCCATGCCACCATGAGATCGCACCGGAGGTCTGCCCACCGAGCGGCAACTTGCCGTGGCAGCGGGTTTTCCCCCCGGTGTAGTGCCTCCGCGCGCCACTCAAATAGGCGCGCGAGGACTATCGCCTCCAGATCCCACGGTGGCAGTCCGGCAAGGAGGCTCGCTGCCTCGCCGGAGATCGTGCGGTAGCCCCGGACAAGCCGTATGGCCACCACCTTTTGGGGCGCGTTCAGGTAGTGGGCGGCGCGCCGCCCTAAAGAACGCGCCCATACCGGGGCCCCGTAAAGGTTGGCCTTGACCTTAATCCCTCAAAGTGCGAAATTTACCTTTCTGACATTACCGACAGACAATCGACTATAGATAAATTTAATGCAATAGCCCCACATATCAAAATTTTAGAAAAAAGTTCCCTTCACCTCCTAGGTTCTCCTATATTAGAAGAAAGTTTTTCATCTTTCATCGAGGACAAAATCAATCATTTTATTGATATTTCGGACAGACTATCTCAAATTAATTTGCATTCGGCGTTCACCCTCTTAAGATATTGCTGTTTTGGTCCAAAGGACATTGCTCTGCGTCCATACATTATTGGCCCTGGAGCCAAGAGCATCGTATAATTATGTATTGTATTCTCTATCATTAGTAGACTCCTAGAAGATCTTGTTTTTATAGCGGACTAGATGCAGAAAAGATATATTTCTAAAAAAGTATCAGATTTTGAGGTTATAATCTAACCATAACAACGAATATTAAATGTAGGTACCCACCTATGATTTTTCATAGCTCTGAGTAATTTTTAAGAAAGTAATATCATAATACCTACCTAGATAATTAGGTACTCATGCAGTTATTTTTCTAAAGTCCCGAAGGCCGAAAGTCACCAAAACACCGAACACAAGAAAAGAACACAAATCTGCCAAAGTGACAATGACGACGTTCACGGCAAAACTAGGGATGTAATACGACACCATTAATCGATTTTTTGATTAAGATTTACTGTGGTCTTAAATTATTACAAACTGTCTGTTACATCGACTTTTGTCATATAAACGTTACAAGTAGGTATGACAATGGTTTATTTTATATATAACAACACTCTTCTATACTTATTGTTTTTTAAATAAAACATTAGGTAATTGTGATTTGTTTAGTAAAAACAAGTATTTATTTTTGTATTAATTGTCGTGAATAATGAATTAGCCGTTTGAATGATTGAAATAAAGAGGTTTTGATTACTGTATGTATTCTTACTACCTATTTAAATTGGAGTATGACTGCATTCATAAAGTATTTTTATTAGGTTTTTAAAAATACATTTTAACTCTTTCAGGGTCAATGGTTAGCTACGCTAACCACATATTTCGGATTTTTTTTCTGTAAGTTCATGCTATGTAGCGATTATTTCTTGAACTATCATAGAAATACACCTTACGCTTGATTTAGTTTAGGCAGTTAGTGGCGCCGATATTCGTTTGTGTTTGTATTGTTCTTATGATAAAAAATCGTTGACAGTGTTTTTGTAACGTGCTCGGAAAAAAAACAAAAATAAGGTGAGTCTATTATTTTTATGACTATGATTTTGTTTTATCAGACGTATTTAGACATCTTTAGTAGGTATTTGATAAACAATGTTTTTATTTTTGCGTTTCTAATGTAATATGGCACTCATAATTAGGTGGTTAGAGTAGCTAACCAGCGCGCAGATAGAATGTTTTATTTGTTCTTATAGATGTGACGGTGGTTTTTTGTATATCTTACAGAATGTTTCGTGTGTTAGCTGACGGGGATATTGAAAACTGTCTGGAGGAGATACCCTCCGATGACGACAGTTGCTGTAGTGCGGAATCGGACCAGGAAACTCATGATGCACAACCACCTACCATGCTATTGGGTGATATCGTAGGGGAACGTCTGCAAAGTTACAGTTTTGATGAAGAAGATAGTGAACCCTTGGCGAGTTTGCGCTCTACGCTGCCTCCGGGGGAGGTTGCCACTCCTGTAGCAGAAGAAAGTACCTCCAGTAGTCTTCAAATAAGAGCGCCAAAGTGGAAGAAGAACTACTCGCTTTCCCCACCAGGTGAGTTTACTGAGGATGTGGGTGTACCAGTACATATACTGGAGTTGGAAATTATTACGCCTCTCGCACTATACATCAAACGGGGGTATAAAATATGGATGAAATGTGCACAATCAGGCTACCTACTGTCTGGATTTTGAACTGAGGCAAACAGGGGAGTGAAGTTGAGAAAGATCTTGGTGGGAGAGTTGTGAGGCAGTTTTGTTCTAGCCTCAGAGGTAAAAACCATAAAGTTTATTTTGATAACGTCTTCAATAGTTATCAATTGCAAATTGATTTACGAGACGGCCAAATACTTGCCTGTGGGACGGTAAACTCTAATAGGAAGCTTTTACCCAAACTAAAGGAAGACAAGGACTTGCAGAGAGGACAGCACGACTATCGGATCAGTGACACTAATGTTAGTATCTTGAAGTGGAGAGACAAAAGATCAGTTTTCATACCGTCCAACTATCACGATCCTAAAAACGTCGGGAAGGTGGTGAATCTTGTCCAGAATGTCAATCAGCGCAGGCATCATTCGGTGGACAGTCCACGCAGTTCAGGAGCGCCTTCTCCAGGTCCGGCCGTAATAAAACGGCATAAACCAACGGTGGCCGACGAGATCTGCCTTGAAAGCAATCGCCATCAGCCGGAGCGAAGCACATCAAGGAGATGCGCCGAGTGCAGTACCTGTAATACTTCCGTACGTACCGTTTGCAAAATGCAAAACCTGCAATGTTCCACTATGTTTGCCTAAAGGAATGTACTGCTTCGAAGATTTTCATAAAAAGTAAAATAAGTCCTGTGTTTTCATGTTTATTTAGCCTGTATTCATGATTAAAAAATTTACTAATTTTCATAGTGTTGTTTTGTTCTACAGCGGCGGTGGTTACCGTAGCTAACCATGTCATTCCTCAAAAGCCTTCACTTTGATATTTTTTTCAACCATTTTTTCAGTATTCTTTAGCCTAAATATAACTATAAAAAACATAAAAACACGTATATTGTTACGTATATGAAAGTGCCCCTGAAAGAGTTAAAAAAACACAATCGATAGATTAATAATTCAATCGATCGATTATAATTGATTGGACATCCCTACTTCACTTTCGACACGAAATGACATTGGGCAAAGATGGCGATCTAATGTTATTATTCGCGTTAAATTCTACAAGTACATTTTGAAATACAGCTAGTCCGCGATACAGAAGTATTTGCAACTTCATCACTACATAGTATAAAACAAAGTCGCTTTCTCTGTCCCTATGTCCCTTTGTATGCTTAAATCTTTAAAACTACGCAACGGATTTTGATGCGGTTTTTAGTAATAGATAGAGTGATTCTTAAGGAAGGTTTTAGTATATAATTTGTTAAGTTTTTGTATTTATTTCTGTGTACATTAACTATATTTGTTGAAGATGTCGGCAAAAAGTATGCTGTCTGGGAGCTTTCAACGAAAACGCTGCCTAAACCCTTTAAGATATAACAAAATAATGTATGGTGTAATTGTGTATCTTATATAGGTCTACAGAAAAGTCAGCGGTGACATATGTCTATATCTTAAGGATAACATACTATATCCATTTTAATACTTTAACAAATGGGCAATTATAAAGCGCTAACTTGGAAAGCTATTTACACAAATACAGTATTAATCCTTATCATTTTAAATAGCTTGGTTGGCATGAACATTTCATGAAGATTATTTTTTCCTTTTACATCATGCAGATTAAATAAATACTTTAGGAGATATAGCAAAATCAAAATAACGCGCAACAAAATTAATTTCATGTCGCCGTGACTAGGCTGGCCCGCTCGGGCGCGGTGTAGGGAACAAGTCGCTCATCGCTGAGTGCGCGACCCGAACACGGGCAGACGCGTGAGCACAGAGTACGTTGAGTTGACACGTTCCTTACAAACTAAATTCAAATCCTTTATTTGTGAACATATAGGTACAATAAGATCTAATTACATAAAATGTAATAAAACATAGGTTTTATGAAGTTTCATAATACATACCTATTAGTTAGATTCGTACCATTACCTATGGACGGACGGACGGACAGCGAAGACTTAGTAATAGAGTTTTTACCCATTGGGGACGTAACCTTAAAAATGAGACGTACCTAATTTTATTTATACTTCGATTTTGTTATTTTTGCTATAGGCTGCTTTTTATCAACACACCACGCGGGCGAAGCCGCGGGCGGAAGCTAGTATGTAATAAAATAAGCGATTAATTATCGTATATTCTGATATTCTTTATTGCACAGGGCCATTTTGGACATTGTCCTTTTATGTATTTTCTGCGTTGTTCTCCTCTTTGGAAGCAACCACAACATTTGGACAAAATTGATCAAATTATTCACGATACTGTATCTTCCATTTTTAATATGGCCTTGGATGACCGAGCGTGGCTACAAGCCATCCTGCCAATTCGTTTTGGTGGCCTCGGCGTCCGCAAAATTTCCAGTGTAAGCTTACCCGGCATTCTTGTCTTCCGTCTACAGCACTGAAAAGCTGACCAGGAAAATGTTAGCTCTCTCCCTGGTTGACTCGGAAGTGCCGTGCTTGACCGACGCAGAGGATGCCTGGAAAATGGCTTGCCCGGACTCGGATCGGCCCGTGAACCCGTTATCCCAGAGACAGTGGGATGAGCCGCTCTGCAGGTTGGTACGGAATAACCGTATTAATACGTCCACCAATTCTGCTGAGCGTGCCCGCTTGCTGGCTGTGGGTGAGTGGAAATCGGGCCTACCAACAACCTTTCGGCTCGCTACGTGTTTGCGATTGGGTGCTCCCTGTGGGGCTCCACATCGCTGTCAATGTGGGGAAGCAGTCGACTGCCTCGGACACCATGGCCTTTCCTGCAGTAAAAGTGCAGGTCGTATTGCGCGGCACGCTTGCATTAATGATCTCATCCGTCGTGCTCTTGTCACCGCCGCCGGGGTGCCAGCTGTTTTAGAACCAATTGGCTTGGTACGCGTCGATGGAAAGAGACCAGATGGTATGACCATAATGCCATGGAAGTTGGGTAGATCTTTGGTGTGGGATGCAACTTGTGTCGACACCCTTGCACCATCCCATCTTCCTAGCACGGTGGGTTGCGCTGGAGCTGCTGCTGCAGGTGCTGAAAACCTCAAACGGCGAAAATATCACAATTTGATTGGTAATTATGTTTTTGAGCCGTTTCGGGTTGAAACACTAGGGCCATGGGGTCCGAGTGCCCATGTAGTATTTCGAGAAATCGCCAAGCGGTTGGTCGATTCTTCTCGTGACCAGAGGGCTGGCCTGTTTTTTGCACAAAAAATAGGCATTGCCATCCAACGCGGTAATGCTGCCAGCCTTCTGGGCACTTTCCCCTGTTGACGGCGATACGGACAAATTTTTTGACGCCCTGTAATTTTCCATTTTTTACTTGTATATATTTTTATTATTAGTTTGTGTAAATTTATAGGTTGTATATGTTTAGTAATTAATTTAATGATAATTTTTAAATTTAATAAAAAATATTTCAACCGCATTTTTTGCATTTATTTGATAAACTTTGCTACCTACTTAGTTTAAAAAAAAACATAATAACTATAAATAATCGAATTAGGTTACCTTAATGTAATCTTTGAGAGCCTGTATAATAGCTTCACACACTACCGGAACAAAACGGCTTATACTTTGTTTAGATACTTTGAACATGTATTGCAAGCTTATTAGCTAATTTATTATTTATAATTTAGTATAGGAATCTCCTGTAGCTAAAAATCTTAAAGTTATCAGTAACTTATCCTCCGGTGATATGGCCTCACGCATATGCGACGGGCCTGTTGGTCTAGTGGTTAGTGGCCCTGACTGCTGAGCCGGAGGTCGTGGGTTCGATTCCCACCCAGGACAAACTTTGTGTGATGAGCATGATTGTTTGTTCTGTGTCTGGGTGTGATTTATCTATAATATGTATGTATTTATAAATTATATAAGTATGTATATCAGTTGTCTGGTTACCATAACACAAGCTCTGCTTAGCTTGGGATCAGATGAGCGTGTGTGAGTTGTCCCAAGATAAAAAAAAAAAAAAAAAAAAAAAAAAAAAAAATATGTGTATCTTTTTTTTTTAATTTGCGGTCCGATCAATGACAGTAAATATTCAAAATCAATCCTTGACATTCTTGTAAAGTTGTTAAATGGTTCGTTATCTCCTTCGAAAGTCAATTCACGAATTATATTAGCCTGGTTGTTTCTTCGATGACGATACATTTCTCTCATCTACCACCTTGGTGGTTTTCTCTTCTTCTTTATGGCACAGTGAATGATTATAAAGGCAGCAGCAGCTACATGGACACGTGAAGACATGACGGAGCCGAGCATATACTGAGCAGCCTGAGCTCAGCTTTTTCAATGTTGAGGCTCGTTCGACTAAAACATTCATTTTGTTCCTCTGAGCATGCTCGGGCGAATGAGCGGCTCATTCGCCCCAGCATGCTCAAGTGGATACAAGGCTTTAGCTAATGACTTAATAAAAAAATGTTCTGTATAAAAGTTGTTCCTCAAAAAACGATCTACAAAAATGATCTGATATTATTTTTTCGTAAAATGATAAAAAAAAGTTATTCCGAAAAATAGATTTTTTTTTCCTCGAATTTCTGAATATTTTCGCTTATAACTTTATCAAATAAATAGTTTAAGAGGTATATCGTAAAAACCATTTCAACCACTATTTTCAAGATGGCGGGTGTGGGACAAAGGTGGCGACCCCACAAACTTGGTTTTAAGCTTTACACTGACCTCCCCTACACATCAAAAAAATAAAATTGCGTCCTCTAAAAAATGCAAGGTTAGGCCTAAAAAAATGTAACATTTCAATGGACTATCTACGTATTTCAAGAGCGCAAACACTTTAAAGTAATAACAGGCTATTTTTAACCGCTTTTAATTTATCTCTTATTTTATTGTCTTTTTCTTTAATTTTGAATAATATTGTTCTGTTAATCTTGTTGCACATAACACTGTAAGATCTCCTTTGGGAGAGGGCACTGGCTCCTGTAACACAGGTCTTTCACCTATCACAGGAGTCAGGGACTTCACAAAAAATTTAACCACTTTTGTGTAATAAATATTATAGGTACTTATAAAAAAAATCACGGCAACCTCGTTGAAGTCCATTACAAAAATGAACGCGATTTGTTACCCAAGAACGGATTCAGTGAGCGCATCGTGGGTGACAGCAGGTGACAGTAACAATAAGTCACGGTGACAAAAAATTGCAATCAGCGGCGGGTCTAAAGCTGTGGACGAAAATCCGAAGCAATTATAGAAAATCACAAAAAAATTGAAAATACAAAAGTGGCGATGCAGCAACAAATCAGAGACCAATAAAATATGAAAAGGAGCTCCTATTATTAAATTCATTTTTAGAAAACAAATCTCAAATATCTAATTTAGATTCACCTACGGATGACACACAAGATTCTTTTACTAATTCACCTCCTCCATCACGTCGGGGATCGCAATTGTCTTCACATTCAGAATCACAAATGCCACAACGGAAATCACAAAAGGCGCTTTCACGATTACAAAAGTCTCATCCACAATCACAAAGCAACAATCACAACACAACTGCTAATATTTTAAAAGAATACATAATTTTTTTTTTTATAATCCATGGCTGTCACGGTAATAACATTATCATTACGCATTCAGGTTGAAGTAAAACTAAATGTTTTACGAATTGTTAATGAAGCTGAAATACCATATTTAAGTAACACAAATCAGGGAATTACAGGGATCATCCTATCGGAACAACAGCAAATGATCCATCAACATCTACAACATCACGTTCACCAGTGACATATACGTCTACAGCTTGACCAAAAAGAGTTTAAATTAAATAAATAAGAACTAAATTTCTCTTCAAATGGCAATTTGAAAGAAATGTCAAACAGCAGTCAAAATACCAAAACAAAGAAATGTTTTGTGAATTATTGCGATTTTTGGTAGATAAGAAACGCTTAAGTCGGTGAATTGTTATTGAAAATGGGCAAGACGATAAAAAGTGGTACCAGAGAAGTCTTTTACAATGTTTTTAAACGATATTTGGCGGAATTACATATTGGAAAACTTTTAAACGAATTCGATGATCTCTAAAAACGAGTAACCGATATGACATTACATAATATTATATACAACAAAGTTCAAGTTCCAAGTTACAGTTCACTTAAGCTACGTTTTAAAAAAAATACCATTTCATCGACGTTTTTTATGGATTTAGAATAACTTTAGAGGTTATGTTTACATAAGGAAAGTAGGTACTTTCACAATGACTGTACAGAGTGACTGTACTGTACTATGTTTTATTTTGACTCCAGAAAAATCAGAAAGTACTGTCCGACGCATAATTAAAGAAGGCAATAAAAACGAATACAAGACGACCTTTTCTATAAAAGGCCGTCCAAAAATAGAGCTGGATGACTTTAATTGCTGTGCAATTCGTCAGAAAATACAATTTTCTTACACTGTGCAGAAAGTAGCACCAACTTTGCGGAAGCTGTTGACTGTGGCAAAAGAAGAATTAGACTATACAGGAGGCCGTGAGAAATTAAAGCAAATATTACATGCCATAGGACTTTCTTACAAAAAATGTTCTACAAATAATAATCACTAATAGAAAAACTAATATGGCAGCAAAAAGAGAAAAATATTTGGGAATAATAAAACGTAATCGGGATTTATCTGTTGAACTATAAAAACAAATTGTTTACTTAGACGAAAGTTATATCCACAGTTCATATAAATTAAGAAAATGCTGTCAATTAAAATCAAAGGCATAAAGCATGACATTTCAAAAGGAAAGAGATGTATTGTCCGTGCAGGAACTACCCACGGATTTGGACCCAACGCATTATTAATATTTAGTGGTACCAATAAAATGGAGGATTATCATTCAGAAATGAATTTTCACAATTTTGCCAAATGGGTAACAGAAAAATTAATTCCAAACCTCACTGAAGCCTCTATAATAGTCATAGATAATGCGGCGCCTTATCACAGTGTGGTGCAGAATAAGGCTCAAACATCAGCTTCCAGAGTTGATAAAATAAAACTGTGGCTGTTAGAAAATAATATCCCATTCGACCCAACTACAAGAAAACCAGCATTATTAATGCTTGTTAAAAAGCACAAACCTGAACTCGTGTACGAAATAGATGAGTTGTTGGGAGAACATGGTCATGAAGTGGTACAGCTTCCTCCGTACCACTGTGATTTAAACCCCATAGAGCTCATCTGGGGCCTCGCAAAGCAAAAAATTGCTGCGTGTAATATAGGAGCAATAGACATAAAAAAGCAACTGATGAAGCTTTTAATAGCATTGGTAAAAAAAAATGAACAAGATTTCTATGAAAGGGGTAGAACACTCTATGAAGATATAGACCGATTAGTAATTAATGTTGGAGAGGATAGCAGTGACAACAGTTCAGATTCTGAAGATGATCAAGAGCTGGGACCGGACATGTCAAGCAACATATTTCGATAGTGATTATAAAATATTATTTTAATTATTTAAACCGGTGAAGAAGTGCAGGTTTTCCGAAAAGAGTGATTTTTTACCATGAACAAAATGTCTTCGTCGTTTTTATTCGAGAAAACATCTGTGGAGACATGTAAAAAAATGTGATAATACAACTTCTACAAGTAGCGCTCAAGGTCACAAAATTTCCTTATACGTAACGTTAAAGTCGACAGCAATCTAATGAAAAACGTGTTTCCCCGAATGAAACCTGATAAAATATCTTTAGTAGCTAAAAAGATAAATTACATAATTTAAATCTAAACATACGTTTGGAGCACAATATTTGAGAACTCATCGGGAAGAACATTTTACTTTCGTGGTGTCTCGTAAGATGAGGGAGTTGGCGAAATTGCTTATAGAAAAAATAAAACAGAACCCAGAAATCAATAGCTTTGAACAAATATTAAAACCGCAATATTATGATACTTTAGTACACGCAACAAAAATCGCAGCCCGTTACAATGAGGCGTCACAAGAATTCGATGCACCGACATACGCCATGAATATTGCCACGTCCATTGAACAATGTTGTAGTATAGTTTTATTACAAAGTTGTAAAGTAGAAGCCTCTATTCAGACGGCTTCTGTTCAAGCAGATTTAAAAACTCTATCAAAATTAGTTGGGGAGATTGGAAGTTTGATATTTCTAGCCAAGCTGCTGATGACCTTAACGTGAAGAAGTGGAATAAAACCACTATTGTGCCACTTGCAGCTGATTTCAAATGATTCAAAGATTATCTTTGTAGCATGTTCGAACAGTCGTCCGATAATTGTCGGCCTGGCGAATTTAGATTAAAATTAAATTATTACAATGATCATGGCAACGACAGCAATAAATATGAAGAATTAGACGAAATTCTTACTACGATTAAAGTCACTGACAAGAGTGAGTATGGCATGTAATCAGGAGGAATACGCTTGTGACTAAAAGAGTAATGCATTTGAAAGTTGATGGATGGAGAAATAGGTCAAAGATGTATGGTTTGTATAAGAAATGATATGAAAGAGAAAGGAGTAAGTGATGCCGCGACTTCTGACAGAGAATAGAAGATTGTTGTGCCGACCCCAAATAAAATGGGACATGGACAGGAGAATGATGAGGTATCTTATTTTTATTACCGGTTGCATAGTCGAGACGTGGAAAGCGACGTAAAACTTTGTATTTTGTACGCATACGGTCGCCTTATAGCTATATATGGAAGTTATGGAAGTTCATAAGCCAAAAACGGACGTTCAATTTATTTTCCGACTTTTGGCTATTGTTGATCAGGCTGATCCACTAAAGAATTGATGATCCTCTTTTACGATCTTATGGATTTAAGATCTTATGGATCGAGTCTATTTATGATAAAAAAAACTTCAGCTTCAGAAGTCGGTGGCAGCAAACTGAACCAAACAATAGTCACCGAATCTCTTTACCAATTAGAAAGGTAATACTGGAAAAATATGATTATTATATTCCACAAAACAATCGTCTCTGTGATTTTCACAGACATGTAGATTCAGTGCAATTTTTTAGTGGAGCCCTTGACAATTATTTACATGTCTTCAATGCGGCGCACATTCAAGATATGTTATCACTAAAATCTTCAAACCATATGTTTATAGAGTTTAACGATCTTGATGATTTGAATGATGGCATTGTTAATTTTTGAACTGGACTAAATAACGATCAATTTCATAATCTATTTAACGAGGTTACACGATTTAGTAGTGTTACAGAAGGTCGTACTGCACTGGGTGTTTATTTGATGAAATTTAGAACTGGTGATTTCAATGATCGTATTGCAACAATGTTAAAAAATCCAAGGAGTTCACTGGAAGTATTAATGGGACAGGCACGTGGTATCGTAACTTTTTTATGCCACACCATTTGGTTTTCCACCATTTGAATAGGAAACAAGTGTTAAATAAATTACTTTTAATCCCAAAGGGTTGTTTAGGAATTTTGAGGGACAGGAAAGACCATTGGTCATTTTTGATGGAACATACACATATGTTAAGAAGAGTTCCAAATATTCATAAAAAGACATAGTCTACATAAATACACCAATCTGGTGAAACCATTTATGATAGTATGTACAGATGGCCATATCATCGATATTTTAGGTCCCTATCCAGCAATAACATCAATGCTGATATAATTAAATGTGAGATTCAAAAACCAAATTCGGAATTAAAAGAATTCGTTAGACTTGGTGATGGATTTATTCTAGAGGATTTAGATTTAGAAGATTTAGACGCCTTGCCCATATTAAATGATTGTGGTTACAGAACGTTCGTGCCTGGTACATTACAGGTGGTTGAAACAAATGTCCACTCTTGCAGCTAATAAATCAAGAGCTGTGACTATTTGTATTGGGTTGTAGAAGTGGTCAATGGCCGCTTCAAAAGAGATTATAAACTACTTCGGCAAGACTATTTTAATGTATCAAGTAAACATTTAATGAAAGATTTTGAAGTGGCCGCGGCTCTAATGAATAGATTTCACTCTACCGGTATTTTGTATTCCTAGCCGGGTGAAATTGGTCAAAGCCAAAATTTAATACTAGTCAGCGAGTCAGGTAGCTACAGAACATTAGACGAACCTTTTTGGGCTCGAGCGACCAAGCAAGCCAGTCGGAACTTAATCGTTATCGCATGCGCTCGCGTCAGTTACTGGCTACATTAAAAACGTAGAGTTATTTAACCAAAACTACTATGGATCCTCATAATACAGATAGTAACAGTTTTATTTATTAAGATTTATTAATGTTTACATTATTTGTAAGGTTCAAAATCAATTTACAACTATCTTGACATCATGTGGAAAATTCCATTTGTCTTCGAATTCCTGTGAGCCGCTCCTCTTTAGTTGATGGCATCTTGACGTGCCGTCAAGATGCTATCAACTGAAGAGGAGCGGCTGGCGCAGTGGCTGAGCGATTGACTGCTGTGCTGCGTGTCGCGGGTTTGATTCCCACACGGAGCAATTATTTGTATGGCCTACAGGTACTTGTTCCAGGTCTGACTGTTTGTGTACGTGAATTTAAATGTTTGTAAACGCACTCACGATACAGGAGAAATTCCTAGTGTGGGGCAACGTAAATTATTAAAAAAAAAACTGAAAACAAAAAAGCGTAATAAATGTTATGATAATTTTGTTGTTACAGAACGAAACTTGTGTCATAGAAAGTGACAGTAGCAGTGGCGATCAACCTCTGAACAAGCAGTAACCTCTAATCAGGCGGCAGAATTTGAACAACTGGTAGAAAATTCTATTCAACCAAAACCAAAAAATAAAAGAAAAATGAGTTCTAATAATACTGAAGAGATATCTGACGAAACTCTGTCAGAAGCCTTCCAGCTTCTGCACCAATGTGCTCAGCCAGCAGAAACAAATCTGTGCGCAGCATTTGGACACTATATGGCTACCGAATATAACAAATCTACAACATTGGCCTATGTGAAAAATGTTATATAACAAATAATTTTTGAAGCCGACATGGAGAGATACAAGGCAGGGCAAAGTGGATACTACACAAATCAATATCTTGAAACATCTTTAGAAACACCTCCACCGGCATCTACTTCATCATCATCATCATCCTCTGAAACTCCGCAGTATCATGGTATGCTACCTCCACAGCCATCACCAAATTAATAATTCTCTTTAAATTAATGTTCGTAGACTACAACCTGTTACCTAATGTGATTAAAGAAAACTACAAAATATATAATATGGTTTTTTTACTTACTTTTACATAATCCTTCAATATGTCGATGATTGCCTCACAAACCTCTGGAACTATCTTTGATATTGATTGTTTGGACACACGGAAAAGATACTGCAAAGTAACGTACGAATCTCCAGTTGCGAAAAAACCTTAGCGTCAACAGTGATCTTTCTCTCACAGTAATGGCATCTCGATAATTTGTATCTTGCTTTCTTATTTTGTCATCCAATAGTGAACACAACAACTCAAATTGGTTGTTTCCATCCGTGTAAAATTGCCCTCAACTCCATCAGAAATTAACTTTTTGTAAAGCTGAGTGCCATATTCCAATCGGTTTTTATATACATTTTCTACCCAGTATCGCCTTTTTCGTTTTTGTAATTTATTTCGTAAATATTTAAGAAGAATGAAGGTTGTTGTTGCCACAGCAATTCGACGTCGTTGCTGCACGTGTGACTCCATAGCGACCGAAAGTTCAACTGTGCTATACTTAGGCGGATCAGTGTGGATCGGTTGGAGCGTGTCGGTGCGACGACACGATCCATGATCCATGCCTCATGCTCCCAGATCGCGGATTGCAGGAATTGGAGATCCATTTTGGATCCGGCTAATTGCATTGAGGCACATTATGGCCGCCAAAACAAAGATCTTTTGATTTTCAAAAAAATCTTCCTTTGCCTAAGGTCTCAGTCCTGCTATTATAGTCATCAACTATACTTTATAATCTAGCCATTGTGGAAGGATCTTCTGATTTAACTTTAAACAAAGCTCGTGTTTTGCTGAAAACGAATTCGGTAAAAATGCTAACTTGGTGGCATCTAAAGTGTAGGACCGCCTTAATCAAACTGACAAAACAGATATTAAGAACACAGTTAGTTGCAGACGGATGCGGCGGGCAGAATAAAAATAGTATCTTATTTGGCATGTGTTGCAAATGGTTGTTAGAAATTATTGACGTCAAGGTTATAGAAATAATATTTCCTATTACCGGTTATTCTGTTATGCCCGCCGACTTATATCAGAAAACGCAACTTTAAGAAAAATTGCCATATATTGCCCAGTCTATGACTGGAAAACAGCTGTAAAAAACGTATTGAAACCAACTACAAGTTGGAGCATACAATTCAATCAGTGTTAACGTTTTATTTTACGTCGTTCTAAGCAATGAGACAAAGTTCTTGTGAGGGGCGAAGTTTTTTACAAGAGTAGGTAATATTGCCAAGACTCAAAATATTTGTAAGCCAAGAAAAAATATCAAAATGATCAATCAAGTCATTATACCGAATAAAATCGCAGTTAACAAGGCAAAATTAAATAACGTGAAAAAATTACTAGGAAAACATTCTGGAACGGAATGGGAAAGCTTACTGGATTTGACGTTTTACAGAGAAACCTAGGCAAGCCAGGAGGCTTTAAAGGAAACAACTGCTACAGACGAGATTTACTGTAGTGAGACTGTCGAAGATTCCGAAATTTTACGTGTGTAATTTTTTTGATATGAAAATCTCTTTCATTACTTTAGTGATAGCAAACTAAATAAAAAGTTACTAAATATTGTTGTAAATTAAGAAGTTTTATTTATTGACCTACCCTATGTGTGTTTCATTTTGACAAGAATCAAAGACTGCAATCTTATTAATTGTTAAGTATCATATTCAACAATGTTTGGAAGTCAATATCAATCTGATAACTTTAGTTATTAACTATTAATTTTATTCAAATTGAATCTATTTAAATTAAAAAAATAATGAATTCAAAAATTTTAAACATACGTAATTATAAATATACATTTAAAAAAAATGCTGTTTGTATTATTGAAACTACTTTTCCTAATTACCGTTAATAACAGGCGGTTCAATCTTAGTACAAAAAACAGGAGAATGAAGTCATTAACATGGATACTAATTCACGAACAACGTAGTAGTCCAACAGAATAAAAGTTGAAAGGTGTTTTTTTATTTGGTTGTATTTTAGCGAGGCAAGTTTACAACTTGGGAGTAAAGATGACAGCTCTGCGCTTATGTTTAATAAAATTGCAACAGATGGCGCTTAAACAAATCATACATTTTAATCCTGTGTAGCTGACGCTATACGAATGATTACTAAAATAGTAGATTTTGTTAGAATTTATGAAACAATTATTGATCAATTTGAAATAATTAAATTGTACAAAGGACATCATTCAAGTCTCGAACATTTTGTACCCAAAAATGAAAGTAATAATACTCAATTCTTAAGCGAAATGATGTCCTGAAGATTTTTTACTATTACAAGAATCGTCTACAATTAACCTCCAGGCTGCTATTTGACTTTGAAAATACAAAAAATAATTCTTTTCCTACAGTGTTTGGAGCATCACATTACGCTTAAAAGTTGACAAACAACCTAGCTAACGGCCGCTTTCAATATTCGATCGTGAGTTTGAGATTTCTTTTGATCCAGATTTTATCTGATCCCTCGATTGATGTTGAATCTGTATTTCAATAAGCCGATCTCGTCACCAAATCCATTGAAAAAAAGAGATTGGTCATATATTTCCGCCCTCTTTACCGTTTGTTCTACGCATTTGCAGTAACAGTGCATCAGCAATTATCAATAAGCAAAATGGTGTTTGTTTTTCTTAAAGCTAATGTATTTTATGTATAAACACAAGATAAGATATTGCATAAACTAATAATTTATTGCGAAGTCGCAGCGGTAAAGTACTAACACTGTAGGTCGTGATTATAAAACATAAATGTCTTCATGGAACGGAACGCAACGTCAGTCAATCGAAAAATAGCATCAGTCAGTTTGACATTGACGAAATAAACTTAAAACCTCAAGTTTTTGATTGTTGTTTGTTTCTCGGAAAGAAGAAAAGTGAAAAATGGAGCCAGAAACTGTAGTATAATTATGACTTAAATAGTTGAGCACTAAACATTCACGGCCACAAATGTATTATTTTTGCTGTAAAAGATAAATGCGAGGGGACGCGGTATTTCGCGCCACTTTGTACCAAACTTACTAAGCTGTAATTTATTTGTTTGTAGAATTAAACCAAACCTCTTACGAAGGAAGACACGAAAGAGCTGCTCTCCTTAATTGAGGGGAGCAAGATTATAAATAATAAAAAGACAAATGCCACCAACAATAAAATAAAGGTCGAAGAATGGACACGGATTGCGGATGTTTTCAATGCAAATATCGGTACCTGTCGCCGTACACCACAACAACTGCGTCTTAAATGAAGAAGAACTCACGAAAGCGCAGTACTTTAATACGAATGGAACGGATCAAGGTAAATAATTAAGTTTAAAATTGACATGATTGTATGTTTATGTTTCATTTATAATTTAACATGTTGAATTATGTCATATTATGATCCAGACTGGAGGTGGGCCACCAGGGTACTTTCCTCCTGATGATGTACTGGATAGGGTGGCAGCATTAATAGGCAGCACTGGAGAGGGTCTCACAGAGAGGTTTGGTGGTGATGCTGAGCCCCAAATTATTGGTGATGCTGACGGTGACGGGAGTGTTGAGACATATGACACATACATTGTGCCAGTTGATAATAGCATATCTCCAATGCTATTGATTGATAGTCCATTGCCTATCAAAAATTCTTATACTTCAGTGTCCATGGGCAGTGAAGTGCCAGTCAATAGCCTAGGAGTTGGGTTGGTGACGGTGCAGGAAAATGATGTTAGTACTCCAAAGGTACCAAAGGAAAAAAGGAATTTTTAGCTAGTGGTAATATCCTACTAATCCTACTAATATTATAAATGTGAAAGTTTGTATGTGTTTGTGTGTGTGTGTGGATGTTTGTTAGTCTTTTGTACTGTACAGATGTTGATGCAACTTTACATTAATAAAGGCTTATACACCAGAATAACACAAATGGTACATAACATCACGCTATGACCTACAGGAGCAGAGCAGTAACCAAAACCTAACATAACAAGGGTGAAATCGCAGGGGGCAGCTAGTACAATGTGAAACTTTGTATGTTTGTTACTCAATAAAACTTTAATGGACTTGATAAAATTTGGCACTAAGGTAGATTATGACCTGGATTAACATACAGAATACTGTTCATCCAGGTTGATGTTTGCGACTTTGTGAGGATGGATGGATGAATATTACAACTCGGTTCTTTTTTGTTTAGTAAATGATATTCCGAAGTGCCTCATTTGGTCTAATGGAAATAAATGATTTGACTTTATTTGATTTTTCAGACAAAACTATGGAATGAATTTTGATGACATATGAATTATTAACATTGATTTTGTATATTTAATTATTTTTTGTTTTACAGGTGGTATTAAACGGAAACTCCTGAAGCCAGACAATGGGTCTCAAGCTCGAAATATTGCATTGGCTGAATATTATAATGTTAAGAAAAAATTGTTAGAGAGTAAGTTTAAAAATATAACGTTAGAAAATGAAAAATTAAGATTAGAGATAAGGAAGCTGAAGGGAGAGGATTTTTAGAGTAATATTTTTGTATGTATTAGTATTATTTTGTCAATAAGTTTTTAATTTTAATGTAAATTTGCCCAATATTTTATGTATCAAAGTAATTAAACAACTTTAAAATATTAAATATGGAATATTTTATTTCCTGAAATTATCATTGTTTAATCATTTGAAACTAATAGTAGGTATACTTAAGAATAAAGACAGAGTGGTAAGATTAAAAATCTAATCAGAGCAATGTACAAATTATCTCAAGACAGACTAAAAAAATGTTTGCAAAATAAATAGATAATAAGTATTAAAAATAATTTAAAATTAATCCTTGTCTATGTCTGATATCATTTTGAATACTGTCCGAATTTTCTGATGTCTCAGTAATTTCACTTTCTTCTGGCATTTCTACTTCTGGGGGTACTTCTTCAATATTATAATTTCTGCAGATGTTGTGAAAAACAGCTGTAGAGATTATAACGGTTTGTATGTTGTGTAATGATAACCGCATGGTCAATGATATGACTGGGAAGCGACGTTTCCAGGCTCCAAATGTCCTGAACAAACAAATACACTTTTTCATGAGTTTGGTTGATAAAATAAAAATAAATAAATGTGTTGTACGAGTATAAGACAAATGCTTAGATTCTTAGATCCTTTTAAACTAGTCGTATTAAAGGTGTTGACAAGACCACACGCATTTTAATTTCACAAGAACCCAGACACGCAAACATCAACCTTAACTCAACACCATGGTCGCAAATCGAGCCGAATAATTAAGTACTTGCACACCTGTAGGTCATTAGTGAATTGGAGTCCGAGCGAGCTGCGAACAAAAGACAGCCGCATTCCAGAGATAAGGATGACTTACGCTAGACCGTGTCGGGTCCGAGCCGAGTGTCGGCCGTAGCACGGTCAACTAATATTACATATATTCTGTATGAACACACTCACGTTATACCGAGTGTCGTGTGTGTGAGTGACGCCCGAGCAACGGACAACGCTCGGAAACAACTCGGTCCCGCTTCGGCTCGGCCACGGCCCGTTGCATGAATACAGCGCCGCCGAGCTGCGCCCGAGCTGTCGGTAGTGATGCTATACAGTGCTCTGACGTTTTGTTCGTCGTCGGAAAATGAACAACGAACGTTTGATTGAGGCTGTGAGGAAGTATCCAGCATTATAAGATATGAGCGATGGGAAATATATGGACTCCAATTATAAGTCTTCATTATGGGTCAAAATAAGCGAAGAAATCAAACAAACTGGTAAGCAGATACATTGTATTGTACTTTATTAATCAACCTTAGTAACTTATCTATAAGTCATGCGCGACAAGTTGAAATTTGCGCTCAATGCCCGTTGCATAGACCATAGACTAATATATATAAAATGAGATAGACTGGCAATTTGACGTTCTCGGTTAAGTTAGCGACCAGCGCCCTCTGAACGCCAAGCAAAGAACTAATTCAAAAAATCAAAGATCAAGTGGACGAAGTCTTGGAAGAAATTCAAAGATACCCGTCTACAAGTTCGAGGAAAATAACTAGGCGAACAGGGATTCCACGAACTACGGTTTTAAGAATTCTTAAGGAAGGTGAGTGAAGTTGGTATTTACATAAGCTTATGACTGTGGTGTAAAAAGGGAAGGTTTAATTTAGTTTGTTTTTATGCAAGCATCGTAGTACACGCCTATCTCTGATCTAGAAAATTGTGTTTTCCTCCCAAACCCATTTTGTACATACAATCCGGTTAAATTATCTGTAGACTTGGCGTCGATGACGTCACATCGGCCCTCTTGTACGAAATTGCTAACCGTACTGACGTAACGGGGAGAGCGCGGGGAGATGAAAGGGGAACGGGGAGGGGCCTCACATTCCAGCGAGGTCTACAGATAATGTGACGGAGTAACCAATTAACCTGTGTTGGGTACTTAACAATGATTTTTGTTTGCAGATACCATGCGTACCACATCCAGCGCGTCCAGCAGCTCCAAGAATCTGATTATCCGTAAAGAGTGGCTTTTTGTCAAACAATGTTGCAACGATCTGAAGAAGACCCTGATTTTTTTAATAAAATACTATGGACCGACGAGTCCTGATTTGAAAGGACTGGAGTATTTAATATGCACAACTACCATAGCTGGGCCATAGAAAACCCACATTTGGCAAGGGCGTCAAATTTTCAAACACGCTTCAGTGTCAACCTTTGGTCTGGGATCCTAAATGGAGAATTGATTGGCCCCTTTGAATTACCGGCCAGGTTGGATGGAAACAATTACTTAACTTTTTTACAAAATAATCTCAATGAATTGTTAGTATATGTCAATCTCCGAACCCGACAAAGGATGATTTTTCAACAAGATGGCGCGCCTTGTCACTATGCAGCACGAGTAAGAGAGCATTTGAATGCAACATATCCTGAAAGATGGATCGGACGTGCAAGCCCGATTGAATGACCTGCGCGTTCGCCAGACCTCAACCCCATCGTTTTAATTATTTGGGGATTTTATGAAGAGCTGGTGTACGCGAGGGACAGCAACAGCGAAGAAGAATTGAGGCAAAAACTTGCAGAAGCAGAAAGAAAAATAAAGCAAGAATATTCAAGTAGCTTCAGACAGTTAAAACATAACTTTTTAAGACGTTGTCGATTATGTATTCAGGTTGGAGGAAGGAGTTTTGAAAACGTACTGTAATAAATTTAATTTTTCAGTAATGTATGCTTTTTATTTGTAAAAACGGGTAATTTCCCAATTTTGATTTTTATTCTTGCTCACATTTTAAATCTTAGTAGTGAAACCTAAATTATTATAAGATTACACATGCTACAGTTATTGTACAGGAATTTCAATTGAATTTAATTTAAAATTACATTCTTAAGTTTAATTTACCATAACAATGATAAAAAGTACATAAAATAATTTTCAATGCTTTAATCGTGATTTAATGATTTTAGGCCTATCCGCCTTCGAAGGCTAATTACAACAGAAATAGGCTAATTAAGTGCAATTTTTTTTTTCATGATTTTGAAAGTTTAGAAGCATGCGGAGTTTTTAAACTAAGTCAGAATCTATGGAAACTCCTTTTTTGTATTTTTAAATTGAAGTTGAAGATTTGAGTAAATCCTACTAAAACTAAAGTTTCAACTTTAAAGCCTTTTTTGACTAACTTTAAGTAACTTCAGAAAGCTGAGTTATTTTTTTTATTAAAACACCATTCAACACAATTATGTCACAAAAATACCGACTGCAAAATACCTACTCGGAAAAAGATATCTATTTTAGAAACTTTGCTGGCAGAAATCATTAAAAATACCCAAAAAAAATTAGAACTCGAAAACTAAGAAAAATCGCGGAACATACATTGGGATACCCCCAGGTGCGAGGAATCTAAAAAAAAATTATTGACGTCACTAATTGGACCACAGGGTGGTCCAATTAATGACGTCAATAATAGATACTATATAGACTTATAAAAAGTTTATAAAGATACATACCTGAGAGTAAGAGCTAATCGATGTTTGGATGAAATAGGAATCTGAAACTTTGTATTGCCTTTGGTCAAATCATCTTTAATTTTCATGTGTAAGATGTCAAAAGATTCCTTAGTCATTTTAGAGTAGTCCCAATATTTGTCTTCATAACTACGTAGATCTTTACAAAGATTCACATATTCTCCTTTCTCTTGTCGCTCTCTCCAAAGTGGATGCACACTAGGGTGGAGCGTTTTTTTTTTTTTGTTATATGGCAATCTAATAGCAAAAATATGGTGCGTTTTAGGTCCAAATTGAACCATAAAAAATATTATTTGATTTCGTTTACGGCAACTGCCTCCGCAATGTCATTGAACTTTAAAAAAATTCTTATTTTAGTACCTGTTTTGACGCCGTATAAATATAATAAATAATAATTAATAGAACAATTTTGTTTTACGAAATAACTACTATTATAATCTATTTTCGATATTATACAAAATAAAAGCGTCACTTTGTGTTCATAATTTAAAATAAGGGGAGTGAGGGAGCGCGGAGGGAGCGGTTAGCGCCACTTGTCGCATCGTCACGACGCTCAGTGCGCTTGTGTTTTCCCTCGCATCGGCCACGTGCCGGCCATATTTAATTATTGTTATTCTTTGAAAACATGCAGAGAACTCGGAGTGTGTTTAAATGCCCTGTTTTAGGGGATATTTGTGAGTTAAAAGACAATGTTCTACCTACTTATGACGATGTTATCAAGTTATATGAATGGACAAGACATCAACGAAAATTGGAGTTAGAAACAGCAAAAGAGCCAATTTTTGCGGAAATAGCAGATATAGTGACATCCAGGATTGAAAATATATGGCGAACTGCATCTATTCCTACAGTAACACGAACAAGAATCATACAAATGTTAAAAGCCTATCATTTAAAATACAAAAATCTACTTAAATCTGTGCAGAGACTATCTGAAGAAAAATTAGAGATATTTCGGCAAAGCAGTAAGTTACTTTTTGATATTTCAGCATGCAAATGCAAAGAGTTGATTCAGTGCACCTGTCCAAAGGATAAAAAGGTTCCTAAACAAGAGCAAGCATTTTTAATTGATCAAAGAACCTGTCGAAGTATGATAATTGGCGGCATCGACCCAATCGTCACTAAGAAGTTGCAATACACTTTAAAACGGAAACGTGAACGAGAAAACCGCCAAAATGTATCTTTAAATACGAGTACATCTTCGTTGGCTGTTTTAAATGTTAGTACTTCTTCGGCAACATCATCAACATCAGATAAAATCGAACTTGAAAAGGTTTCTCAAAAGACAAGGAAAAAATCCTCACACATCGACTTTCCGACGCTTTCGAAGACATGTGACAGGTACGGAGTATCGGATAGGGCTGCAGCCGCGATTGCATCATCTGTCTTGTTCGACATTGGTTCTGATATTGACGTGATTGATAGACATAAATTACGCAGACAGAGAACTAAAACAAGAAATAAGTTATTAAATGAGGTGACAATTCCGGAACTTAATGCTTTATACTTTGACGGGAGAAAAGATAAAACGTTAAAAATCATTAAAAAGAGCGGCAAATGCTACAGGACTTTGATTGTCGAAGAACACATCTCACTAATTCAAGAGCCTGGATCAATTTATCTAGGATATGTGGTACCTAATGTTGGGACAGCTAAAGGAATAGAAATCTCCATAGCAGAGTTTCTATCACGAGAAGAAATACTTCTTCATGAACTTATGGCAATCGGCTGCGATGGCACAAACGTGAATACTGGAAAGAATGGTGGTATTATAAGACTGTTCGAGAAAAAACTACAAAAACCACTTCAGTGGATAGTTTGTTTGCTGCACATGAATGAACTGCCTTTGCGACACTTGTTTCTTCATCTCGACGGGTGTACTTCGGGGCCTAAGTCTTTCTCTGGACTTTTGGGAAAAGCACTAGAGACCTGTGAACAATTGCCTGTTAAACAATTTCAACCTATCGACGGAGAGATGCTTACAGAAATGGCCATAAATTTGAGTACAGATCAACAGTACTTACATAACATTGTCACAGCGGTAATTACAGGTGTTTTCCCAGAAGATTTGTCAAATAAATCTCCCGGCAAACTTTCACATGCTCGCTGGGTCACACGTGCCAATAGAATATTGCGTTTGTATGTAGCGACCGAAACACCATCAGAGAAACTGATAACTCTGGCAACATTTGTTGTTAAAGTTTACGCACCATCTTGGTTCCTAATTAAAAATAAACCCTCTTGCAAGGATGGATCGCGAAATCTTTTCTATATAATTTCGGCCTCCAGATACCTGTCAGAAGATCTTAAAAAGATAATTGATCCTGTCATTCAACGAAATAGCTACTTTGCGCATCCGGAGAACACGCTTCTTGCAATGTTAACTGATGACAAGAAGCATATTCGAGAACTGGCAGCTAGGCGCATATTAAAAGCACGTAGTACGCAGCAAACTTCAACAACTAGACTGTTTGAGTTACCCTGTATAAATTTTAATGCTGCGACATACATTGATTTAATAAATTGGCAGGAAAAAATAACAGAACCCCCTATTTTGAAAATCTTTTCTGACCAAGAAATTCGGCACGTCGTCGAAACTGGGGATGAGGATCATTTGACGTTTTTAAGGCTTCCGTGCCATACTCAAGCTGTAGAACGAGCAGTAAAAATGACTACAGAGGCAGCCATATCTCAATGCACGGAAAAGGCACGATTAGGTGCAATAAAAGCCAAATTGGAATCTCGAAATTTAATGCCTAAATTTGAGACAAAAAGAGATTTTAAAGCAAATTAATATTTTTTTTTAATAATTATTCTTAATAATTCACTGTGTTTTTGATTGCAGTTCTTTAATAAATGTCTTAATTAACGTTTGTATGTCATTTATCACTCATATACCATTAAACTGAGCTCAATAGTTGGTAAAATGTGTACTACTCTTTTTTAGTTTAATTTAGTTTGTTTGAGGCCAGTGCGGAGGCAGAAGATGCTGGCCAAAGTATTTGAATAATCACATTTATTTTTACTACAATATAATGCACCTTTTCCCCCCTATTACAAATTAATATCTAAAAAAAAATTTTTTTTCATACATAAACGCTCCACCCTAATGCACACTCCATTTCCTTGTAGTTGAAGATTCTTCAGATTCTTCGTCACCCAGAGCGATCGCAATAGCCGCTAATTCCAGATCGATAAAATTGAACATGATTGTAGTTTAGTTACAACACTGATATTTCTCGGACGAGTATACTGCATCACAGCGCAACGATGATTGCCCGGTCGAGGCCCGTCTTAGTAATTTCAGACACGGAACCGGCTCGGTGACCGTGCTACGGCCGACACTCGGCTCGGACCCGACACGGTCTAGCGTGAGTCATCCTATAGGCCGACTTGTTTACGTAAAAACTGTGCAGTAATTAGTGAAGTTACAAGATATAATAGACATTTTATAAAAAAAACGTGGACATTGTGATTGACAACTCATTACGCAAGTGATATATAAGATTATGAAGCGTTAGTGGGTTGCAGTAAATAAGCACACTAAAGCTTACGAAAGGAAGAAGTAGGATGATTACGCCAGTTCACCGACCACCGCTGGCTCTCGACCACTTAGCGTAAATCACTTAAAAATAGTCAAACCGAAGCCCGGCAAATGTTCATATCGTTTGTAAATACGCTACGTTCGCACGTTTGTTGTAAGCACGCTCATTCTGTCTCCTTCTCCCGCGTCATCGTTTGTCGACCTAAGATAGTTTGATGCCGCTCAGTGAAGTGCTACACTTATGCAGCAGTACACGTGTCACCAAATTAAAGCGAAAATTAGTGAACGGGAACATTTTTAAACGTGAGTAAAACAGGTTATTATTCAGTTTTGATCATAGATATTATGCTTTGTGTGTCAAAATATGTTTGTATTTAATTCTTAACTAATAATCGATTGGAAATTACGAGTGTTTCATTAAAATAATTGGTGTTCGGTTAACTAACTGACTAAAATAACGCTTCCCTTAGCTTACGACCATCTGGTCGGGAACTAGCTGTATTAGTTTAATTTTTAATTCGCTTTAACTAAGCGGATACTGGTATCTAATACCTGGTAATTTACCATACGTACGAAATGTCGTCTACTCAAGCATCTGGCCATAAGCCGAACCCTTCTAAGGGTAAGCCGAAGGCAAGTGGTGCATATGTGGACTCGATATCTCCACGTCATCCTGCAACGTTTATAATAGATCCACTCTCTATGATGGATCTACCTCAAGAAGTTTTCGATCGGTATGTCCTAGTACTACAGGTCTGTAACTTCAACTAGTCTAGTCTTTTTTCGAAGATTGTGCACTTACTGCGTGATATGACGTAAAATACTTTGATTTTTTCTATTCATAACGGCACGGCTAATTTGCTCGTCAGATTGCGACCGGCTAAATGTATAAAATAAGCGAAATTGTAAGCACTTAAAAATTATCAAATCATGATGGTCGACAACTGATCCGTTGTCGACCATTGATTTTACTCTGAACAAAATCTATCCGTTTTTGCCGGTCGTAAAGTGGCTAGTTTACGATCATGCAGTGTAATCATGAAAATATTTTAATTTTTGTGGTCAGCAATTGCGTGTTTGTTGTCCACAGAAAAAATTGCCTGCTTATTTAAAACTAATGCTTCTATCGGATATATTTGGTGGCAAGGTTATGGTGATTGGTGGGTTGGTGCAGCATCTTTTTTTTTATTTCAGATGGCTCCTCAATGTAATGTTTTACAAAAAAAAGGGAAGAGACAAAGATAAATTGGTATGTATCTAATTAAATGTTATTATTAGTTTATCAATGTTTTTTGCTTTAAAAATTAATAGTCCCGAATTCCCGATTGCTCGCGTAGGTAGATACACGCACGAAGCTTCCAGAGTCGGTTTCGAGATTTCTCCAGACAGTTTTCGACTCTATACGCGCGGTATAAAAGCCACGCTAACCGCAGCGACCGACAGTTTGGTTTTAATTTGAGTGAAGTGTCAATAGTTCTAGTGTAGATTTTAACTCGACTAGCCGATGTCATATATTTTGATCCACATTCAACGTAGATTTCCCGTCAAGTGCCGTGTATAATTGTGTTGTGAAATCGTAAGTAAAACTGTTATTAATAAGTGTTTCCCTACATATTTAATCAATTATTTTTGGTAATTTAAAAAAGGATGGGTAATTTAAGTAGGTACTGTAATTGTTTTTAGGTACTGTGCTAATCATAGCCAGGATTAGAACGCAACATGGACAAGCCAGGGCCTAGTAAAAAACGTAAGGTTAAAGATGAAAATCGGCAGTTTCAAGAAATTTGGACTGAGAAATACTTTTTTGTATGGTCGCATAACAAAGTCGTTTGTTTAATTTGCAAGAATTCTGTTGCGATTGCAAAGGAATATAATGTAAAAAGGCACTATGAAACGCAGCATCCTACTTTTACCAAGTTTACAGGCGAATCGAGAAAGCAAAAAATGTTGTCTTTAAAACGGGAGCTTACTGGTCAGCAAGCTATGTTTACAAAACCCATTCAAGATTCAGAAACAGCTACAGAAGTTAGTTATGAAATTTCTCGAATGATAGCAAAGCGAAGTCGCCCCTTCAATGATGGGGATTTTGTAAAAGAATGCATAGAAATTGCCGCTAAGAAAATGTGTCCAGAAGCAGCAAAAAAGTTTGAGAAAATTCAACTGAATCGTATGACTATCCAAAGACGAATTATGTCTTTGTCAGGTAATATTGCGGAACAATTAAATGAAAAAACTAAGATCATTGATTTTTTTTCATTAGCACTCGACGAATCCACTGATATTAGTTCCACAGCTCAACTTCTCATATTCATACGAGGTGTTACTCAAGATTTTGAAGTCTTAGAAGAGTTATTAGAAATGTGTTCATTGAAAGGTCAAACCAGAGGAGTTGATATACTCAATGTACTTTTGGATGAGTGTTCAAAAACTGATTTGGACTTATCAAAGTTATCGGGAGTTGCGACTGACGGTGCTCCTTCGATGATTGGTGTCAATTCTGGGCTAGTTACTTTGCTGAAAAAGCATCTGCAAGAAAAAAACATAAACGCTGAAGATCTCATGCAGTTTCACTGCATTATACACCAAGAAGCCCTCTGTTCTAAAAAAATTGAATTTCAAAATGTCATGAAAGTGGTAGTTTCGACTGTAAATTTCATAAAATCACGAGGACTCAATCACAGGCAATTCAAACAATTCCTTGATGACATCGAAAGCGAATATGGAGATTTACTGTATTATACAGAAGTAAGGTGGCTAAGTCGTGGATTGACACTGGAACGATTTCTAAATTTAATAGAAGAAATTGGAATATTTCTGGCGGAAAAGCAAAGAGATGTCCCGGAACTTAAAAATCCTGATTGGTTGTGTGATTTGGCTTTTTTAGTTGACATTACAAATCATTTGAATGTCTTGAACACACGGCTTCAAGGCAAAAATCAACTGATATCCCAGCTCTACGCTCATGTATCATCCTTTCAATGCAAGCTGACACTTTTCAGATCGCAATTAAATTCTGGAAATTACAATCATTTTCAGAATTATAAGAAAATGGCTGAAAAATTCCACAAAACTGCGATTAATTTCAGTTATGTAGAAAAGCTAGATATTTTGATTCAATCTTTTCAAGACAGATTTTCGGAGTTTAAAAAAGTGAAACCTCTGTTGGACATATTCAGCAATCCTTTCACCATTTCAGTTGAAAATGCGCCAGAGTCAATGCAGTTAGAAATTATCGACATTCAAAACGACCAAGATTTACGCAATAAATTCAACGAAGGAGATTTGCTGAATTTTTACCGCTGCATTGATAAAAATACGTACAAAGAGTTGCGCATAAACGCTCTGAAATGTGCCAGCTTATTTGGTTCTACTTATATATCGCCTCTTCGCATGAAAAGTGTATAATTCCCGAAAATATTCGAAATTAAGTTTTTACGCGGAAACAGTTGGTATCACCAATATGTTTCTCTTAAACACTGACAAAACAGCGTAGTTCAACAAAATCTGGCTAGATGGCGCATTGTTTAGTTTTAAATTGGCTGAAATGAGAATTTGTCTCGCGTGAATACGATACAGTTTTTAGTTACGTTCAAGCGACCGAGCAGTGCATGTGTGGTGTCTCTTCAAAACTATACAAAAACGAAAATTTTATCATCAGGTAAGCGTTCTTTTTCATTAGTACTATACAAACTCGAAATTAAATACTTATTGCTGTAAATGTGTAGCAAAGTTTGAATAAATTTTCTCTTTAAAATTGTATAATTCTGTAATTGTACAGTTTTTGTGACAAAATATTAATAATAGTGTCCGAATCTTTTTCATTAAAACTTTGTTTTTCCTAAATTGTATAATGTATCTGATATTTTTTGTGCAAAGATATGTTTCAACTTAAAATTGTCTACTTTTTATCATAAATCTGATGTTAGAAATAGTTCAATCCCGAAAATGTTTACATTTTAATTAATAAATGTAAAGCTTATTTTAAGTTTGTTAATATTTGCTTTTTCATTATGTACGATTTCAATGTGATTTTAAAACATACAGCGGCATGGTTTCAACGTGTTTGGCTATTTTTTAATATCTGGGAGTGAGCGCGACGCGTGTAGGTAGCATTTTGCGCCGCGCGGCTGTCTCGTTTTGTAGGTAGATACCTACAAAACAAGACAGCCGCGAACGCGATACCTAGCCGTCGCGGCCGACCGTCCGTTATAGTGCCAGCTCTAATTGTATTCTTTATTTATGCAGATAATATTCAATTTTTCGGAAATGGCACAAAGACGTCAATTTTATGCGAGTTTGAAAAAAAATATAATTACTCAGAAAGAAGAAAATATCGCCGATTCTGAAGCGGAATCGATGAATACAATGATGAATGATTCCGAGGTAGAATCGATAGACGTTCTACATGAAAATAAAATTCAAAACTTAGGTACATGTTTTTTATTTCTAACTATTATTGATGAGTTTTTTAGTATATTAAGGTTATTACACTTGAATTTTTTTCTTAGCAGGTTTGCAGGACGATTTACAGAAAAAGATCGAAAATTCTCAAGAAAATTTACAGGATTCGAACGAAAATCCTCAGGAAGGTTCAATGGAAACGAACGAAAATTCAGACTTCCAAAATCAATGTATTGTACAAGAATTTAACGCATCAGAAAGGCAGTCACTTCAGAAAACTGGTAAGATAAATATATCAATATTGTTTTTAATTTTTGGTTGAAGAACTAAGTGTATCTAAGTCAGACATTTTATTTTAGGTTCATCAGATAGCGCTGACTCCAGTTCCACAAATTCCGCATCTACGTCGTCTTCCTCTGCAGAAGATTATTCTTCTGATGATAGCGTAGTTGATCCCAATTACATTATTACTAATGATTTACATTTATCAGACAGTACTGATTCTGAGCCATCTCAAACTGCTCCTTCAGTTCAATTAATCCAAACGGTTGGATCACAGACACAGGAAGTTTCACCGAAAAAGAAAACACGTAAACGTCTAGCTAACCCTACAAAATGGAAAACAAATGAATTAAAACGACGGAGGCATGCAGGTAAAAGTTACGCTACTAAAATAAAAGTTATAAAGGAAAAATCTATGAAGCCTCCTTGCGGGGATAAATGCAGGCAGAAGTGTTCTACTCTCATTTCGGAGCAACAAAGGCAAAAAAATTTTGATGCGTATTATGCTTTGCCCGATGCACTACATAATCGTCATTTTATTGCAAATAGCATTGAGGAGATTAAGCCTAAATATGTGTACAAATCTAGCACAAGACCACGCAAAAATAATTTAAAATTTTATTTTAATGATGACAAAAAACAAAAAATTCGTGTCTGCCAAAAGTTTTTCTTAAACACCCTTGATATTTCACTCTCTATAATTCGAACAGTGCGAGATAAGGTGTATGCAAACAACGATCCGGTGCCAATGCTCAATGACCAAAGAGGCAAACACAAACATCATCACCGGGTAGAGGATTCACTAAAAGACAGCGCTAGAGAATTCATTAGGAACATACCAAAAATAGAAAGTCACTACGTTCGCTCTAATACCAGTCGAGAGTATATAGATGGAGGCAGAAATTTGTCTGATATTTACAAGGATTATGTTACGATTGTGCACAGAAAAAAAAGATAGTTATATTAACTACGTGATGTTCCATAGAATTTTTAACACAGAGTTTAACATTAGCTTTTTTACTCCAAAAAAAGATGCTTGTGAAGATTGCACTGCATATATAAATGCATCAGAGTCTCAAAAAGAAGAAATGAAAGATTGTTATGAAAATCACCTGAAGGAAAAAGATTTGTCACGTATAGAAAAAGAGAACGATAAAACAGAGGCCAATAATAAATCCTCGTTAATTGTTGCGGTTTATGACCTACAAGCATCGTTGCCATGTCCAAAAGGCGAAATTTCAACATTCTATTACGTATCAAAACTAAATTCTTACAATTTTACTATCTATGAGTTGAAATCAAAAGATGTAGAATGTTACTTTTGGCCCGAAAATCAAGGCAATAGAGGTGCAAATGAAATTGCCACCTGCGTTTATAATTATATTGTATCTACGTGTAGGAAAATAAATGAAGATGTTGATATGATTTTTTACAGTGATAATTGCACAGGCCAGCAAAAGAACAAATTCCTAATAAGTATGTATATGCATGTGGTAGCAACAATTCCCAATCTTAAAAGTATAACGCACAAGTTCCTTATTAAAGGCCATACCCAAAATGAAAACGATTCGGCTCATTCTGTTATTGAGAGGAATATTAAAAAGTCACTCAGATCCGGGCCAATATACAGTCCAGATACGTATATTTCTTTGATCAGAACCGCAAAAAAGACTGGGAATTCTTACAAAGTTAACGAATTAAATTACACTACATTTAAAGATTTCAAATCTCTTTGTAATGATGTGGGCCGCAATTATACTAAAAATAATAACAATGAAACTATAAAGATGAATGACATAAAAATCTTAAAATTCACTAAGGACAATCAAGGTTGCTTCTTTTATAAAACTTCTTATGCTCAAGAACATTTTAAAATGGTAAAGGTTGGATCCACCACCGCAAGAGGTCTTCGAGGTGATTATGCTTTTAAAGCAGTATACAAAGCGCCGATTAAAATTGCCGATAAGAAAAAACAAGGTTTATTAGCTTTAATTAATAAGCATACTATTCCCGAATATTATCGTCCATTTTATGAAAATCTGTAATTTTTATGAAATGGGCGATAAATTGGATTTAAAAATAATACAAATTGACCAGATTGTTATTGTATTGTTTTATTATTTTTTCTTGTAGTTCATTCATTTGATATTTTATTAAAACAATTAATACTTAAAAATAAAGACTGGATATAGTTCCTAATATTAACAAAGATAGAAAGTAAGTATTTTTGTAGATCTTTTAGATTACTAATCAGTAAGACTGAAATAACTTTGTTTAACAAGTTACCTAGTGGTTAAACGTGATTCATTCCACATAATTATATTTTATAATAATAATTATCTTGCTTTTGGAGACATTTTCTTTTAGTTCTTTTTTATGTTATAATACACATTTAGTATACTAATTTCATTTGTACTGAAAGAAATAATATTTATTTTCATAAAATATTATTGTTCTACGGCCAAAAATATTATAATTACTATTAAAGTACGTATAAATAAAGACTGGATATTGGTTCCTAATGTTTACAAAGAAAGGTGTATTTTTGTAGATCTTACATTATCAGTTAGACTGAAATAACTTTGCTTAACAAGTTCCTAACCTAGTGCCATTTTGTTTTAGTTTTTATGTAATAATACGTAATTAGTGTACTAATTTCATAATTGTAGTGAAAGAAATAAATATTTCATAAAATATTGTTGTTTTTCTGTCAAATATACTATATTTTTTCATTATTTTAATCGTATTTCATAAATTAAATATTCTTGTTCAAATGAAATCGTAAAAATTAAGAAACATTTTATCTATAAAACTCTTAAAACTCAAAATGACTATTTTTTTGACCTACGTTTCGGCTATTACACACTAAAAATAATATATAATTTAATTTTACTTTGAAAGACAGATAATGTAACTAGCTAAAATAACAAGAATAATGTTGATAAGACCATTATTTTTAAAAATATTATACGTCAAACCTTAAAAATGCTCTCCTGTAAAATTTGTAAATTTTGAGTTTATACAGTTTTAATGCGAGAAGACGATATGTGAACAAACCTTTTCAATACTAAATAATAATAAAACAAAAAATCGAAACCGCCTTGCAAACGAAAGTTTGGAAGCAGTTTTACGTGTTGCTACAAGTAAATTTGAGCCAAATATAAAAAAGATTGTAAGCACTATGCAGTGCCACGCTTCAAATTAATAAATTCTTTTTCAATTTTAATACATTATTATCAATTCTTTATTGTCTTTAATTACCTCGGACCCAAAGTTAATACCGCTACACGGTCCGGTTCCTCGCGTCTTAGTCAAGGTGTTCACCAACATCCAACTTGCATTGGACTCGAAGCAGTACTAGTAAATTCACCTCCTCTTGAAGCTGTTTCATATAATACTCACCAACATCTGACCTGCATCGAACTCAACGCAGCACCGGCTAACTTTTCATCTGCTATTCCAGCTGCAGTGATTGATACTCATCAATATCATACCTATACCGAAGTCGATGTTAATGGGACAGAAGCTTACAACAATCTTCAGACTTTTGATCAACCTGTTGCGGAACATACTTACACCGGACCCGAAGAAACTCAGTTCAGCATCTCGCCTTCTGTATTATTATCTGACTTGAACAATACTCACCAATACCAGACCAGTGTCGAACTCAACGTGGCTCCGGTCAATTCCTCAACTCCGACTCAAGCTGTAGAGCAGTGTTCCGCAAAGTGTGTACCGCGGCACACTGGTGTACCGTGACCATTAGTTGGTGTGCCGTGGAAAAATAAGGTTATCTTATAAAATTATTTTTAGTAAGTAAGTATACCTACACAAATCACGCGAGCGCACGAGCGAGGCGTTTTGTTTCGTTCTGTGATTTCGTTAGGCGCGGGCGGCAGCGCGGGCGGGCGGCGGGGACGCCTCCGTCCCCGCCGCCCGCCCGCGCCGCCCCGCTACCCAATCCCGATCTCTCTGGCTCACCAGTACGAGTGCGCCGTTTAAATTCACCGCACGCTTTTGTTTCGTCGCGTATTGTTAATATTGTTATGCTTATTATTCTAAGCGTAAAATGAGTATTAGAATAATGGATAAATTCATTAAGCGTAGTGTAAGTTTGTCAGGTGAAAGTAATGAAGAAGAAAAAGAGTCAATGAAAAAGAAACCCAAAATTGTTCATCGAAAATATGACGAAAGCTACATAAATTACGGTTTTACATATTGCGGAGACGAATCTTGTCCTACCCCAAAATGTCTTGTTTGCGGAGAAACATTGGGTAATAATTCGATGGTGCCCAGTAAACTAATACGACATTTAACTACTAAACACCCATCAGTAGCCCAAAAAGACAAAACGTATTTTCAACGTTTGAGGGACCAATCGAAGAAGCAGGTAAATCTCATGAGTTCGTCTTTCAAAACCTCAGACAAAGCACAAAAAGCAAGCTACGTAATCGCTAATATGTTAGTTAAAGCTAAAAAGCCGCACTCTCTTGCTGAAACTGTAGTTTTACCTGTCTGCAAAGAAATTGTCAAGATAATGATTAGCCAAGAAGCTGCTAAAGAAATTGAAAAAATACCTGCATCGGCAGAAACGATTTCACGGCGAATCAATGACATATCTAATGACATTAAATCGACGTTGATTGAAAAATTGAGAGTTAGTGGAGTTTTTGCGCTACAAGTTGATGAGTCCACTGATATCAGTGGTCACGCGCATCTCATCTCAAATGTTAGATACATTGATGGATGTGAATTCAAAGAGGACTTTTTATTTTGTCTGCCACTCCCTAACCATACAACTGGTGAAGAAATATTTAAAGTAACGGACGAATTTTTTAATGAGCATAATTTGGAATGGCATAACTGTATAAGTGTTTGCTCGGACGGCGCAGCGGCTATGACAGGAAAGGTTAAAGGCTTTATAGCTAAGGTTGCTGAAAAAAATCCTAATGTTCAAAAACAGCATTGTTTTTTACATAGGGAAGCTCTTATGACGAAGTCTCTGCCTGACGATCTATTGCGCGTTCTTCAAGAAATTATCAAAATCGTCAATTACATCAAGTCGCGACCGCTGAACTCTCGTCTTTTTAATGCACTGTGTCAAGAAATGGGGGCAGATCATCAGTCGCTTTTGTTTCATACAGAGGTACGATGGCTTTCTCGCGGCAAAGTACTTTCCCGAATTTATGAGTTGAAAAATGAGACTGAGATGTTTTTGCAGTCCCAGGGTTCAGATTATGCACATTTATTTAAAAAAGAAGAATGGGTAGCAAAACTTGCATATCTGACGGATATATTTGCTCACTTAAATGAGCTCAATAAAAAAATGCAAGGCAGAAATTCCAATATTTTGACATCATCGGATAAAATTGAAAGCTTTCGCGCTAAATTGGAACTATGGATCAATATCGCTACGAATGGTAATAATGAAATGTTCCCAAATGTCATGGCAGCTGATCCAGAAAAAAAGGTGCAGGCTTTGATTGTCAAACACTTAAAGCTTCTGGCAGAGAAAATGAATTTCTATTTCCCTAAGCGTGATCTGCAACCTATGGACTGGGTTCGAAATCCATTCTCCGAGAACATTCCTTTCGGCCACTTACCAATAAATGAGCAGGAAGAACTGATGGAAATGAAAACGGATCGCACATTAAAATTAAAATTTTCTGAAACTGATTTAGAACCTTTTTGGCTATGTGTGAAAAATGAATATCCTCTGCTTTCTAAGCATGCTATTGCAATACTTTTGCCGTTTGCAACGACCTATTTGAGTGAATTAGGATTTTCGACTCTTACCACAATAAAAACCAAAAAAAGGGAACGCCTCAGGACGATCGACGAAGAAATGAGAGCAGCCTTGTCAGCGATTACTCCAAATTTAGACCGTCTATGCTCAATTAAACAGTCTCATGTTTCGCATTAAATACCTTTTCAAATTTAAAGTTTAGGTTTGTTGATTAATAATAAAAGATGATTAATATTACTTAAAAACTGGTTTTTAATTTGTGGTGTACCTCAAATTTTTTTCGTTTTCCTAGATGTACCTTGAACACAAAAAGTTTGCGGAACACTGCTGTAGAGGATGATACTCACTAATATGATACCTATACTAAACTCGATGGTAGCAGGACCGAAGCAACCAACATCCCCCGGGCTCTTGATCAACCGGTTGCGGAAGATACTTACCAACAACATACGTACACCGAACCCGAGGATAACAGCAGCAATACAGAGCCAGTCACTTCTATTCAAGCAAGTCGTGAAAAACGGAAATCTACAAAAGCATCGAAAAAATCGTATCTGGATTTTAAATCCGACGAAGAACAAGGAGATTTTTCTGGTGGTAGTTCTGACATTTGGACTGGCAGTAGTACTTCTAGCAGTGACGATGAACAAATTAAGAAAAAGGGAAGAAGAAAAAAAGAACAAAGACTAAGTCCAGCGCTGAGATAGCTATAGTAAAAAAAGAGAAACGTATAAATACCTACAAATTAAATAGAAAACTTAAAGAAGAAGGTAAAGAATATGTCAGGAAAAAATCTATGAAAAGGAATCCGTGTGTAGAAGGCATTTGTAAAAGAGGTTGTTATAATACAAGTGAAGAACGCAGACAATCGATTTTTAACTTTTATTGGAGTCTTGACCGTCAAAGACAACATGATTGGTTGGTTCGCTGTGCTCATACGGAAAACATACGGAGAAAAAGAGTTGAATCTAACAAAAGATCATTGACAATTGATTATTACATTAATGACGGTGAAGATCACAAAAAAATATGCCAAAAATTTCTACTTTGTACTTTGGATATAACGCAAAAAGTGTTGTTATACACTATAGCTAAGGCAGAAGAAGGCATGTCACTGAAAGAATCAAGAAAAAGACATGCTCCCAATAAATATTCAGAACCTGTGAAAATAATTGTACGAAAATACATAGAAAATCTTCCTGCTTGTCCCTCACATTACAATAGAAAGAACAGTAAACGGATGTATCTTCCACAAGAGTTGCGAAATTTATCAAATTTGTACAGACTGTACCTTGAACACTGCAAAAAACAAGGGCTAGAAATCGTGAGCGAAGTCACTTTTAGACATATATTTAACACAGAATATGATTTAGGGTTTCACACTCCCAAAAAAGATAAGTGTGTTTTGTGTCTCAAAGCAGAAAATTTGTGTGATGAAATGACTGAAAGAGACAAAGAGATCTACAAAAAACATTTGGAAGAGAAAGTCGCTATGAAAAGAAGATATAAAGCACACCAAGCTCTAAAAGATGGTAAAACCATGTGTAGTAGTTTCGATCTTCAAAAGGTTTTAAACACACCTCATGGTGAATCCATGTTATTATACTACGCAAGAAAATACGCTGTTTTCAATTTAACTGTGTACGAGAGCTTAACACGAAATGTTTACTGTTTCACATGGGGTGAGTGTGACGGAAGAAGAGGCCGTACGGAAATAGCTACTTGTTTATATTTATACCTTAAAGAGTTGGACAAGCAAGGTGTTGAAACTGCTCTTTTGTATTGTGATTCATGTACAGGTCAAAATAAAAATAAAGTCGTTCTATCCGTATTAAATTACTTTTTAGCAAAGTCTGTCAATTTACAGATTATACAAATAAATTACCTGCTTCCAGGGCACACGTACATACCCGTTGATTCAGTACACGCCACAATTGAGAAGGAAGTTCGAAAAATTATAGTATGGAGTCCTACTCAATGGAGTTCCTATTTTGAAGCAGCAAGAAAAACAGTTAGACCGTATAATGATCATGTTTTGGAGCACACAGATTTTATAAATTGGGAAGAAATTGCGTCAAAAACTTTTACGAAAGATACTTGTAAAAATATCAATTTCAAAGATATACGCATAGCTACTTTCAAGAAAAAGCATCTTAATAAAATTGATATAAAGTATTCCATGAAAGAAGATGCCGTAGCCAGGACAGTTATTTTATTTGAGAAACCAACAAAGAAAGGGAAAGGAAAGGGAAAGGCCAAGAGAGCGTCCGAAGCTAAAAATGAAGACCAAATTTACTTGGAAGAATTAAATACCTTTACTTTGCCAAAAGCTTATTCAGAAAAAATACCAATTTCTGCTCTGAAATATAAAGATTTGAAAAAATTATGTCTAGATGGGACAATACCGAAGAGGTTCCATAAAGACTACTTAGACTTACCTTACATCGGTGATAAGAAAGATACTCTGATTGAGACTGATGAAGAAGATGATAATGATGAAAATAATGATGTCGACTAATTATTAAACATGTTACCTATTAGGTACCACAATTCTGTTACCTATTATATTTTTAACTACTTTTAAGCAGATAGTTTGGTAGAAAATACTCATTTATTTAAATATTTTATGCAGTAAGTAATTAATAATTAATATTCTTGAACAACTGCATTCTAAGACTAATTAAAATTCTACCGCAAGGACTGATTATTTGGACTGATTCTAATAATAATGGTATTTTAGTTAGTTTATATAAAATAATAATAATCGCAATTTAGTTATTAAAACTGTAATTGGTAAATTTAAGACTGATTTGTTTGTAAACATCAGTACGAGGTGAAAGTGTTTGATTAAGTTCGATCCAAATTTTAATAGTTGATGTTCAATTTTTTTTTATTTCATCGTTGAAAAATAGCATTTATAGTACCGATTTAGAAAGTAAATTGATACGAAATTTAAAATTTTCTTTTTATTTTTTTCTAAATTTGTTTTATTTTATTACAATATTTAATACTTTCGTTGATTTTTCTCAATTTCGTTGATGTTTGTTTAATTGATGTTTCTCAATTCATTCTTCGCTAAAAATAGCGTTCATAGCATAATTTAGATAACTACATTGATCCGAAATGTTAGATTTACTGGTACTTTTTCAAAATTTTGTGTTGTATTTATTGCAATAATTAATACATTCGGTAATTACACTTCTGGACTCATCTATTGGCCCACCTTGTATTTTCAGTTTCGTTTGGTCCTAGCTAAAATTTTATATTAGGTCGAGCAAAAAGTTTTTATGCAGTTTTTAACCTGGCACATTCACAATTTCATTCAATAGTCTTTTTTTGAATTTCGAACACAGAATTTAAAGAAACAAAAGACAATTTGGAGCCTGTTTGTTGATATCAAACAATCGAATACTAAGAAAATCAGGTTTTATTGGTTTACTTGGATTTAATTCTTGAAAAAGTGATTGATATCTTTGGTTTTGCAACAAACATTACTTATTCTTAACATTAAGGTGAGGTTCTATCAATAATCTATGGATACTTCACCTGAAATTGCCGCCCAAGCTGTGGCACTTATTCAGGCCGGACACAGCCAAAGAAACGTGAGTGCTCAACTTAATTTAAGTCGATCTGCGGTCCGAAATGTTTATCGGAGGTACCTAGAGACTGGCGGCTTTGTTCGTCGCCAAGGAAGGCCACGATCTCGGGTCACAACTGAAAGGCAGGATCGATTCATCGTGACGACCAGCTTGAGAAATCGTCACCTTACCTCCATTGAGATACAAAACCAACTTCGCGACTTCCACGGAGTATCTGTAAGCGCTCGAACTGTTTGGAGAAGGTTAAAAGAACGCGATATGGTACCACACAAGCCAGCTAATGGGCCCAAACTAACGCGAGCCCACCGAACAGCGCGCCTTCATTTCGCACGCAGTCATTTAAATTGGACACAGCAAGATTGGAGCCGTGTGCTCTTTTCTGATGAGTCTAAAATTGTGTTACATGGCAATGATGGAAGGAAGAAGGTCTACCGACGTAAGGGAGAGCGTTTCGCACAATGCTGCTTTGAAGAGAGGGTTGCTTATGGCGGTGGCTCATGGACTGTCTGGGGCGGTATATCCGCGAGCGGCAAAACTCAACTTGAGGTTGTTACAGGACCACGGCTGCCAACATTAAATGCTGAAAGGTACATTCGTAAGTGCTTAGAACCTCACGTGATGCCATACGCGGACTATGTGGGCCCAAATTTCCTTTTTATGCATGATAATGCAAGAGCCCATGCGGCCGGCATCGTCAGGGAATATCTTCGGGATGTGAACATCACAGTTATGGACTGGCCAGCCAGAAGCCCAGACATGAACCCTATTGAGCACATGTGGGACGAGCTAAAAAGACGTGTTAGGGCTCGTCAGCCAGTTGCCCAGACGATGCAGGAGTTGAAAACTGCCATAGAAGAGGAATGGGAGATGATCCCTCAAAATTTCATAGAGCGGTTGATAAACTCTATGCCTAATCGTATGAGAGCTGTGGTAGATGCCCATGGAGGCAACACGCGTTATTAAATTAAACCTTTATTTGATAAAACATGTTTTTTATTCAAAAATCAATTGCCTTTAACAAGGCGCATATCCGACTTGTTAGGCGTAGCTCCATGTCGTATGGTATTCTGAATTCAAATTTAAAACAATACGATCGAAAAAGATGGTAAAATGTATCAGGTTTAAAACTGCATCAACAGTTTTTGTTCAATCTAGCAATCATATTTCGGTAGGGGCCATCGAAACCTAAACTCTAAGGTGGGCCAATAGATGTGTCCAGAAGTGTATATTTGTCTTTTATTTCTTCAAAAACCCAAACATAGATGTTCCCTAAGTCTTTTACTCCAAGTGCGCATAACCTGTTTAACTTGCAAAGTATAAAATTCACGGCGTATAGGCCAGTTAGAGCAAAATTTTTTGTAGTAAAAGACATGCTATCTCGGAAACTAGCATAGGCCCTACAATATTAGGTTTTTATAATTATACACATGAAAATTCTAAGAAAATACAACTTTAATTGGTTATTATAGCTTTACTACTTTGAGAGATATTGAGGAAACAAAGTTACTCATTTTAGTGTTTTGGCTCTCCTGAAAAGTAGCTTTTTGGCTTTTACGCCATTTGTTGTTTTAAGGATCGATATGTGCTCACTGCCCCAATTTTAAAACGTTTCATATTTTATTTTTTTTGACATTCAATAAGCATTACTTTATTTTTATAAACCACTACCATCGCTTATTTACAATACTGGCAACACACGTAAAAAAAAAAAGAAAGTTTTGACGCCATTTTATCTGTCATTTGAAGAGATAAAACGTGTAATTATTGAAGGTTATGATGTCGCTCAATAAACCGTAAGTTTTTATCAATTTATTTATTAGTAGATCTATGTAAAGTGGTTTATTTTGTTGTTTTATTTATGTTCAATGAGTTTTCCATCATAAATCAATTAGATTCTTTGAAACATAGATTCATCGAGCCATTATTTGTAACGCCCCATTATTGGGGCGTTGAGCACGAGCTCCCACGTAAATTTCAAACTTCATGTATTTGGCATTATCGATTTATTTACAGTATTTACAACTGTTATGTTTACGTAATTGTATTGACATGTTATATTTATAATATATGTTTGGTTTTTTAGGTTGTCGTTAGCTCAGATAATTGATGTATTGGAGACTGAAGATGATATTATCGAAGCTACTGTCTACACATGCCCTCCTAGTAACCATATGTTGAGTGATGCTGATAGTGATGATGAAGATGCGCTTGTGGGAGATTTGGATCATCTAACAGGCAACCAACTTCGTGCTGAGGCGCAACTTCAATGCGTACGGAAGTCAGGAACAGGGTTACAGTCGGAAATAATGGGACAAGAAGATTCCAGCGAAGATGACGTGCCTCTGTCGGATATTGCATCGACTTCCACAACGCATAAGCAAATAAGAAAAAAGAAGGTTACAGTAAAAAGAAAATGGAAGCAAGTAGATTTACGGGAACATCAAAGAAGAGAATGGAATCGGCCTGAGTTTTTAGAAACTGATATGTCGCCTGTGGCATGGTTTGAATTATTCTACGACCAAGAAATTATTGATTTGTTTGTTGAAAATTCGAAAAAGTATGCTATTTTTGAAGGGAAACAGTTTGATGTTATAGAAGAAGAGATTCGCCTTGTACTTGCAATATTTTTGCTGAGTGGTTATAACGTTCAGGCTAGAAATCGGATGTACTGGGATACCGGAGCTGATACTTACCATCCTGGCGTAGCTAATGCCATATCACGATCAAGATTTGAACAAATACTTCGATTTATGCATGTATGTGATAACGCAGCATTAGACGCCCACGACAAGTTTACTAAAGTGCGACCGTTATGGGATAAACTGAACCAAAAATGGATGAAGTATTGGCCTCAGTACAATGAAGTTAGCATCGACGAATCAATGATTCCGTATTATGGCCATCATAGTACAAAACAGCATATTCACGGCAAACCGATACGTTTTGGATTCAAATGTTGGTGTATGAGTACACGCCTGGGATATCTCATGCAAGCCATACCTTATCAAGGGGCTAGCACGGGCAATACCAATCCTGATCTAGGTGTAGGAGGATCTGTTGTTACAAACTTGGTTACCAAATTGCCTGCAGGTTTCAAAGTGCACGTTTACATAGATAATTTTTTTACGTCTTTTAGATTGCTTACAGCTTTGAAATAATCTGGCCATCAAGGGACAGGTACAATACGAGCCAATCGTGTAGAAAATGCGCCGTTGAAGGCAGTGCCAATAATGAAAAAAGAAGCACGCGGTTCCTTCCATCAAATGACAGATGAAAAATCAGGCGTGACTCTGATTCGCTACAATGATAACAGTGTAGTTACCGTGGCATCTACTTGTGAAGGCGTTGCGCCCTTAGGGTCTGCTCAGCGTTGGTCAAGTAGCGAAAAGAAGAAAAGTGTCTGTTCAACAGCCTTTCTGTGTACAGATGTACAATAAATACATGGGCGGAGTGGATCGCCTTGATCAGAATATAGGCTGCTATCGTATCAGCATCAATAAAAAAAAATGGTACTGGCAAATGCTGATGTGGCCTTTGAATGCCTCGATGAACAACGCATTTCAGTTGTACAGACTTTCACCGGCTGGGCAACAGAAGGGTCATCTTGATTTTTTATCTTTCATCAGGACTGTAGTCACGACGTATCTGGCAAAGTATGCTTCGTCCCGCTCCATAGGCCGCCCACTAAAGCCAGCTACACGCAAAAGGAGGATTCCAGATGATGTTCGTCTGGATGGGGTTGGTCACATTATTATTTCCAGTGATACTCAGATACGTTGTGGTCAATGCCATAAAAATACTACGAAAAAATGTCGAAAATGTAATGTCGGTTGCCATTCGAACTGTTTCGAGACTTTTCATTTGTAAAATCTCAATTTTATTTTCTATATTTCCTATGTTTTATGTTGTCAAATATAGATAAAATAAATAAATATTGAATATGATTCTATAAATTAGTAAAATAATTTACCTAACCCTCTAGTATAACCAAAACAGAACATTCTCTGAAAAAATATTCCGCGTGGCGGACCGTGCTCAGCGCCCCAAAAATGGGGCGGTCAATATTTCCAAAATCCTGAAATAATCATCAAAAATTTTTAGAAATCATGTTTCTTAGGTATGTTTTGGCCTATAATAATATAAAAAAGTTGTTGGTTTGCAAAAAAAATAAAGTTGAGCATATATGGGTTAAAGTCCTAGAAGAAATAAAAAACAAAAGAATGGGTATAAGGGAAGCATGTCGGATTTATGGCGTACCTAAAACAACTGTGCATGATTGGCTTTCGGGTAAAGTTGCTGTAAACAAGATGCCTTAAGTAGGTCCTGACCCTGTTTTAGGACGTGAGGGTGAAGAAAAGTTAAAAAAATGGGTATTAGATATGGCAAAATGTGGGTTTCCTATTAATAAAAAAGTAATATGCAGAAAAGAACAGATTGTGATAGGAACTAAATATTTCATTAAAAACATCATTATTCTGTTTCATTTTGGACTTATCAAAAGAACATCGTTTTCGTGTTCATCATCGTTTAGAAATTCGAGGATCGAAGGCACTTTGAATAAAACTTTATTACTGGCCCCGTGTGGTAACCCATCCATTCCCAAACCTTGGCAAGGGTTGCTTAACCTGGCCCCCTGTGGTAACCCATCCATTTCCAAACCTCGGCAAGGGTTGCTTAACCTGTCCCCGTGTGGTAACCCATCCATTTCTAAACCTTGGCAAAGGTTGCTTAACCTGGCCCCCTGTGGTTACCCATCCATTTCCAAACCATCCATTTCCAAACCTCGGCAAGGGTTGCTTAACCTGTCCCCGTGTGGTAACCCATCCATTTCTAAACCTTGGCAAAGGTTGCTTAACCTGGCCCCCTGTGGTTACCCATCCATTTCCAAACCTCGGCAAGGGTTGCTTAACCTGGCCCCCTGTGGTAACCCATCCATTTCCAAACCTTGGCAAAGGTTGCTTAACCTGCCCCCCTGTGGTTACCCATCCATTTCCAAACCTCGGCAAGGGTTGCTTAACCTGGCCCCCTGTGGTAACCCATCCATTCCCAAACCTTGGCAAGGGTTGCTTAACCTGGCCCCCTGTGGTAACCCATCCATTTCCAAACCTTGGTGAGGGTTGCTTAACCTGGCTCCGTATGGTAACCCATCCATTTTCAAACCTCGGCAAGGGTTGCTTAACCTGGCCCCGTGTGGTAACCCATCCATTTCCAAACCTTGGTGAGGGTTGCTTAACCTGGCTCCTTGTGTTAACCCATCCATTTCCAAACCTCGGCAAGGGTTGCTTAACCTGGCCCCCTGTGGTAACCCATTTCCAAACCTCGGCAAGGGTTGCTTAACCTGTCCCCGTGTGGTAACCCATCCATTTCCAAACCTTGGCAAAGGTTGCTTAACCTGGCCCCCTGTGGTTACCCATCCATTTCCAAACCTTGGCAAAGGTTGCTTAACCTGGCCCCCTGTGGTTACCCATCCATTTCCAAACCTCGGCAAGGGTTGCTTAACCTGGCCCCGTGTGGTAACCCATCCATTTCCAAACCTCGGCAAGGGTTGCTTAACCTGGCCCCCTGTGGTAACCCATCCATTTCCAATCCTCGGCAAGGGTTGCTTAACCTGTCCTGACGGGCCGCAAAATACATTGGAAACATTTACCAATCCCTACACCGCTGGAGAAAGTATACTTCGAATCACGCGTGGTAGGGATAAGAAAAAGATGGCGCGTAACCGAAAAATGTGACGCGAATTTTTTTCCAACCCCGATAAAGAAGTTTCACTTCAAAAAGAACTTTTTGAAAGCGTGTCGAAAATTATTCGTGACACTGAAATGAAAAACCCATTTAAGGATGGAATACCAGGGGACACATGGTACCAGTCATTTTTTCAGTCACATGGTAAGACGTCACCCTGAGATAAGTGTTAGAGAGGCAGAGGGAATCAATAATGCAAGGGCAGCCGTAACCGAGACCCGAGTACGACTATGGTTTAAAGATCTCAGGGAGTATATACAATCCATAGACGCACTGGATATATTTGAAGATTTTAGGACCTAGAGGGTACAAAAACCTCTACATGATAAAAAAGAGTAACGAAAAAGATAATGTCACCGTATTGGTGGTATTCACAGCGAGTGGAAAAATATGTCCACCTTTAGTAGTATTTCCATACGTAAGACCACCTAAAGCCCTCATTGATAACATGCCTACATCATGGGTACTTGGACGATCAGAAAGTGGTTGACTGAAAAGTGATGTATTTTATGAGTACATCTGCAATAGTTATAATACATGGCTGACTGAAAACGGGATCAAGAAACCCGTACTTCTTTTTATTGATGGACACAAGTCACATATGACTTTATCGTTGAGTCAATTTTGTGAAGCGAATGGAATCATTTTATATGCCTTACCAGCCAATACAACTCATATGCTTCAGCCGGCTGACGTGAGCGTTTTTAAGCCGCTTAAACAAGAGTGGAAAAACACAATTCGGATCTGGCAAGAAAATATAAATCAAACCGTCACAAAAATTAACTTTTGCATAATTCTACATGAGACTTTTTCAATCATAAACTTGGAAGAAGCTATAAAAAATGGGTTCCGGAAATGTGGATTGATTCCATTAAATGAAAATTGCTGTGGACAAAATGCAAAATGTGTAAAAGATACACAACGCAAGGTAAGAACTTCGAACGGCAAAAGTAAAAATTCAGTATCTGCTAAAGATTATGATGCAGCCTCCAAAATTATTTCGTTAATTCTGGACGACATTCGTAAGCACAACATTGACACCAAAGTGATTTTGGCGCAAATAGATAAAGCTAAGGCAAAGTTCCTTGCAAATCGCCGTTCTAAATCTAAGACACCAAGAACTTCTGCAGCTTCCAACCAAAGTATTAGTATATTTGCTGAAGAAGTTCTAGTTGAAGCTAACACTGCAATTACTCCAGACAATTTAAGTTTCATTGAGCTTGATTTCGCTGTGCCACAAACCCCTGCATCTCTTAGCCACATATTAACCGCTGAGGTAAGAACCGATGCAAATATATATACCACTGACAGCAATATTGAAAATATAAGTTTTCCTGAGACTGGATCGTATATTTCGCTGAACAATATATCGCTTATGACGTTTAATGAGATTGAGATATCTCAGGATCAAAATAGCTCACTAACTGACCACTCTGTGTCAGAAAACCAATGTTTTCCTATCACGGTATCAGCTGATGTCCATAATGCCGAGAAAGAAAAGATAGTGGACATTTTACCAGTTAAAGACATTCATGCGTCAACTAGTAATGTATTAACAGATGCTCCAAATCCTAACCAGTTCAAAGAAAACCATATTATAATGGATGAAATCATAGAATATGAAGATCTTGAGGCGTCTATCTTTGATGTACCAACAGCATCACAACAAAGATACGGACATCCTCTGACACAGAAAGACCCTGAAAATATAATAATACAAGAGACAGGTCAGGCTACAGCTGTTAATCAAACTTTTTCCTTTGATGACGCATTCGAAAAGCACCTAAAATTTCCTGAGCCACCAGCACTAAAAGACAAAATAAGAAATGGTTCTAAATTGCCAAGTGCAATATCGACAAGTGTATGGAGAGAATTTTATAATAAAAAAGATGAAGATAAAGAAAATAAAAGAAAAGAGACGCAAAGATGAATTAAGAGCAGATGTTAAAGAAAGAATAGCTAAAGAGCGAGATAACAAGAGATCAAAAACGAAGAAGACTCTACGGAAAACCACAAAAAAGTCAGTTTTAAAATGCAGCGAATGTTCCAATGATTTGATCAGCGATGTCAAAGATGACTCTGAAAAGAACATTGGGTGCGATGAATGTGTTCGATGGTTTCATCTAAGATGTACAATTTTACAAAATATGTCTTACTTAGAAGCAGCACAATTAGATTATACCTGCCAGTATTGTACTCTCTAATATTAAATAAACGTGATTATTCAAAACATGTATTAATGGTTTTATTTTTGACCTTATTTTGATAATGCTGAGTCGTTTTTACGGTGGCTTTCTAACGGTCGAGAACTAACGAAAAAAACGTACGTAAACTGACTGTAGGTGTCCGAGAACTGACAATATCGTACTTTTCGATAAATCTTTAAATTATAAAATAAGACATTAATAAAATACAAAAAATTATATCAGATCGTGTATTTTAAACATTTTTCTTTCACATAAAAATCCATTATCAAAATATTAACACTTTACATATTATAATAACAATGTCACTTTAAAGATTACAAGTCTACTAGTGGTCGTGAACCGGCCTAATCACCCTATATTGTTCGATTGCTCACACTGTACAAAGTTCACAGATAGATAGAAGGCGATAGAAGAGCACAGGAAGAAAGCGTAGACACAGTTATAGTTTAAGCACGATATAGCACAACTAGGCACAAATACTTAAGCACTAGATATGGTTCTCAATGCGGTCTCACGGAATGATTACCGGCGGAAGCGAGCGAGAGCGACGTGCGCATGCGACTCGTGAGGATACTCCACTGCATGCTATGGCAACTAGGAACATTTAGAAATTTTACTTTTTTATTGAGAACAGCGCCATCTCGGCCATGGATCGCTAAAACAAAAATACTATGTTGCAATATGAAATTATATGAATAAGGCTCCGGGAGATGATAAAATACATAAACACAAAAATAATGAAAAAACTGTGTAATTTTGGAGTACAATAATTATAAATAAAGGTTTTAATCATAAAACTATATTTATGGAATTTTTGGATCGCTTGATAAGATGAAAATATTTTTTTAAGCTACACTTTTTTGGGTAATATTGGTAATTATTATTATTGCAATGGTAACATTACAATTGTGAATGTCTGTCAGCGCGGGAGTGCCGGATTTTCTCTCCGTGTTTCGTGCTGATTTTCTTTGCAATTTGTTCTGTTTGTTTCGCAAGTGCATTTGCTAATCACGTCGAGTTGAGCCTCTGTTCCTGTCTACCGTTTGTTCTGTGTACCGTGTCGCCGTGCCGCGTTACCATAATTCTCTGATCATCCTCGTTGAGTTGAGACTACTCCTGTCGTGTCGACGTTTCGGAAAAAACTTTGTGAAGTTACTGTTCTGTGAACTACTGAGCATATGCACTCTCTCTTGAGTTTGGACCCATTATTGCGATTAGTGAATAAGTGAACTGAACACTGAGTGAACTTCCATCAAGCAAAGGCTAGTACCTATGCACTACTCCAAAAATAAAGGGAGGAAGAGGATAAAGCAATCCATGTCTGTGAATGTATAAAATCAATACTAAATAAATTTTGTAAAAAGAACAAACTGCATTTCATTTATAATACACACATCATATACCACTATTATAACTCCATAATAATAAACGGAGCCTTTTCAGAAAGAACATCGTAAGCGACCATTTGCACTTTTTACAGGAAAGCGTTTTTCTTTTCTAAATAACAAGTATTAGGAAAGAAAAAGTCCTTGTTAAAAGTACAAATTGTCGCTTACGATGTTCTTCCTGAAAAGCTCATATCTATGCGAATTGGTAAAGCTATACATATATAGATCTATATTAATAGTTATAGGACCCAGTGGATAGATGGCGCAATGTGCTGTCGATAAAAATAAGGTAGAGTTGCCTGTCTATACCCTCTATACTATTGTAGTCTTTGCTCCACTGCATGCTATGGCAACTAGGAACATTTAGATTTGTTTTTTTTTTTGAGAACAGCGCCATCTCGGCCATAGATCGCTAAAACAAAAATACTATGTTGCAATATGAAATTATATGAATAAGGCTCTGGAAGATGATAAAACAGATTAACACAAAAATAATGAAAAAACTGTAATTTTGGAGTACAATAATTATAAATAAAGGTTTTAATCATAAAACTATACTAATGGAATTTTTGGATCGCTTGATAAGATGAAAATATATTTTTTAAGCTACACTTTTTTGGGTAATATTGGTAATTTATTATTATTGCAATGGTAACATTACAATTGTGAATGTCTGTCAGCGCGGGAGTGCCGGATTTTCTCTCCGTTTTTCGTGCTGATTTTCTTTGCAATTTGTTCTGTTTGTTTCGCAAGTGCATTTGCTAATCACGTCGAGTTGAGCCTCTGTTCCTCCGTGTCGCCGTGCCGCGTTACCATAATTCTCTGATCATCCTCGTTGAGTTGAGACTACTCCTGTCGTGTCGACGTTTCGGAAAAAAACTTTGTGAAGTTACTGTTCTGTGAACTACTGAGCATAGGCACTCTCTCTTGAGTTTGGACCCATTATTGCGATTAGTGAATAAGTGAACTGAACACTGAGTGAACTTCCATCAAGCAAAGGCTAGTATGCACTACTCCAAAAATAAAGGGAGGAAGAGGATAAAGCAATCCATGTCCGTGAATGTATAAAATCAATACCAAATAAATTTTGTAAAAAGAACAAACTGCATTTCATTTATAATACACACACCCTAAACCACTCTTATAACTCCATAATAATAAACGGAGCTCGAAATCTATGCGAATTGGTATAGCTATACATAAATATAGATCTATATTGATAGTTATAGTAGTGGATAGATGGCGCAACGTGCTGTCGATAAAAAAAAAAAACAAAATAATATGTGTGTACTTTTGTCTTCATATTTAATTTGAACAATAATAGGTATTGTTATATAATCTTAAGCTACGATTAGATTTTAAGTTAAATATATTATTAAATCTAACTATATAACTATACTATATTAAATATAACAATAAGTAGCTTCGCAACAATAATAAACAGTGAAAATGGCTATGTTAACTGCGGAACAACAAAAATATTTGAACACATTAGAAGACGTTGCAATGTTAATACAGAAAACGCAAACTAGCTTAAAAAAATGCCCTAAAGCGAGACTTACTGACGGTTGCATAAGGGCTAGAGTGAAGTGCATTGAAGAATATTGGAGTTCTTTTAAGCAAGCTCATGAGGTGTTGACACAATGTACACCGAGAGAAAAGCGTGGAGAAATTTCTTACTTCCTCAATGAAGATTATTTTGTTGTTGAAGATCTGTACCTGTGTCTACAAGCTGATTTAACGGACATGTTGAGTAAACCGGAACATACAGCAATGGAAACTTCAACCTCTTCAGCTTTTAGTAACCAAGGGCAATGTTCGAGTGTAAAACTGCCTCGTATTCAATTACCAACCTTTTCGGGACAATACGAGGAGTGGCCCACTTACCTCCTGTGGCAACACTGCAGCTAACAGTTGATTTTTAAATGTCCTTTAATTTTATAGTTTAAATATTAAATTTCTTTGTTTTTAAAGCATATTTCCAATTGCTCATCAACTAAAAGTTTATTTATGTAAGACGTAATGTTCGTTAAATTGTCTGATTCTATTTTAGTGTAAAAAACAGGGGATAAGATTGTTTACGTTTATTAAAAATGACACAAATACAAAGAAAATACAAAGCACGTCTTATCTAGTCGTACGCCTAAATTATACTATCGCACTCGAGTCAGAAAAGTAACACTCAGCCTTCGCAACCTTTTCCCACTCCTCTGTACAGTTTACAATATACAAACTATCTCTCTCACTCGCTCTCTCTCTTGCTCTCTGTCTTTCTTGAATCATACTTTCAATACGTCATTTTCGGCATCCTAACTTACAGACTATACTTAAAACTAAAATACGCTTAGGTATCGGTCTATGCCCTTTTCCCGATAATACATTTATGTGTTATTTTGTATTAGTTTTGGGATGGTATTTAAAAGTACTTAAATTTTTCCCATTTCATTTACCTAATTTTGCCTGTGTTCCACCAAATATACTGAATGTGCACCAAAATATGTTAATTAAAATATGTCATAACGAGCTTCTATTTAACAACTGTTGCAAATTTGTGAAAAAAGTAATACACCTAATTTTAAAAACCAGCATATATTTTTTTAGTTTTACTTCAGATAATGCACTGCAATAGTTATTGTTACAATACAATATTTGCAGCGCACTACAATAAAAAAGTGTTATATCTTTATCCATTTTCTATTAATGCAAGTCGTTACTGGCACTCGTCGGCCACTGCCGCGGCACCGCTCGCTCCGCTCGCTCGGCTCGTGCGTAGGGGGGTCACAGTTTTAACCTAACCTAACCTACGCATTTTTTTAACATTCAGGAATATTTGGTGCACGATCAGTATTTTTCGGGGAAGAATAAAATAGTTATTGTTACAATAGAATATTTGCAGCGCACTACAATAAAAAAAGTGTTATATCTTGGTGTTAATTTGGAATTTGTTTGATATAACATATTTTGTTGGCCGAGTAGTTTCATACATAGATGTACCTTAAGATTTTTGGTGAACACAAAAATATTATCCTTAGTTTTGTATTAGATTCACCTAACAAGTACAAATTGATGTTAAAATCTATATGTGAATCAGTGACAGTTACCGGCTAAAGGGATTTTTTGCATTGTCATCGATATCAGGTACAATACTTTATATTTTACTTGCTATTATATTGTTTGCGTGCTATAATTTCGCCAGCTAATAAATAGTCTACCTTTGAATTAGATAATGACGAAACTAAAGATCTTGAGAACGTAAACATAACCTTGCTTGGTTTGGTGACAGCACTCGCTAATTAAGCTATTTCATTTGTTTTTGTTAGTTTGTTTCCCTTTTCATACTATAATATCTTAACTTGGTGCCACAGTTACCTTCTCTGTTCCACTTTCTTTTCCTAACTTTTTATATTAATTTATTTTCTCCTATTCAATCATGACTTTAACTCGTACCGCCCACGCCCGCCAAGAAGAACTCAAGTTGGCTTTGAGCGAATTTAAGTCGTCCAAGCAGTCCTGTGACCAACTAAGTAGGGAATTGGATGACAATGAGAAGGTTCTCTTTGAAGCTCATGAAACAAATAGGAAATTAAAAAAAGAAATGGGTCAGTTATACACTCAATTCACTGTCGCCATAGAAGACCGGGATAGGCTCTAAGTTATTGTGGACGGGTTCAGCCAGTGTAGCGAAGAGTATGAACAAGCTCTGGATCATTTGTTACAACAGCAGCTACATGAGGCTAGAAGTCAAATAACAGAACTTGAGACTACCTATTTCAACATCACTGCCTCGCTGAATCAAAGTCTGTTCAGTGAATTGGTGCCTATTGCCCCGTCAATAGTTTCTGCCATTAACCCCACCTATACCATAGATTTGACAGGTGAGGATGATTCTAAGATATCTCACTCCGTAAGGGCAATCACTAGTAAAAATAAAATTAAAAAATACATTAAAATCAATAAATGTTAAATTAAATAGAGAAAGATTGAATGTCATAAAACAATTAGATATGTATTCATTTAATTTGGAACAAAGCACTAGGAAGTACAAAATTGACACCGAACACTTGCAATCCAAACTTGACCACCTACAAGAGAAGTTAAGTTCAATGACTACCAAATATAATACCTCTGAACATCTAATGAGGGAATATGTGTTGGCGATGAATGATCTGGTGAACTCACAAACCAATAGCTGGGAGCACTGTCAACCAACTTCACATGTACTTACGCTCTGGCGTAAGTACATGTATTGAATGGTCTGCCATTCAATGACAACATGTAATGCCACCTTACCGCAGCCATGTGTTAACTTGCATATTCCTAGAAATAGTTATAAAAATCACTGTAAACCAAGTGTAAATAATGACATAGTAATATATTGTGATGAGATTGGAAAAGACCTAGGTAGTTTGTTAAAAGATGAATATCCAGTAGGCCTACCATCAACTTTTAGTAAAACCATTCACTTCCGATGTAATCCAGTATAAGTACCTAAACTAAATCGCGCAGATTCGTACCATGAAGTGCCTTTAGCTGACAGGAGTTTGAATCTTCACGGACTGAATGAAAGATCGAAATTTGTCTGTGGTCCGCGGTGTGAGAAAGAGACGACGCTATACAGACTTTGCATAAGTCTGTCTCTTTTACTCGCACCATATGCGTTGCGTTTCGAAGCTTAATCTGTATAAAAATTACAACAAAAACATTTTCAAATTACGTTTTCTAGCTTCAAATTATATACCATTACGCCATATTTACTACTCATTAAATAATATTAGTTTATATAATTATTAAATTAAGAAATATAAAAGGTTTGCTTAGTGTTGTTGTTAAAATAAATTAATTAAGACGAGTTAGGAACGCACCTCCACAGACTAAGAAACCTGTCGATGACAAATGACGTTCTGTTATACGTAGTTGAACAAAACGTTGATCTTACATAATTATTTTTTGTGACAAGAATCCGTAATAAAAATCAGTATATTAATTGATTTAATGTTGGGACGCCATCATTTCGTAGTCTGGTACGAAATGACCATCCTTCTTTTAATTGTTGTGAGTTCTTTACTTAATTTTATTAGTATTATTTGAAGTTATATTAATAAGTAATACGAATAATGGCTGAAATACCTTGAATTACGTATATTATCACAATTTTTATAAAGTTATTAACAAAACGACTCATTTCACGCCAAGAAATAGCAACTTTTTTTGAATTAGTTACTTTGACACTTATGCTATCCTTTTCAGGTTGATAGGTCACGTCATGGTATGAAAAATGAATGAACGAAAACAGTTTCGAAGCAATTGTCGACTTGATTTGGCGTTGCCTAAACTGGATCATATTAAGGATATTGTGGTATGAAATAGCAACACAGTTTATTTTAGGCCATCAATTGAATCGCAATAACAGTTGATGGTAAGCCTCCAGGGCACTCAGTTATAAAAAACTGTATGCCAGGATGTTCATTATATTATATAATGAAGGAAATAATTAAATGCAAATTTAATAAGGACACTGTATTTAGGGTTGCCAACCATACTTTATAATGACGTATCCTACTTTATTTTTGGTAATTATACTTTATACTTTTGTATACAAATAAAGTATGTGGAAATACTTTATTTTCAACCTTTACTGTGATGCTTTCACTGAAAGAGTTATTTTCAGTAATGAATAGAGGCGAGAAGAGAGAAATAGAGCGTCAATGAATTTAATTAAAAACGAATTGTGTAACAAACGTTTAGTTAAACATTATTTATTATGTATAGATCCTACCATCTATTAGATTCGTAAGCAAACCGAAGTTCATTGATCAAGTTGTCCGTAAAAGTTCGACCGCTTAATACTAGATGGCGCTGTCCCTATGACGCGTATTTCTGAATCGCGGTGTTAAGATCCTCCGTCACTGAATGACCCTCGCTTGACCAGTAAATTTCCTAAGACAGCTACTCAGTTGGCGCACTGGCGGATCTCATCCTACTTGGAAGGGTCGCGACAGACACCGCTGCTAGTTGTTACAAGTACTAAAATTCCTCCAGGAATATTTTTGGATAGAGGAACCATTCCTCGACCTTCGTCCCAGGACTTGGTCGTGAGAACCGTACCTATATATACATCCAAAAATAATTATTATCGTCTATTGTGATTTGTGAACTACTTATAAACTTTGCTGAAATAAACACTACTGAAACTTCACCGGTGTTTCCCTTCGTGCGAGTGACGTCATCGGCTCCTCGGCAGAACTCGACCTTACAAACTGGCGACCAACGTTGGACCCGACTGCAAGCCGAAGTACAGAACCCGCTACGGCCGTATCACCACGACTACAGTGAAGAAGAGGAAAGCAGAGATGTCTGTCAACTTGTCCGATGCGCAGTTTGAAGCACTTTTGGCCAAGCTGTCACCTGGAAGACATGGTTCCTTTGCTTCCTGTAATGCCCAATATGACGGAGTGAAGAATCCAGAAGTGGTGGAAGCGTTTTTGGCAGCGTCAAGTGTTTATAAAACAATTGAAAATATAAGTGACTCAGAGGCACTTACTGGAGTACCCCTTATACTAAAGGGAGAAGCTGCAGTATGGTGGCAGGGTGTAAAACAACAAGTCACCACCTGGGAAGACTTTAAGGAGCGTCTCCGTTACGCTTTTGCCCCTAAAAAACCCGCGTATTTAATTTACCAAGAGGTAGTAAAAGTCACACAGGAGTTTGCAATGCCTACTGAGACTTTCATTGCGCATAAACGCATGTTGCTGGCTCAACTCCCTGGTCCTGCACACACTGAAGCACAACAATTGGATATGGTATACGGACAGCTGAAGTACAGAATCCAGGAGAAAATACCCCGTCAGTCCATAACCACTTTTGATGAGCTACTGGAAGCAGCGCGAGCTATCGAACAATTATGGAGCAGCGGGGGAAAAGATCCTGAAACGTCGTCTAAGAAGACCAAAAAAGCCACAAAGTGTTCGTTTTGCCACTTCCCGGGACACAGCACAGATCAGTGCCGAAAATTGAAAAAGAAGGAGAAGGAATTGGACATGACCGAAAAAGATAAATGTACAGAACAAATAAAAGGTACCCAGGCACCGTCACCATCGACACCTAGAGTAGCATGCTATGGATGCGGTACACCAGGTGTGGTACGGACCAGTTGCCCAACGTGTTCCACGAAGAAGCGGGAGTCCGCCAAAACCGAAGTGGCTGGCATAAGTTTCTGTCCAATTAACCTACAATACGATGTAAAGATGAGGCCTATTGTATTTATTGAGGTTGATGAGATAAGGGGCGCCGCATACATAGACACATGTGCAAAAGCTAGTGTTGCCTCTTATCAACTATACCAACAACTCGTGAAAAAAGGCAGCAAGTTTGAAGAAGAAATGGTTCGTGTCACCTTGGCCGACGGCGTTGGGAAAAGACAACGCGTATTGTCTACCACAGCCGCTGTGAAACTGGAAGGACGGACATTTCTCACCCGGTTCATCGTGCTCCCTGAAGCAAGAGACAACCGTACCCTGTTGGGGATCGCCTTTCTACAGCAAGCAAAACTGCTCTTGGATCTCGGACAATACACATGGCAATATCCGGACAGTGACTGCACATTTGAAATGTTCGAAGAAGATTTCGTACACTTCGAGAGTAGTTCCGTAGATCTGACTACTTTGCCGAATGTCGCCGATACAGCCGCGTCAGCGTCACAAGAAGCTAACTTGCCTGACAGCGCCGGCTATAAGTTGTTACCCCTGGAGCTTTCGCCACCAAAGCGAACGCGAAAGATATTCGACGGATACCACCCGGCGTTCGCCGAATATATGATGAGGGATGCCGAAGAAAACATAAAAGAAGCGGACATTCAACTTTCTCCCCACTCTGAACAACTGTTTACCTATATTCCCAATTTTGAAATAGGATGTTTCGATATCGAATTAAATAAATTATTAGTTGAGTACCAGGATGTTTTCACTGGTAATAACCAACCATCCCTACTTGGAGAACACTGTATTGTTACCAAGAGCGACGTTCCAATATCGGTACCCCCTTATCGATTATCACCGACTAAGAAGGACATTCTAAAAAGGGAATTAGAAGACATGCTCAAGAAAGAAATAATTGAGCCTTGCTCTTCCCCTTGGGCATCACCAGTCGTAATGGTACCAAAGCCGAATGGAGATATTCGGGTATGCGTAGACTATCGACGACTAAATGCTATAACAATACCCGATACGTACCCTATTCCTCGAATAGATGACTTACTCCACGCTGCGAAGCCCACCACTTTCATGACGTCGTTGGACCTCAAGTCAGGATATTGGCAAATTAAACTAAGAAAAGAAGATGAAGAAAAAACCGCATTCATAACACCGTTTGGCCTGTATAAATTCAAAAGGATGCCTTTCGGACTACGCAACGCACCGGCAACCTTTCAGAGATTGGTTGATAGAATGCGAGTTACGTTAGAACACGTTAACATGTTGGCTTATCTCGACGATCTGCTGCTCTTTTCCACTACGTTTGAAAGCCATCTCTCCGACCTAAGAGATGTATTACAACGAATGAGAGAATACAACATTACAGTGAACAAAGACAAGTGTAGATTCTTCTGTTCATCGATCAAGTACCTGGGACACATCATCACACCTGACGGACTGAAAACTGACCCAAGTAAAACCGAAGCAATCCTGGCGAGACCGACTCCTAAAAATCTTCTGCAACTCATCTCGTTTCTCCAAATGTGCTCATGGTATCGTCGATTTATACCAAACTTTTCTGCCATAGCACAGCCTCTCACCAAATTAACAAAGAAACTGGCTCCTTGGATATGGGAAAAGGAGCAGGAAGATGCCTATTCTACACTGAAAAATTGTTTGACTACAGCCCCTGTATTGCGACAGGCAGATGAAACAAAACCATATATTATAAAAACTGATGCGAGCAGTTACGCAATTGGAGCTGTTCTCGTCCAGGGGGAGAAGGACGAAGAACACCCAGTAGAATATGCGAGTAGGTTGCTCACATCTGCAGAAAGAAACTATTCCACTACTGAGCGCGAAGCTTTAGCCGTTGTGTGGGCATTGAACAAGTTCCGAGCTTACATCGATGGTTCACCCGTGACTGTAGTGACGGACCATCAAGCCCTGAAGTGGTTGATGAATTTAAAATCCCCTACAGGTCGTCTAGCCCGGTGGGCACTACAACTTCAAACCTACAATCTTGATATCAACTATCAGCCTGGAAAATTAAATACCGTGGCTGACGCGTTATCTCGACCACCAAGTTGTGAGGATTCTTCCGCTTGTACTTTATCTGCAGTAGAAATAGATATGCCTACAAGAAGTAGCAAAGAAATTCGAGAAGAACAAATAAAGGATAACAAAGTCAAGAAAATAATAGACGCCTTAGAAGAAGCAAACGGCAACGAGGAAGCCGTCTATTGGAGTAACAAAGGTTACCTGATGAATAATGGTATGTTATACCGTCTACATCCTGACACGGAAGTGGATGATGCTCAACTTGTAGTACCTTGTCATGAGTGGCAAAATGTTCTCAGTGCTTACCATGACGACCCCTTGGCAGGGCATTACGGTGCTGAGAGAACATTCAAGAAGATTGCTAATAGATACTACTGGAGTGGAATGCGTAGTTACATTGCAAGTTATGTAAAGAACTGTTTAGAATGCCAACGATATAAGCCTTCTAATCAAAAACCGGCGGGGCTCCTTCAAACCACTTCTATGAGTCAACGATTTGAAGTGGTATCATTTGATTTGTTTGGACCTCTTCCATCCACTGAAGATGGCAAGGCTTGGATATTGATTGTGGAAGACGTGGCTTCACGATGGGTAGAGCTATTCGCCCTATCCTCTGCGACCGCAGAAAACTGCGCGGTGACTCTCATCAACGAGGTGTTCCTAAGATATGGAATACCTAGGCGTTTAATAAGTGATAATGGAACTCAATTTGTGAGCGCTGTAATGCAACAGGTTACGTACAGCCTGAACATAAAACATCAGTTTACGCCGTTATATCATCCGGAATCTAATCCTGTGGAACGCCGAAACCGAGACTTAAAGACACAGCTGGCCATATTGGTGCAGGGAGGAGAACATAACCAATGGTCTGAGTTATTACCGGTCATACGATTCGCAATGAATAGCGCTCATTGTTCTACTACAGATAGAACTCCTGCCTACCTAACGTTCGGAAGAGAACTACGGTCCCCGCGGGATAATGAAGTCGATTTCAAAAACATAATGATCTCTGAAAACTTAATACCGGAGATCACCCCGTCTCTCATTCAGTTGGCAGAGACTCTCCTGAAAGCCAGAGAAGTACAAGAAATGAAGGAAGAAACTCGGAAAACGTATGTTGATAAACTTAGAAGGAAACTTCCACTGTACCAATCAGGAGACATGGTACTTGTTAACCTGCATCCTATTAGTAAAGCAGCCCAGGGTATAACAGCAAAATTTGCACCTCGTAGAGACGGGCCATATATAATTAAAGAGAAACATGGACCCGCATCTTTTAAGCTGGCTACTCCAGCTGATCCAGAAACCTCAATTGGACTTTATCATGCATCCGCTTTAACCCCATACAAGATGGACTCTCACACTCCAGTGCCAGAGCCTATCCAACCCCTTCGAAGAAGAGGACGTCCCAGAAAGAAGATTGTTGCCGATAAGCCTTTACCTAGCGGCAAACGAGGACGTGGACGTCCAAAGAAATCTTAACGCCCTATTATCCAGTCCTTCACGCCGAGACGTCTTTGAGGACTGAGGGGGAGATTGTAACAAACGTTTAGTTAAACATTATTTATTATGTATAGATCCTACCATCTATTAGATTCGTAAGCAAACCGAAGTTCATTGATCAAGTTGTCCGTAAAAGTTCGACCGCTTAATACTAGATGGCGCTGTCCCTATGACGCGTATTTCTGAATCGCGGTGTTAAGATCCTCCGTCACTGAATGACCCTCGCTTGACCAGTAAATTTCCTAAGACAGCTACTCAGTTGGCGCACTGGCGGATCTCATCCTACTTGGAAGGGTCGCGACAGACACCGCTGCTAGTTGTTACAAGTACTAAAATTCCTCCAGGAATATTTTTGGATAGAGGAACCATTCCTCGACCTTCGTCCCAGGACTTGGTCGTGAGAACCGTACCTATATATACATCCAAAAATAATTATTATCGTCTATTGTGATTTGTGAACTACTTATAAACTTTGCTGAAATAAACACTACTGAAACTTCACCGGTGTTTCCCTTCGTGCGAGTGACGTCATCGGCTCCTCGGCAGAACTCGACCTTACAATTGTTTATTTATTTAAATTTTGACTGTCGAAAAAGCTTTGAAACATTTAAATATAACAAAAAAATAGTTAACTTGTGCTAAAAGCACACAAAAGTACGTTTTTAAAGCAATAAAACGTAAAATTTTAAAAATACTTTTTCTTTCTTTAAAAAAAATTTTTTTTTTCTTAACTGAACCAATTTATACTTTTTTTTATCAAAAAAAGTTGGCAACCCTAACTGTATTAGTCATTTTGATAGAATAGAGGAAATGTGAACAAAGGGGAATTGCTCCAATATCATAGAACCTTATCCAACTTGAATTTAAGACAAATTGTATTGTTTACATTTCCATATAGTAAAGTTTGCCTTTGCTTTTATATTTGCGTTTGTTTTTATAGTACAGGAAGAAAATTACATTCGATATAATATGAATAAGACATTACATAATTTGAAATTTAATAGTAATGTATTCCATTTGATTGACACCAATAACTTTGTTGGTAACTATTTTTATTTGACAGAAGATATATTTTTTGTGGATCGGTACTATCTTTCAAACTATTGCAGAAGACAAGTAGCTGTGTCGCTATCATATTTTTTTACTATTACAGCCAAGAATTTGGCTAAGCGAGTTGCCTCTATTGTACATTGCAATACTCAGTCAAGTTACTCAGCCAATAGTTTGCTCACAATTAATGAATCAGATCATCATTTAAATTAGAGATTGAGACAATAGAGGCAACCTCTTGCAATAATGTAAGGAAGCCGGAAGTAAATCAGGTGAAAGTATTGGGAATTTTGATTGTATCAACCTGGTGCATCAAAATATTCAAGGATTTTTGAACAAAGAATTAGAAGTAGGGCTTTTCCTGAACTGTAACAACATAGATATTCTTTGTATCACAGAGCATTGGCTCAAAAGTCATCAATTAATTTTTAATTTTAGTAATCACCAGGTTGGTAGTTCATTCAGTAGAGTAAATGCTATACATGGCGGCGCATTAATCTTAGTAAATAATCAGCTCAAATCTAGAGAACGCAAGGATATTGTAAACCTGTCTGTTGAGAGAACAATTGAAATAGCCTGTATAGAATTGGAGCAGTTTATCATATTAGGTGTGTATAGTATAGACCCCCTTCAGGTTTGTATGATTGTTTTGAAAAGATAATGGATGAAGTGTTGCATAAAATCTGTAGCTCAAAGAAATCTATAATCACTTGTGGTGATTTTAATATTATTTTTCTAGAAAATCTGTGCTAAGTACCCAAGAAACAAAATTTGGTACTATAAAGGTCCTGAGAACGTTTTAGAACGTGCTAACTAGTGTTCATGATTAGTACTATAATGGTGTTGTAAAAATTTACAAAACCCCAATTAGGCCCTAGTAATTATCACTGATTTATTGTATAGACATTACATAAAGGCTCTCACGGTGATAAGTCAGCTCTTTAGTTGAAATGTAAAAGTGTCGAGACACGCTCTTTAGTATTGAAATAGTGTTGTCTGCAACGTTTATGTAACTAAAAGTGCACTATAAAACATGCATGGACCGATATGGTCTTACTCTCCCAAAACTTGCTCTTGCGAAAATTATTGTATCGATAAAATCATTATGCTGATTTCAAATTTGACAATGCGCCATTATAATTTACGTGTTTTAATTAAATTAAAATTAATAAAATAAGGACTGGTCCCGAATATGGCTGCTATAGCTTCAGCCGTGCTGCTAATGTGCTATCATGGCCGAAAACAGCAGCCATATTTTCACCGAAAACGAGTTAGGGTTCGTTGTCCAAATATAAAATAAACCTTTTTTTGTCATAATGCTGGAAGTAAATGTACAATTGCGTTTGTTTCAGTGCTTTACCTGCGTCGTAACATACTAAAATTAACGATGGCATATATAATGGACGTGGATTGTTTCCTGAGCAGATATGATTGTTAACTTTTAAATTATAATATACTTGAATGGCCGTGGCAAGAAACACATAAACTTGCACGAAATTGTATTGTGTGTGGTTATTTTACTGACCCGTACTTACCATATCATTTTGTTATGAATAAGACAGTTATAAATTATTTAATTAATTGATTTCAATTTTTTCTGGTGCAAATATTGTCGTGAGATGGCAATTTATGACCATTACCCTCCGGACGAGTGTTTTTGTCATGAATAAAAAAAACATAACAATTCAAACCTTAAAGTTACCCACCCTACCTCCACCTTGAATTCACTTAATGTAATTATCAAGTAGGTACAAGATACTGGTACTTATAGTTTGTCTTTTTACTTAAATAGGTATTAAATTTGTTTGCAGAAAAGTACTTCCTATTAACTTCTTATTCTTAAATCTTGACGAATCCACTGTCACAGAAGAAATTCCCCGTTTTGGTACCTACCTACTGCCCACATTTAGCTCCGAGCAATACCGCAACGGTGAGTCCAAAAATAGGTAACTTACATGATATTTTTTATACCTACAGGGTTAGTCAAAAAAGTACCGATGTCGAAAATCTATAACCTCAACACAAGTGACATCATTCTAAATCCAATACAATCTAATATCAAAGAAGGTTTGGTAAACAAAGCTTATTTAGTCATGGTTTGATGCTACGAGTGACTAAATAATAATTCGTTTGTATTAATCAACCACAGGAAACTTGAACTTTATGATTATAGAAATATTCTGATTTCTTAAATAACAAATATTTGCAAAAGAAAATAACTTTTGTTAGGTATTATCATTTACCTACACACATTATTATTTGTAGTGCATACCAAGTTTTTTGATATTATGTATAATCTTTAAATCAGTCACTAGTAGTGGCAAAACATGCCTAAGCTTGGTCGACGAAACCTTCTTTGGTGATAGATTTTGTCGCCGATTCACTTATGAATTAATCATTCTGTCGGCGAACAACTCATAAACAAAACCTTTTGTCGGCGGATCATTAGGCAGAGAAACGTTTCTCGGAGGTAAATTTTGGAATCAAGCCTCATATAAGTCAGGTAGTAAGTACGAGGAATATAATGCGAATACCAAATATTCGCATAAATTCATTACGCTAGTAATATCATATTTTCATTGACAAGGCTATACAATTTATTCTGACATCACAGATAATGCCATTTACGATTGTGCAAACACTGGAAGATGGAAAAAAGGTGCTTAGCTGCGTCCCTGAAGGATGGGTGAAAAATAATTGCTTAGCATGGCCTCGAAAAAAAGCTGACAAACTTACGAGAGTAGAAAATTCGCTTCCTGGTGCTGACTGGTTTTTGATGCCACGTATAGTTAAAAGGTCAGGCTTAACCTATGATGAGGGTCAGCTAGCTATATCAATTATGACCGAAGTAACAGACACTGAAGAGGACGAAATTCCTACAAACATCAAGGAAAAAGGAAAAGTAAGCAAAGTCAAATCTCACAATGACATACTGGAACGATGTTTGGTAAGTTAACTGGATAAGTATTTCCTTATTGATTTTTTCTTTTGGTATATAGGCTTGTAGAACACCATGCGATAAAACAAGTTTTTTTTTGGTTAAATCTTATTAAAAATCTTTTTTTCGCCGACAAAGTATATTTGTTTTGTGTAAGAGCTGATTTACACAGGGTCAGTAACTGACTACAAATTCGAGGCAAGTCAGTGCTGACCCGAAAAAAACCCTGTGTAAACTGATTTGAAGTCAGTACAGTGGCTTGGAGTCAGCGCTGACTTGAATAAGCGGACACGAATATTTTAAAGTCAGTTGGCGCCCCCCGCCACCCGCGCACCCCCGCGCCAGCCAAATAAACCCCGTGTAAACAGACAAGTCAGTGCGTGGTTAGTCCAGGGGGAGTCAACTTTCTTAGTAAACAATGCTTACATTGGCACGATTTGCAAAAACAAGATAGTGCTCTACAAAAAAAAGAGATGGCAAAATCAGTGATGTCATATGCCCAAATTTAAGTTAGTTTCAAGGATCATTAATATTTTATAAAATAATGATTTTAGCCACTTACAAACATTATTTCGTGTTTCAATTGTCTTAAAATGCTGAGTAAAAGATAAAGCTAAGAATCAAATAATTATATAAAATGATTATTTTTTTAATGAAATGGCCACACAGTTTTTTTCAATATGGCGGATTTGTCGACAATCTGACACTTGCTTGGTTGCTTGCAAAGTTGTGATTGTTCAAATCTTGTTTTGTGCCGGTTCTACGTTGCTAACTGTGAAAAATTGCTTTAACCACTACGAGATATTGACTCTACAGTGCGAAATTAATGGTTTCTGTGTTTTCGAGATAGAGACTCATTTTACTTGTGCGATATTGACGCTTTTTGTGTTTACGAGATACAGACTCATCCTGTTTGTGTTTTTGCCGCTTTCTGTGTTAACGAGATCGAGACTCATCTTGCTATAGTGTTGTATGTTCCGACCATGGCAGGAAAGGGAAGTGTGAAATGCGCAAAATGTGGCATAACTCCAAGGGATGACCCTTCTTTGACCTTCCATAGGTTTCCTCTCCCGTCCACGCATGGGCCTTTAAAGTAAGCCATTAATTTTTTTTTTGTCTCATTTTACTTGATCACGCCAGAATATCTTGATCTAAGCCGTCCTAAATAGTAACATAACCACATACCCGATATATTACTTTCCTCTAATATCATAACAGACACATAAATTCCTTGGCAGGAAAGGATGGCACTACTAAAATAAAAGTACCAATAATAGTATTAGGCGCTTTGCACATGGAGCAACTATTGGAGCAACTGGCAACTGGCAACTAGCTGTTTACATATATTTCAATTGAACCGCGCACACATAGCAACTCGAGTTTCGAGTTCCGGTAATCGTCAACAGTTTTCAGTTGCTGTAATCGATGACTAAGATAGTTCCTAATTGCCGCAACTAGCAACTGTTAAATATTATACCGGTTTTTAAAGTTGCCGGTTTCCTCAACCGTCAATCGCAACGCGTCGGGCGATTTCACACCCTCCCTCCCCTCTCCCTGTGCCCGATCATTCCAGTCAAGTGCCGCTCAATACGTCGCCGACTACACACGTCTTGACTTTCGTGCGCAGTAAATATGGCTGAAAACCAAGCCGACGACAGTACAAGAGACGGTATATTGAACACAGAAGATTTTATCGAAGAAATAAGAAAACATCGTGCTATTTGGGATTTGAGTGCCGATGAATATTTTAGTCGCACAGAGAAGATAAAAGCTTGGGAAAAAGTGGGCATAAAGAGTAATGTCACGTTTGAAGATTTGCCTGCAAGGGAAAAAAATAAAATAGGTAATATTTTTTATAACTTTATTTAGGTAGGTACAAGTACCTTTTATATCATTAAATCTTGCCATGGAACCGATCCTTCAGGACTTATAAAATAGTCCTTTAGGATATCCCTAGTATTAATTGACCTTTCAGAACCCATAATACTGTTTGTGTTTGCAAGTGTGTTTGATACTGCATGAAAATGTAGTCCCTCGTGCTTTCGAATCATGTTATGCAGTATACAACATGTCTTAACAATTATTTCTGCAAAATCGGCTGATACTTGCATTGGAGATTGAAATATTCGAAATTTACTGCTTAGTAATCCAAAGGCGCATTCAATACAACGCCTTGCTCGTGATAACCTGTAATTAAACATTCTTTTTGCATAATCCAATTGTTTTCCAGAATAAGGTCGCAACATATGTTTTGATAAACCAAAAGCTTCGTCACCAATAAAGCAATAGTTTATGGCATTAGGAAGTCCCGAAATATATCTGGGTTCTGGTATTTTAAGAGTTCCATCATCAATTTGTTTACATAATTTACTCTCTTTATATATTGTCGAATCAGAAGATTTTCCATAGGCGCCAGCATCGATAAACGTAAATAAACAGTTTGCATCACAAGTAGCCAAAAGTACTAGTGAAAAATAGCCCTTGTAGTTATGATATAGAGATCCAGTGCCCGGTGGTTTGGTTATTCGAATATGTTTGCCATCTATTGCACCCAAACAGTTGGGAAAATTAGCTATTTTTTCGAATCCAGCTGCTATATTAACAAATCGATCTTCATTTAGTTCTGGTATATACTCAGTTTCAAGTTTATTGCATATAAGTTGACAAGTTTCTTTGACTATTCGTCTTGCAGTTGAGGTACCACGTCCAAATGTGTTTTCAAATTCAGCAAAGCCACATCCAGTTACTAAATACCTAAAAAAAATAAGTATTTTAGTAAGGCGATTAATATACCATACCGCCGGACCGGCTAATACAATAATCCTAGATTCAGGCCCAGCCGTTTTTGAGTTATAAATGGTGTAACTAACCCGACTTTGTTTTATGTATATAGATATACATAATATTATATGGAAACACACCCAGACCAAGATAAATAGATACGTTTATGCACACAAACATTTATATTGTGCCAGGATTGGACCCGCTACCTCTGGATTAGTAGGCAGATTCACTACCACTAGATACATCAGACGATTGTCGACATCACAAAATAAATCTGAAATATACATACTTTTTTTTACAATTTTCAGTTGTCGAGCTACAGAAACGATGGAAAAATTTGAAAACATGTTTCAATAGAGAAAAAACTAAAAAGAACAACATGAAGAGTGGCTCAGCTGCTAATTGCAGAAAGGAATATGAATATTACCAGCAAATGTCATTTTTATTAAATGTTTCAAAAACAAGACCCTCTCAGGAGAATACAACAAAATATGATAATCCTGGTCCCTCAAATACGTCTAAAAAAGACCAGTCTGGAAATAAAACGGAGACATCAGTTGAAGATAAAGAGAGGGAAGTGTTACAAACAATTGCAAATAACTTGAAAAGAAAAAGGGGAGATGATAATGACCCTGACTTAGATTTTTTGCATTCTATACTACCTCATTTAAAAAAAATACCCGATGATTGTAAATTGGATCTTCAGACAGATATTTTGAACACTATAAAAAAATATATACCCAATACTAATTATCAATCGCAATATGGTTATTATTCAAACAGATCATATTTACACAGTTCAGAAACTGATGTTCCTGTATCACCGGCAGTTACTAATGTATCTCAAGAATCGGATATAATTGATGATATCTATTTTGATTTGTAAGAAATAAATAATTTCTAATATAACAGGAAATTTTAATTCCGATTCCCTTTCATGTACTACTCATAGAAAGCAAGCCAGTTATTTTCGTTTCGTCTATGTATTTCGCATTGAACTAAATATTTATAAACATTGTTTATAATCAATAATGAACATTAAATTAATATTAATCAATTGTGTGTTTATAGTTTATATTGATTACGTAATTTAAAATTGTTTTTTAAGAATTTTATTACAATTCCTTCACTAATTAATCGAAAGGAACTTCGTTCCATCCGGGTGTCCCTTGACACCTCTCAAGTTTTTTTTTTTGTTATTTACTGATTACCTGAATAACGTTATTGATTCGAATATTTTGGTAAAAAATGTGATTAAAACTATCTAAAATTACCTACTTACCTTATAGTAATAGCAAGTCGTTCGAACGGAGGAATACTTTCCCTCATTGTAGTATCCTGTCGTTTTAATTCACTTTCCAATACTAGCAGCAATCCATGAAATAAGTTAACAGACATTTTAAAGTACATTTTAAATTTATCATTATGTTTTAGCAGATCTTTTATGTTAATAAATTGGGATCGATCTAGAAAAAAGGGATGAATCCAAAACCGACGATTGCTGCGAATAATTTGTCTTTGTTGGCGCCGTCGACGGCGACGACGTAATAAAATGAGAGCAAGTGCTGCTTCTTCGATATCCATTGTCACACTGAACGCTGCGTAGATTTAGCAACACGGCTATGAAAGTTGCTCACAGATTGCCATAAAATTGCGGCAACCGTAAACGTTATAGCAACTATCAACTTTTTAAAGGAAACTTTTAAAATGTTGATAGTTGCCTCAACTTAAGTTGCTCCATGTGCAAAGCGCCTTAAGCTTGATATTATAATTTAGATGAAATAATGTTGCTCAAGTTTGGGCCAAGTTTTGCTATCCCGATGATGATTGGACTTCCAATGAATCATTAAAAAAGCTCTATGCACAGCATAAAATGCTATGTGGTAGACATTTTGATGTTTCATCATTTACCAGCAGTGACAGAAAAAGACTGAATAAGTTTGCTATTCCTACTGAAGCTCAAACTATATTGGCCCAGTTGCGAGATGAGCAGTGTAATTCACCTAGAGAAGCACAAGAAACTAATGTGAGTACTTTATTTTATTGTTGCAGTATAATAAAATAATATAAAAATTAAAAACTTGGGACAACTCACACACGGCCATCTGATCCCAAACTAAGCAGAGCTTGTATTATGGTAACCAGACAACTGATAAACATACTCATATAATTTATAAATACATACCTACATAATATAAATGAACTACACCCAGACACAACAAACAATCATGGTCATTACACAAAGTTTGTCCTGGGTGGGAATCGAACCCACGACCTCCGGCTTAGCAGGCAGGGTCACTAACCACTAGAGACTAGACCAACAGGCCCGTCAACATAACGTAATCGATATACAAAATAGTTTATTGTTTCCATAAATATGTCATTACAATGGTTACGTGTTTGGAGTTGTTACGTGTGGTTCCGCTCTTTCTTACAACATTTGTACACTGTACTAGCTGTGAGTACAGTCTACCGTAAGGGTAAATATGCAATGTTAAACAATTTTTATATATTAAGTTTCAAAGTACAATCTATAAAGAGAATTCCAAAACTAAATAAGAAATAAAAGTTAAGTTAATCTATATTTAACTTGAACTGCATAAAACAGTTTATCACCAATAACTATCAAAGAATATAAGACTAATGCGGTATAGTAAGGAGTGCAGTGTATGTGAGGTGAGTAATGCAGTGGGGCTTGTGATGTGGTAAGGTGTGTGGAGTAGTGCATGGTGTTTTGTGTAAGGTATGTGTGGTGTGAGAGGTGTGATGTGATGTGGTGTGGTGTGTGGTGTGTGTGGTGTGTGAGGTGTGGTGTGGTGTGGTGTCATGTGATGTGATGTTATGTGGTGTGGTATGTGGTGTGTTTGTATTGCGGCGTTCTAGGTTAGGTCAGGCTACATTTATTATAGTGTGATATATTTCAGCTACTCAACATGCTCCAGGAGTGCTTCGGTTTCTTCATAGGTAAGTGGTTTTATCCAGTTTGTTATACTTTTTTTACAGTCGTGGGATTGTTTTTTATATATAGTGACATGTTTATTAATTTTGTTATAAAGTTGAGCAGAACGTTTATTATATTGGTTGCATGCAAATCTAGTTTTTGTTTGGGGAACTAGGGCAGCTAAATCTTTTCTCCTTCTAAAGTTTTCGTAAGGGTTATATGGTACGGTTTTATGTTTTTTTAGTATGGTTTGGGTTATATACAATTTCCTTACAGATAGTAAGTCACTTATTTGATATAAGCTTTCCGTGGAGAACCTTTTAGTCTTAAAATACATTATTTTTATTAATGCACGCTGAGCTCGCATCGATATACATATAATAAAATCATAACGAAGTCAAATTTGTACATTGAATATTATTTAAAAAGAATACTTGATACACGTTGTACAATCGATGCCGAATTATAGTTTTTAGATTTTTTGTCTGTCTGTTTGTTTGGGATAAACTCAAAAAGTACTGCATAGATTTCATAAAAATTTTGCATGAATATTACTAAGAAGTTTAGTCAACACATAGGCTAATATTATCATGCTATCACCTTTGTGGGATGAACAATTCAAATCTATCATAATGTATACAAAAAAACATTTATTGTAAGGTATGGTAATGAAGTTATATACATATATTTTTCAGCATCAAAAGCAAGCAGTTGGACTACAAATTGAAATTATACCCAGTATATCTCAATGTTCCAAGTCCATTGAAGACTCTAATATTCAGCGTCATTGTCATCCTGTAAGCCCAGTCTTGGCCAAGGTAAGATCTTGAACTTGTAATAATCAGTGTATTTATGCATTATCATTAGTAGATTAGTGCTTAAGATATAAACATCATCAGTGACAGCCAAAAAGACATCAGGCATTTTGGTTCAAAAAAGAAATATTGAGCGGCCAGACCTAAAATTATTCTCAACAGTTAGGCCATGCTACCTTAAAATATTTAACCCTGTAACTGCCTTCTCTTAGTGGTGACTAAATTGAGAAAACAGTATTAAAATACATATGTGTTACATTTTATTACTACTAAGAAAAAACAGGTAAAGAGTTAAGCCCATAGTAATAGTTTCCGGTATGTGTGAGCTAGTAATCCTTACTTCCTTACTAATATTATAAAAGCGAAAGTGAGTTTGTTTGTTTGTTTATTTGTTTGTTTGTTTGTTACCTCTTCACGCTTTAATGGCTAAACCGATTTTGATGAATTTTGGTACAGAGATAGTTGGGAACCAGGAGACGGACATAGGCTTTTTTTTTTTTTAAAGAGTGGGATATGAGGGAGAAAGAGGGAAGAAACGGGAAAACTTAGCGTTGCTATTACAAATCAATAAGGCGCTACCGAATTTAACGCGAGCGAAGCCGCGGGCAAAAGCTAGTTGGGAATAATTCTAGGTTTGGCCGCGCAAGCTTTATTTTTTGGACCAACAATGTATGAAAATTGCCTGATGTCCTTTGGTAAGCTAAAATGGTGTTAAGCCTGTGTAGTGTAAGAGTACAATTAAAATGTCTAATCTGAACCTTAAATATGCATTCTTTAATATTTATAAAATTTCATCATAACATCCTTTGTTCTTTATGTATTTACTTATACTTTGTCAGTCTTATTAATATAAATCATCTATTCCAAAGATCATCTTACGTTACACTTGGACTAGTTAATCCCAGTGTAACGGAGTATTAACAAAGCACTAAGGGTCGATTTCACGAAACATGACTTTACTCGAGAATAGGTATGCACGGAATATATTTATTCTTATATTGAACTCTCGAGTAACTTCGTCCACGTTCCACCACTCTACACCGGAGAAAATTTACTCTCGGATAGATAATCTGTGACAGGGAGTGAATGCGAATGAATGAAATGAAGAACTGTATAAGCCACCCAAATTCAATTGCTCGTTTTCTCTTCTAATAGTAAGGTTTATTGCGTATTATTCTATTCGGTAGGGTTATACCTAGGTATGTCAAACTCAAAAGTGTCAAACAAAACTAGAAATTCTAACCTCATGAATATTTCGTGGTGTTTGTTTAGCCGGCGTTGTTGAGATTTGTTTGTGTTTTTATAAATTGCAATAAGTATGTCACATATCGAGAAGCGAAAACGAAGCCCCAACTGGTTGGCTTCAGAAAAACATCTTTTATTAGACATAGTAGAAAAGCACTTCAGTGTTATCGAAAATAAAAAAACAGATGCCGTCACTATGAAGCAGAAAACTACTGAATGGGTGACAATGAGTCACGAATATAATTCCCAAACAATCCAATGCTCAAGAACTGCAGAAAACCTCAAAGCACAATGGGAAAGCATGAAGAAGGCGGTCAAAAAAGAGACTTCAAATTTAAGAATGCATATGATTCAAACAGGTATGGTAATATCTAATGTATGTGTTTACATCATATATTATATTTTTACTTTTACTTCACTGTTGTTTGTGTTACATCATTGTACAAAATGACTTTCGAAACATTAATATTTCAGAAAACCAGTGATCAGCTAACAATGTGTCATTTTAAAATATTTTTTACTAAAGTAGGTGTCTCTTGTTTTTCATACAAACAGTAACATTAAAAAGTAATACACAAACATACATCAAAGTTGGCATGAAATATAGGTAGGTAGGCCCTTGTATTTCATGCCAAATTTCATCAAAATAGGTCAAGCGGTTGAGTCATGAAATTTTAACAGACTTTTGTATATAATATTAGTATGGCTAGCCTACTTACTTACTCTAACGTACAACATACCTAATACAATATTTATTTTTTACAGGAGGAGGGCCTCCAAAACCAAAAGCAGAAGATCCTTTTTACAATCGCATCCTTAGCTTGATACAACCAAGTGTTGTTGGTTTGTACAACCTATTTGATTGCGATGCCCAAGTATCTCAGTCTACCGAGGTACAAGAATCACAGTCTGAAGTGGCACGTGTTGGAGTTATTGAGGTTATTGAAGTTAAGCCTCCTGCGCCAGTGTGCACCCCTGTTTCTGGGAATTTAATAGAAGATGAGCCTGCAGTACCTTTCTGCACCCCCCTCCCAGCCCCTGTCAAAGAACCTGACTGGGGTAACTACACACCTGTTTTATTAAAAACACCAGTCTCAAAGAATTTAAAAGAAGCTGGTTACATAAAAAGAGGGATTTCAAAGAGGCGCCCTATTCTTCCAGCATTATCTGTGGATCTTCTCAATAATAAAAAGATTGAGGCTATTATTGCGCAAAGAGAGCATGCTGATACTGAAAGAAGAGAAGCAAATAGCATGTTCAATATCATGATGCAAATTAAAGAGCAAGAATTAATTATTAAAAAAGAAGAGGCAAAGCAGAGTAAAATTAAAACCAGATTACTTTTATTAGAATTAAGAAATAAGAAAAAACCTGAATAATTGTAAAAAAAATTAAAGACATGTAGTTTTTTTAATTGTTTTTATTTTTATTTGTACTTTTTATCCTGAAATTCACACGGGAGAGAGGCCCTGGGGCTCAGCTAGTATGATATATTACTTAGATTAAACCTTGAAAATAATCATTAATCATTGCATTTCTAGTCATACTAGTTTCATTCTGAAAGTTACGTGGTACACTGTCAACCTGACCATGCTCTATGAGTTGTTCCCATGACATAGGCCGATTAGTACCTGAAATGGCAGGTAAAGTAATTTCGGGATCATCGGGAGGAGCAATATCTCCTTGTTGCTGCAGCATATTATGCAGCACTGCAGTGGCAACAATTGCCACTAGGGCTTTGTCTAGTTTTATGCGCATGCCTAGAGCTAAAACTGGGAAACGTCTCTTCCATACACCATAAGACCTTTCCACTGGGTTACGTGTTCGAATTTGTGATTCGTTGTATAGATGTTCTGCAGGTGTCCTGGGATTCTCTAAAGGAGGCATCATGTATGTGTTTGACGCATAACCACCATCAACCAATAATAAGGCATTACCGTAACTTCCCATTTCAAACTTTGCTTTTCTATAGCAGTTATTAAATATATGGCTATCATGGGCTCCTCCGGGCCACCTTGCCACTATGTCGGTTATTTCTAGATCAGCATTGCAAATACTTTGAACATTTATAGAAAAGTAACCTTTTCTGTTCCTAAATAATTCTGCTTGGTCTCCACCTGGTGAGCTAATACGTACATGCGTACAATCCATAGCACCAACTACTCTGGGAAAACGAGCTATTTTAAAAAACTTGTCTTGTTCTGTTTTTATTTCTTCGCTTGTCTCAGGAAATTTTATAAAATCTTTATGTAAACTTGCTATTGCACTACTGACCCTATGAATGATCCTGTGGGAAGTTGATGTACTCAGGCCACAATAGTCACCAATACTCATCTGTGTGTTATTAGTTGCATAAAATCTTAATGTTCCTAATAACTGATTTATGGGTGATACACAGAAGTTTCTGAAACAAAAAATTACAACAAATTAAAGGTGTGTAAAGTTATATTTGATTCGAATGTTAGATAAACGCATGGCAGTATTACACAGAGTAGGTTTTACGTAAAACTTACCTATCAGAGTCATATTCCAATTTATGTTCAATTTTCGTAAGCAAACATAACGCTGCTCGCTTAGATAAACGGAACCTTTTAATGAAATCTATGTTATCGTAGTCGTCAAAATAATTATTTCTTTCTTGTATCCATCTTGGTCGCCTTGGTAAATATTCGTCATCACTGTCAGAATCCCCAATTAATGCTCTTAAACGATCTGCCATTTTTAGACAATACACAAGCTTATCTAAACTATTTTAACTTTTCACAAAAATACTAATATTATTATTTTTATGCCAGCGCGCCAGTTAGCGAATCAGCTGTCAAAACAATGACACTCGGACGCCATATTAACTTATCCTTAGTTTAAGCTCGCTGTTCCTTGAAAATCGGCGGAGTAGAGATTTACTCCAGCATAAACGTTTACTCTTGGATTCAGTCTATGGTGAAACGTAAAAATATGTTATACTAGGAGTAACTGCCCGTATACTCTCGAGTAAGATTTACTCTTGTTTGGTGAAATTGACCCTAAGACTGATATTAATAAACATGGAGTAACCTTGTAGTAACAATACTACTCTGTCAAGAAAGTACCGGGAAAATATCAATAATACACAAAATGTCTATTATTCATCCAAATTTATTTTATCACCTTCAAAGTATGCTCCTTTAGAAACGATACACTTGCGCCAACGAATAATCCATTCATCAAAACATTTTTAAACGCTGCTTCCGGAATTGAGTTCAGTTCTCGCCGCGAATTCTCCTTTATGTCTTCTATCGATTGAAAACGGGTGCCACGAAGTGGTAATTTGAGTTTAGGAAAAAGAAAAAAGTCAGCAGGAGCCATATCTGGTGAATATGGTGGTTGCTGGATGGTATTTGTTGAGTGTTTGGTCAAAAATTCGTTCACAATGATAGCCTTGTGCGAAGGCGCATTGTCGTGGTGCAAAATCCAAGAATTTTCTTTCCACAAATCTGGCCTTTTTCGTCGAATTTGCTCTCTTAAACGCCGCATAACGCTCAAATAATATTCTTTATTTACCGTTAGACCTTCCGGTAAGAATTCAGAGTGCACAACACCGCGATAGTAAAAGAAAACAGTCATGACTTTTGATCGACTTTGGCGTGGTTTTTTCGGTTTCGGTTCAGTTGGAAGGCGCCACTCCGAAGCTTGTTGACTAGTTTGCATGTCAAACTCGTAAACCCACGTCTCGTCACCAGTAACAATGCGTTTCATGAATGTTGGGTCCGAACTGACTCGTTCTAGCATGTCCTCAGCGACTTTCATGCGATTGAGTTTTTGGAGAAAATTCAGATCGTTTGGGACTAGCCGAGCAGCAACATGTTTCATACCCAAATGATTAGTTACAATGGTACGGATCGACTCGTGAGATACAGAAAGTTCGGTGGCTATCTCTCTCAGAGTTGAATGGGGATTTTCAGTCACTATTTTCTTCACTTTTGCGATGTTAACTTCAGTTGCAGACGTTGACGGCCTACCAGAGCGAGGCAAATCTTCCATCACATCTCGACCGCTTTTGAACGCTTTGAACCACTCATAAGCACGAGTTTTTGATAAAGTCGATTCACCGTAAGCCTTCCGTAACATTTTTAGTGACTCCGAACACGAAATTCCATTGGCGATGCAAAATTTAAGACAAACTCTTTGTTCGATACTTTTGTCCATTATGAAATTCGCAATACACACTATATATGATATTACTAAAACCAGCACTGTATTTAATATAAATAACAGATGCAACTCAAACTCCGCGCCAAAATGGAAAACAGTTGTGCCAATCTAACAACTACAAAAAAAACAAAAATTTTAATTTGGAACCATAAACAAATCATCCATTCCCAATACTTTTTTGACTGAATGTACATTCCTTACACCGGTATTAGTGTGAATGCTATGGCAACCCAGTCAATTTAAAAGTAAAAAGAGTGAGCTATTGAATGAACAAAGAATGATACTTAGACGTCTCGTGAAGTTGTCTGTCAAATTGACATAATCATTGACTTTTTGTCTGTGCCGTTTTATTAACAAAAGGTCTTTTAAAAAGTTAATTTTGTGTGTCCGAAGATAATTAAATTAATCCGAAAACCTAAACTTGATACAGTAAAAAAATGAGCCAAAAGCGCAATCGTTCCATAAACTGGGATGAAGAAGAAAAGGTAATTCTCATGTTGATTTTGAAAAGACCACGCATGTTGCGTGTTATTTATTTGCGGTTCTCTGATTATTTTTAATATTTTCTTATTATTCCAGCAATTATTCAGGGCAGTCTTGAAAGATTACGCGCATATAATAGAAAATAAAAGCCTAGACACAAATACAAATAAAAATAAAACCAAAGCTTGGGAAGAATTCCACAAAAAGTTTAATGAGTTAAATAGTCGACCAAGAGAGCGTAGCCAGCTGAAAATCCAGTGGAAGACAATGAAAATAAATGCAAGAAAAGTATGCAGCACGTTTACAAAAGAAGTAAACAAAACTGGTGGAGGTGCAAGGCCAGCAACTCCAGATAACTCTTTAATAGAAATTAAAGATTTATTAAATCCGGCAGAATTACATACTGCGAGATTTTAATATTTATGATTCCGATGGAATGGTGATAGGTGATGTAAACATTAATAAAGGAAATCAGCAGCTAGCCAACATGCCCATAGAAGCTATTGAAGATGTTGATATTCAAGTGGATTTTGAGAAATGTACTCCTTCAGCGGTGAGCTTATATTTATTTATTTAAACTTCATGTACAAGAGTGGTACATAGGCGGACTTAATGCCACAAGGCATTCTCTACCAGTCAACCTTTATATCTATTAGTATATTTATGTACCTATAGTTTATACATACCATAGTGTTCATTATCATTTTGTTTAAAATTACAGGTCTTTCAAAATAATAAAAGCACAGTCATTCCTATGGGAAAATGTGTGAACTCATTGCCTATTAAGATCTCTGAAGATGATACAACCATGGAAACGCCAAAAACAAAAAGTATCGGAATAAATCAAGCAAAGAAGGCACCCAAACGGAAACTTATTATGAACAACATTGTGGGTAACAGTTCAAAACCCAGAAAGGACCAAGAAGAATATGTGAGCCGCATGTTAAGCCATAGTAAACTTTTAAAAGATGACGAACATCAGGAGGCCAATTCTACTAATATCTAACAATAATCTAACAGTTTCGTTTATGTTTCGATTCAGTTTCGACCATTAGGGTTTTTGGTATTCTACTATTTTAAAACTACAACTGTTAAGGAACCGCAACGTAACTACAACGACATTGTAACGTGAACACGGCGCCTAACCAGCGAAACGAAATTGTGATACCATAAGAAAAAAGGAAAAATCTTCTAAAATATAAAATTACGTTTTGCTTGCTTTAAATAAATTAAAAGCTTGCTTGATTGCAAATACATCTATTATCTAGGTAATGGAGACAATATCAAAACATAGAATTGAATAAAACATTAATACAATGAAATCCTTTACGCTGATTATAATTGCCAACATAAAAAATCGGTCGATTCAATATAGCCGACAAAGCGCGAAAAACAAACAACTTAAAAAGCCGGTGAGTGCCAAATAAACTTTTATTCTATTCTACTTTCATACAGATTGAATATATACATAACTAATTGGATCGGTTTCGTTAATTAAGACCCCAATTATTTTTAGACATGGAAGAAAACCGAAGGAGGCCTACCTCTGTGAGACAGTTGGAGCTCCTCATAGAGTTTCTGGAGGACCACACTGATCTCGCATTGGGCCGAGTTAGGTCTAAAGAAGGTCGCGCAGTCGCCAACAGGCTATGGCATAGGATCGCGGACATTTTAAATGCGGAGGGGTCAAGTAGAACTCCTAAGGAGTGGGCTAAAGCAAGTATAAAATGTATTATTAATGAAATACAGTTCATAGGACACTATTCTTTATGTGAATCAGTATGTAACAATTTTTTATTTCAGTTTTGGAATGACTATAAGTGTCGGGTTCGAACCAAGTTGGCCAATATAAGAAGGAGCTAAAGTGGCACAGGGGGCGGACCTAGTGTGGCCCCACAATTGAGCCCTTTGGAAGAGAGAATGGCATTTCTCATAGGGAGGGATGTGGGCCCTTTACAAGACATTGGTGTTAGTATGACATTAAAAAACAGTTTATGATAAAAAAATGGTTTAATTCACACAACTTCATTTCTTAACATACCAGTATACAAAATAACCTAAATACATTATATTATCTACTAAACAAAACAATGTTTACTGCTGTATTTTACTACAAATGTGAATTATAATTTCAGAAACTTATCAAGTTTGCCGCAATGGGGTACTGACCAGACTCTAGGTTCTCTTGCTGTAGAGCAACCAGGCACCAGTAATAATAGCAATGTGCCTGACCCACCAAACATTGGTGACTCACCAAACTTGGTTGGCCAAGTGACTACAGAAAATGTGCCAGACCAACCAAGCACGAGCCAAAATGTAGAACAACGAGGTTAATATTCATATTTATATTCATTCATCATACTTCAAGTATTATAAATTTATAGTATCTTTAGGACTAACTACACAGCGAGGTAAATTCAAAATATTTGGTAACAAAGAGATAATAAACGGAACGATAAAAAGTATTACAGAGGGCCATGAATCTTAATTTGTCTTTCTTTCAGACCGCACCTCAAGGAGAGAAAGAAGATCCATTAGGCCACGTGCACGTGCTCAAAATCAGAGTAAGTTGTCATTTTAACTAAATTATAGGAGCTCACATGAATAAAAAAAAAATTGAATACAAAACTACATCAGATATTAATTTTAGCTAGAACAAGTGCTCTCAGCGAAGCTCGGGCATCTGTAGCACGTATAGAGGAAATGCGTGCTAGAACAGAGGAGGCAGTAGCCATGGCCAATCTGAGGCAGGCTGAGAATTTTGCTCAGCTGATGCCAATTTTATCTAGCATCGCAGATTCTATACGAGTATTAGCAGAGAGATATATGAGAGGTAAGAGAATAATTAAAATAGTTTCATACAGTAATTTCAGTAATACTCTTATGCAAGAGAATATTAAATAAAATTTCTATTAGTATTATATGTACCAATGTCTTTAATATAAAATTTTCTTTTGTTTCAGAATAATGCATACTACATTTTATTGTTACTTACATACTACTTTTTATTGTTACCTTTTATTCTTATTTATATTTTAGTCAAATAATTGGGAAAAACTTAATATTAAAACAGGTTAATTTTAACATTAATGTTATTTAACAGTAACTGAAAAGATAAACAAATACACAATAACACTATTTTAAATTATAATATTTTTATAAAATCGTATTTACATCATTCGTGTTGAGATTATACAAATATGTGAGAACGATGTAGAAAGACGTGCACAGTAAGAGCGTCCAGAGTAAATAAAAAGCAAAATTCAATATAAAATCTAAATAAGTTAAAAAATTACCACTCAAATAAGGGCTTGATAATTATACAATACTAGAGAATTGATTCTATACATTGCAAAGATAGTCTTACAATCTTCTGCAGCTTCCACTATAGCTTCGGATACTTATCAATGAGTTTACCCCTATGCTTGAGGAGCAGGACCAGCATTGAGCCAAACATTTTTATCATCAATATAATCCCCCAACTTATAATATGCTTGCCTACATAGTGTGCGTTTAATACAAGATTTAAATTTCGTTTCATTCAGTTGAAGAATGTGGGGAGGTATTTTATTGTAGCATTTCAAACAGTACCCCATGAAAGATGAGTCTACTTTAGCTAACCTGAAACCCGGCTGAACCAATTGGTCCCTATTTCTAGTATTATACTTATGTCTATCACCTCGTTTACCAAATAGATGCGATTTTTTTCTATTTTTAAAGGCTACCTAGCTCTCCATAAACGACGTACTAACGTTTGATGTACGTCAGGCTGGCCCGGCCCCATGGAATTTAATAATGAGATTGTTATCAATCCAATGTACCCGGGTATACTAATATATGTAACACCTTCATTTTCAATGTAACTCTTTTTAAAAGAAATTACGTGCACTTCTTAGTGGCCGGGCCAGCCTGACGTTTTCAGCCCGGCCACCTTGTTTCCCACTAATCTACAAAAAATACTGGCAATATTGTGCTACAGATGAAATGTACCCTATAATTTATGCATATGTAACACAAAATCGAATCCTAAAATGCAATAGCATACGAAATATTAGCGGTTGCAGGTGGCCGGGCTGAAATTATTTCGTTAATATAAAACAGTAAAACTGCAACACCTACCAAAAACTAATACCAGTACATAATGAGATATAGAGATATAGAATACATGTAACGCTTTCATTTTAAATTATAATACATATTTAGAAAGAATAATCACTTGAAATTATATTTCAGCCCGGCCACCTAAAAGCGGTAATATTCCCTAAAATCTTATGCCAATTTGTACAGTAAAACCTGATACAGCTATGAAATGAAAGTTACATTCGTTTCGTTTTAGTCGTATACCTTTAAGCCTTCTGTTTGACTAGATTATCAAAATCTGAGAAACTTGCCGAAGAGTGACTATCATTTATTAACTAATTTCAGGACATTTGGTTTGTTGAGTGAAACAAAATGCGTTACTATGATATTTTTATTAATAAACTAAGTAGTATAAATCACACATAATAATTGTTGGATACATAATACCTAAACCTATATAAGTATATTTTCTCCGTTTTTGGCTTCACAACATAACCATACAAAGATAATAGTTCACAGACGCTACCACCGATTTTTAGACGGCGCCTGTGTCGCGTCCCAACCTAAGTCGTAAGATATTTTCCCCGAGTAGACAGAATAGATGCGCAAGAGCCGTGTAGTTATCAACACTTCTGACATAATATTTTACGTTTTAATATTACTGTGAGTGTAAAATTTGATCAGTTGTTGCAGTGTAGTTGTTTGTGATGTGATGTTTTTAAGGTAAGTCATAGTTTTGATAAATTAAAATATATCGACAAACAATGTTAATGGGTAGCTAAGTAATTATTTAAAAAAATATACAGGTAAAGTAAAGTAAATCTAAACACTCATTTACTTAATAATAAAACTCCATACAATGCCATCAACTAAATATATTTTATCCTTTCGTTTATAGTCAATAGGTAATAATTTTGGTGATTTACTAACAGTAAGTGTTTAGTTTTTGTGAATCTTATTGTTGTGTACCTACCCTATGTATTTACTTATTATTATTGTGTACTTATTTATTTCGTGAAATCAATAATTAATCAGTTTCTTATTAATTACTGTAAGATTTATATATTGGATTTTAGTGAATTATTCATTGTAATCAGGCAACCGTCGACGGTGTTCGTCTGTACCCGCGCTTCTTGTAACTCCCCCTTGTACGGCCTGCCACAGCGATCCACGTCCCTCGCTCACCGCATTCTTTTCCTCGTCCCGCGACACGCGCCCCTCTCCCCATCTCTATTCTATCTTATATATTTCTAATGTCCCAAAAGTTATAAGTTTTGTGAAAGTAAATTTGATTCTTATGAACATTCTTTGCTTTCTTTCTTTCTTTCTTTCCTTAGGTGCTAAAATATTTTTTAATAGATTTATGTATATACTTGATAATGCATGCAAATGTTACTGCATACACTTATCTTTTTAGGGAATTTGTATTTAAATAAATATTAATGTAGTTATTTAGCCTACATGAATACCTATTACGAAACCATAGTTAAAATGAATATATTTTATTTCAGTTGAGCGTGCCTACACCATGGGAAAACGTAGTGCGTTAGATATTGTGGCTCAAAAACAAATATTTGAGAAACATAAACGCTTGATCACCACGACAAGATATAGTTCTATTATATACAATACCATAGCAAAAGATATAAACTATGTGATGTCACCAAAAGCACTATATCTCAGCTTTAGAAGAAACTTTTTAAACAACCAGAACTCACCTCGGGCAAAAGATGAGTGCTTCATTAAAAGAAATGAAGATAATACCAATAGTATTATAATTTCGTCAACATCATCATCAGGGTCTTCTCCAGTTATTCAACAAGCAAGCTTACTTCATCAAATTAGTTTTAAATTTCCAATTGATGTTCATGAATGGAAGAAAATTGAACCCTTAAGTTATACGTATAAACGACACGATAAAAATAAACCTAGTGCAAGATATCAGACGTACAGAGCTATTCCCAAATTTAAGTGGTCCGGTCTTTTAAGAAAAAAACTCTGGGAGTTTTATAAGTTACCTTGTACTGTAGCATTTAAAAGACATGTTATTCAAGGCGCTAACATTACATTCTACGGACGTTGCACTCAGTGTCAAGCAACAGTGAAAATTCAAAATAAAGATAAGACTGATCATATTATTGATTTTTTATGTGAAATTGATCAACTTCAACCAAATTTTAAGCATAATCCTTTAAAAAAAATACGACTCACTCCGTACTCAAGACGAACATTATCTAAGAAATTAAAATTTGATTCAGCAACAATAGTTAGAAAACAAATAGCGAGTCATGATATGATATTTCAAAATAAGGAACCACCTGTATTGCCATCAGTCGGAGCATTACGCCAAATACGTCATGAAACAAGGAAGCAGAAATGGTACCATACCAATCAAATATTATCTGTTGTCATTATGGCAAATACTTCAACATACTCTTCCGTAATTCAGGAAATTTTAATGAAACCAACTTTTCATATTTACTACTGGTTAGAAGAACAAATAAAATATTACAAACAATATGTTCAAGAGTATGGTCGACCAACCATATCATTAGATGCCACAGGCTCTATAATTAAACCAATTGTGTTACCTAATGGGACTAAATTTACTAAAAGATTATTCTTATATGTTATATTAATAACTGCTGATAGCTTTTTAAAATCTATTCCAATTTCACAAATGCTTAGTGATTCTCACACTAAAAATAGCATTGCGGATTGGTTGGGTAAATGGGCCAGTAATGGAATTATCCCTCCTGCAGAAATAATCACGGACGATTCCTCAGCTTTGATTGCTGCTACAATCCAATGCTTTACTTCATATAAATCTACAAAAGATTACTTAGAAGCTTCTTACAGTGCATTGGAGGGACATACAAATAGTTTGCCTGTAGTATATATGCGAATAGATACAAGTCACTTTGTCAAAACTATTCATAATCTTTCGTGCTTCAATAATACAACAGAAAATGTAAAATTTTTCTTTGTTCGTTGTATTCTTTACATTAAAACAGCAGAGTGTATCGTAGTCATAAGAGAGATAATTGAAAATATGTTAACTGTTATTTTAACTAAATTTTATTCAAAAATTTGCTTTGATGCCCACTGTAATTTGAAAAGAAGAATTCAAGGTATTACAATTGATAAAAAAGATTCTAACAACGCACACAATTACGTAGATGAAGAAAGATTCCTAAATGAGGAGAATGTTTTAGATGTAAGCAATTTTATGGTATGGTTTGATAATATTGTTGCTTGTAAAAATAAACAAGAAGAGGAATCTTGTGAACGCCCCAACAAATTATATTATCCGCCTCTAATATCTACTCTAAAACGTTTATTGGGAAAATTGCCCATGTGGTCAAACGTTATGGCTCCATTATACAATTCAAAAAACAAAAATCCATCGTCTAGTGCATCAGAGGATTATTTTAAAACAATAAAACATTTATTACTCAAAACTAAAGTAAGAAAATACAGGATTGACGAATTTCTAAACATACATATTAATCATTTAAATGGAGAGCTTAATATCGCTGCTAGTGAACTACAAAATAATGAGGCACCGCCCCTTCAAGAGCGAAAGATTAAAATCAAAAAGAATCGTCAAAAAAGAACACACCAAAAACGGTTATTTCCTCAAGATTCTATTTTCAGTGATATGCCAAGTTTTGTAGAAAATTGGAAAGGACAAGCTGAAGAGCCAGTTACCGTACCGATTTATAAAATGTTAAAATTTATAAAAAATGGAAATATTGTAACTGGTTCCACTTTAACAAATACATGTGGTTTTGATGCTGTTACATATTTAATAGCTTATGGTTATATTGCATTTAATAACTTTAAATTAGAAATAGATCAGACTGAAAATAATAATAATATGTTATGTAATTATATACAATTTATAGGTAACAAAAACATATCTGAAGCCGCAGTATACGAACTAAGAAATACCATATGTAAAAAGTACTACAAACTATCCTCGAAAAATACAATAGATATAAATTGTGAATGCAATGTCGCAAATTTGTTTGAACAAATGATTTTAGAATTATTTTATAGCGCTCTATTTACAAAAATATGTACCGAAGAAAAATGTGCATTTCAACTTCAAAGAACAGTACCATTTTTACCCATTAATATGAACGTAATTAAAACATTTGGAATATCAGCCCTAGAAGACTCAATTTGTATAGACGTTATTTCGAAGGATTGTGAACACGATTGCCCGGGCACTGTTTTGTCCAGCTATAATGTAAAGAATATTATATCTTTTGATTTAAGGGCGCATTTACAATTCGGACGAAATTATGCTGTTTTTTGGTACATTTTATGACTAAACTGAACCAAATTAAATGTAACTTATAACTACCACAAATAGATTGGTTCTTTAGCTTTAAACGGAGGAAACTGTTTTCTTGTTAATAATAGTTTTTGATACTGTAAAAACGATCGGCCGTTGCCATTAACCACAATTTTTTCGATACCGGGTTGTGTTTAGGTACATTTTTTGTTCTACTAAAAACACATTTTAAGATTTCTAAAAATACTACAAGTAGGCAAATATAGTCTATTTTAAATCTAGGAAAAAAAAATATGTCGCAGTGTCATAAATACTCGCACAAAAAATAAAATAAGAAACTTATTTTTCCATATATTTTGCTATTATGGGTGAATCTTAAGAGATTGCAATAAGGGTTATTTTATTTTTTGTTCCTGTTTTGATTTATTGCACAAACATTCCGGATGAAATCTCAATCCGCACTCGGCTGCCGTTGTGAGTGGACGCTGTATCGCCTGTCAGAAGCAGTTTGTGTTGAAAAGATCGCTGTATAAATACGAAATATTGGATAAATCAAATTTGATACTTGACAAGATAAGATTTTTCTAAATGACAATATTTTATTTCGCTAAAACAAATGCTTATTCGTCAAGAACTTGTTGGAGTGATCTGAAGTTCTACTTCGGTGACTGCTACTAGAACTCTTTGACGGATCAAACTAGATGTGTCGAGTTTGGGCTCGTTTTGTTAGTTATGACGAAACCTTACCTCCGGACTTGATGGAGTGACCTGAAGGTCTACTTCGGTGACTGCTACTGGAACTCCTCGACGGATCGAACTAGATGTGTCGAGTTTGGGCTCGTTTTGTTACTTATGATGAGACCTTACCTGCGGACTTGATGGAGTGACCTGAAGGTCTACTTCGGTGGCTGCTACTGGAACTCCTCGACGAATCGAACTAGATGTGTCGAGTTCGGGCTCGTTTTGTTAGTTATGATGAGAGCTTACCTCAAGACTTGATGGAGTGACCTGAAGGTCTACTTCGGTGGCTGCTACTGGAACTCCTCGACGGATCGAGCTAGATGTGTCGAGATTGGGCTCGTTTTGTTACTTATGATGAGACCTTACCTCCGGACTTGATGGAGTGACCTGAAGGTCTACTTCGGTGACTGCTACTGGAACTCTTCGACGGGTCGAACTAGATGTGTCGAGTTTGGGCTCGTTTTGTTAGTTATGATGAGAGCTTACCCCCGGACTTGATGGAGTGACCTGAAGGTCTACTTCGGTGACTGCTACTGGAACTCCTCAATGGATTGAACTAGATGTGTTGAGATTGGGCTCGTTTTGTTACTTATGATGAGACCTTACCTGCGGACTTGATGGAGTGACCTGAAGGTCTACTTCGGTGGCTGCTACTGGAACTCCTCGACGGATCGAACTAGATGTGTCGAGTTTGGGCTCGTTTTGTTAGTTATGATAAGAGCTTACCTCCGGACTTGATGGAGTAACCTGAAGGTCTACTTTGGTGACTGCTACTGGAACTCATCGACGGATTGAACTAGATGTGTCGAGATTGGGCTCGTTTTGTTACTTATGATGAGACCTTACCTCCGGACTTGATGAAGTGACCTGAAGGTCTACTTCGGTGACTGCTACTGGAACTCTTCGACGGGTCGAACTAGATGTGTCGAGTTTGGGCTCGTTTTGTTAGTTACGATGAGAGCTTACCTCCGGACTTGATGGAGTGACCTGAAGGTCTACTTCGGTGACTGCTACCGGAACTCCTCAATGGATTGAACAAGATGTGTTGAGATTGGGCTCGTTTTGTTACTTATGATGAGACCTTACCTGCGGACTTGATGGAGTGACCTGAAGGTCTACTTCGGTGGCTGCTACTGGAACTCCTCGACGGATCGAACTAGATGTGTCGAGTTTGGGCTCGTTTTGTTAGTTATGATAAGAGCTTACCTCCGGACTTGATGGAGTAACCTGAAGGTCTACTTTGGTGAATGCTACTGGAACTCATCGACGGATTGAACTAGATGTGTCGAGATTGGGCTCGTTTTGTTACTTATGATGAGACCTTACCTCCGGACTTGATGGAGTGACCTGAAGGTCTACTTCGGTGACTGCTACTGGAACTCTTTGACGGGTCGAACTAGATGTGCCGAGTTTGGGCTCGTTTTGTTAGTTATGATGAGAGCTTACCTCCGGACTTGATGGAGTGACCTGAAGGTCTACTTCGGTGGCTGCTACTGGAACTCCTCGACGGATCGAACTAGATGTGTCGAGATTGGGCTCGTTTTGTTAGTTATGATGAGAGCTTACCTCCGGACTTGATGGAGTGACCTAAAGGTCTACTTCGGTGACTGCTACTGGAACTCTTCGACGGATCAAACTAGATGTGTCGAGTTTGGACTCGTTTTGTTAGTTATGATAAGACTTTACTCTGGACTTGATGAAGTGACCTGAAGGTCTACTTCGGTGACTGCTACTGGAACTCCTCGACGGATCGAACTAGATGTGTCAAGTTTGGGCTCGTTATATAAGTTATGACGTGATCTTACCTCAGCGGTGTGCGCTGGGTCTAAACGTGTACTGTTTTGAATGCTTTTGCTAACTGGAATAAATTCTCTTTATTTTTAATTATCATCGAACTAAAGAGGCAAACACATCATTATAATGGCGTCTGTACATCCTCATGTCAGTGTATCGGTCACTCCGTCAAGTCTGGAGATGGGGTCTCATCATAACTAACAAAACGAGTCTAAACTCGTCACATCTAGTTCAATCCGTCGAGGAGTTCCTGTCATCTAGTTCATCAAGTCCGGAGGTAAGGTCTCATCATAACTAACAAAACGAGCCCAAACTCGACACATCTAGTTTGATCCGTCAAAGAGTTCCAGTAGCAGTCACCGAAGTAAAACTTCAGATCACTCCAACAAGTTCTTGACGAATAAGTATTTGTTTTAGCGAAATAAAATATTGTCATTTACATCACAATTCACATCACACACACCCCACATCTAGTTCAATCCGTCGAGGAGTTCCAGTAGCAGTCACCGAAGTAGACCTTCAGGTCACTCCATCAAGTCCGGAGGTAAGGTCTCATCATAACTAACAAAACGAGCACAATCTCTACACATCTAGTTCAATCCGTCGAGGAGTTCCAGTAGCAGTCACCGAAGTAGACCTTCAGGTCACTCCATCAAGTCCGGAGGGAAGGTCTCATCATAACTAACAAAATGAGCCCAAACTCGACACATCTAGTTCAATCCGTCGAGGAGTTCCAGTAGCAGTCACCGAAGTAGACCTTCAGGTCACTCCATCAAGTCCGGAGGGAAGGTCTCATCATAACTAACAAAATGAGCCCAAACTTGACATATCTAGTTTCATCCGTCGAGGAGTTCCAATAGCAGTCACCGAAGTAGACCTTCAGGTCACTCCATCAAGTCCAGAGGTAAGGTCTCATCATAACTAACGAAACGAGCCCAAACTCGACACATCTAGTTCAATCCGTCGAGGAGTTCCAGTAGCAGTCACCAAAGTAGACCTTCAGGTCACTCCATCAAGTCCAGAGGTAAGGTCTCATCATAACTAACAAAATGAGCCCAAACTCGACACATCTAGTTCAATCCGTCGAGGAGTTCCAGTAGCAGTCACCGAAGTAGACCTTCGGGTCACTCCATCAAGTCCGGAGGGAAGGTCTCATCATAACTAACAAAATGAGCCCAAACTCGACATATCTAGTTTCATCCGTCGAGGAGTTCCAGTAGCAGTCACCGAAGTAGACCTTCAGGTCACTCCATCAAGTCCGGAGGTAAGGTCTCATCATAACTAACAAAACGAGCACAATCTCTACACATCTAGTTCAATCCGTCGAGGAGTTCCAGTAGCAGTCAGTGAAGTAGACCTTCAGGTCACTCCATTAAGTCCGGAGGGAAGGTCTCATCATAACTAACAAAATGAGCCCAAACTCGACACATCTAGTTCAATCCGTCGAGGAGTTCCAGTAGCAGTCACCAAAGTAGACCTTCAGGTCACTCCATCAAGTCCAGAGGTAAGGTCTCATCATAACTAACAAAATGAGCCCAAACTCGACACATCTAGTTCAATCCGTCGAGGAGTTCCAGTAGCAGTCACCGAAGTAGACCTTCAGGTCACTCCATCAAGTCCGGAGGGAAGGTCTCATCATAACTAACAAAATGAGCCCAAACTCGACATATCTAGTTTCATCCGTCGAGGAGTTCCAATAGCAGTCACCGAAGTAGACCTTCAGGTCACTCCATCAAGTCCAGAGGTAAGGTCTCATCATAACTAACGAAACGAGCCCAAACTCGACACATCTAGTTCAATCCGTCGAGGAGTTCCAGTAGCAGTCACCAAAGTAGACCTTCAGGTCACTCCATCAAGTCCAGAGGTAAGGTCTCATCATAACTAACAAAATGAGCCCAAACTCGACATATCTAGTTTCATCCGTCGAGGAGTTCCAATAGCAGTCACCGAAGTAGACCTTCAGGTCACTCCATCAAGTCCAGAGGTAAGGTCTAATCATAACTAACAAAATGAGCCCAAACTCGACACATCTAGTTCAATCCGTCGAGGAGTTCCAGTAGCAGTCACCAAAGTAGACCTTCAGGTCACTCCATCAAGTCCAGAGGTAAGGTCTCATCATAACTAACAAAATGAGCCCAAACTCGACACATCTAGTTCAATCCGTCGAGGAGTTCCAGTAGCAGTCACCGAAGTACACCTTCAAGTCACTTCGTCAAGGCCGGAGGTAAGGTCTCATAATATCTCAAAAATATGAAATAATTTTTATGGTACGAAGAATTACGAAAAAAAACTATTCAATGTATCAAAATGAGTTCACTTGACTAATATTTCCGTGCCTACTTTAGTGTGTGTGACTTTGTCAATGTAGTAGTTCGATTCTATGCCTATCAATTTTGCAAACGCGTCCTTAAATGGAACAGATCAAATAATATTGAACGATATACCTTTATCTATCAAAGTTAGAACTAATATGTGATTGTAGGTGCTATTGAATATGTAGTATTGGGGGAAAATCTAGGACATTATAAATGCCATTTATTTAATCAAGATCTGTGGATGTGTTATGACGATTTACAGTCTAGTGTTAAAAAAAGTAATTTGGATTTAATATTTTTACATTCCTTGACGTACATTTTAGCTTGATTAAATAACATAATCAAGTGATTAGTACGTTTTTATCGATTCTAATAAGCAATATATTTAAATTTGAATTAGTCAAAATACTTATAGTACAAATGCCAGATATAGGCTAGCAATGATTATTATATTAGCATACGTTTAATTATACAAGTTAACATTGTGATTTTTAGCTGTGATTTTAATATTATGTTAAATTATATATACTACATTTCCATATATTATACTATATTTCCATTACCTGCCACTGAAAGAACTATGGTTCTCTCTTTATTTAAGAATTGTTGTAATAATTATATTAGCATAATTTTAATTGAAAGTTTTCAAAACTTTAAATTCAAAGTTGATGTAAAAATCATTATGAAAATCTGTGATTTTTTACCAAGGTATAATAAGTATTTAACCAAAAATTATCTTCTAATATTCTGAATGAATGAATGTTCGATGTTAAGGTAATATTGATATTACTATAATTTTTTGATAACTGTGTTATTATCAATGTGTAACCTTTTTTTACATTATTTATAATTAACAATTGTTATAGTACCTAATTAATATAAGTACAAATGTTGTCTAACTAATTTCAAAAATGATTATTAAAAAAATATGACAATTACCAATTTTGTTTCACTCAACAAACCAAATGTCCTGAAATTAGTTAATAAATGATAGTCACTCTTCGGAAAGTTTCTCAGATTTTGATAATCTAGTCAAACAGAAGGCTTAAAGGTATACGACTAAAACAAAACGAATGTAACTTTCATTTCATAGCTGTATCAGGTTTTACTGTACAAATTAGCATAAGATTTTAGGGAATATTACCGCTTTTAGGTGGCCGGGCTGAAATATAATTTCAAGTGATTATTCTTTCTAAATATGTATTATAATTTAAAATGAAAGCGTTACATGTATTCTATATCTCTATATCTCATTATGTACTGGTATTATTTTTTGGTAGGTGTTGCAGTTTTACTGTTTTATAGTAACGAAATAATTTCAGCCCGGCCACCTGCAACCGCTAATATTTCGTATGCTATTGCATTTTAGGATTCGATTTTGTGTTACATATGCATAAATTATAGGGTATATTTCATCTGTAGCACAATATTGCCAGTATTTTTTGTAGATTAGTGGGAAACAAGGTGGCCGGGCTGAAAACGTCAGGCTGGCCCGGCCACTAAGAAGTGCACGTAATTTCTTTTAAAAAGAGTTACATTGAAAATGAAGGTGTTACATATATTAGTATACCCGGGTACATTGGATTGATAACAATCTCATTATTAAATTCCATGGGGCCGGGCCAGCCTGACGTACATAACGTTTGCTGGTAAGTGCGCCCTTCCTGTAATTGATGGTTCCTATGATCCACTCTTATTATTCGGCGTGCATCAATGTGAGCATCCCTTTCTCTTTCATTTTGTTCTTGTTGTAACACTTCCTGGTCTTCTCCATATTCAAACTCCAAACTGCATTGAAGAGCAATATTGTGAAGAACACAGCAAGCGTTAACTATTCTTGCTGCAACTTGTGGTTTATAGTGAAGTTTTCGGTCCACCAACAAACACCTAAAAAATAATAGTTGTGTGTTTTAAGGTTTCATGTAAATAGTTTCTAATATCTTAGCCTAGTTTTTAGATTATTGTCAAGACCATAGTAGCTATAAATAAATTAAAATGAAATAAACCCATATGAATTTGATAACATGAATGAATTCTGAGTTATACTTTAGTTAAGTTATAATTTAAGGCATGAATCTTACTGTCAATTTTATAGTTTTATTAAAAAGCTTACCTGAAACGTGCTTTTAAAATGCCTATGCACCTTTCCACAACATTTCTAGTAGTCATGTGCATTTCTGTGTATAGTGCCTCTGGAGTATTTTCTTGAGCGTTCAATATAGGAGTCATCATAGTTCTCCTTAAAGGGAAAGCGGCATCTCCTAAAAAATTTTTTACTTGATGCCTGATGAATGTGATAGTTGTTCACATTATAGATAATATTGAATATTGTTTAATTACCTAATAAATAAAAATCTTCATTTGTCCTCCTTACAATATCATTAAGGGTATTACTAAGGGGATTATTGTTCCATGCTGCACTATCATGAGTTGAACCAGGGTAACTAGAATCAACACACATAATTCTAGCATCTGAATCACACATCTGAAACAAAGTTAAGGAAAATTTTACACATTATTGACCACAGCAATTTATTGAATAAACAAGTCACCATTAACTTACGACTAGGACATTCAACGAATGATACCCCTTTCTGTTGAAATATCTTTCTTCATGATCTGCAGGAGTAACAATAGCAACATGTGTGCCATCTATGCATCCAAGGGCACCTGATATGCCAAATTTCTGATAAAATCTGCAAAAAAATGAATTGCGAATGAATTGCCTTGATTATTACAACATAGTTACAAATGAACAAAGTTAATTAAACACTGTACCTACCCCCGTTTTATTTCCTCACGATCTTCCTGTGTTCCAGGAAACTTTATATATTTATGAAATATTTGAGGTAGCTTAAGGACCTCTGTAACCTGTCGAATGGCACGGGAAACCGATGACTGTGACAATAAATGGCTAGATGATTGTCCAACCAAGGTTTGGTATGAGCCACACGCATAAAATGCCAGTGCTACCAAGATCTAAAATGAATAGAACTTGAGTTAGTTGGTTCATGAGAAAGCAAAAAAAAATTAAGTAATGTTAGAGGTTATGTAGATAGGTAACAAGATAAATCATAACTTTGTCGGTGTATCAATACCATCAGAACGAAGGCTAATAGGCATATGGGGGCTAATATCGTCAATTAGCTGCTGAACCACGTTTTTGGAGAGTCTATAGGTTTTTACAAACTCGCGATCGGTTAAATCAAAGGCGAAATTACGTAGCCTTGACGACAAATTTCGACTTCTCACTCTTCCGACATCTACTTGATCGGCGAGACTAAAATATTCATTGTAAAACATCATCTTAATTAAAGGATAAATGCGAACAGTCAAGAAAAAGTTATACAAAATCAACTTTTCTGTGGCGACTAATTTTGACAGATGAAACGCTTAAAGTCCATTTCACGAAAGAAGTCCCGCGGACAATTGTGGAAATAAATTTGACAGATGGGGAGATCGGCCATGTTGTCGTTTGTCGATGTTATCAAGGTGCGTTTGTTGTGGTAGATATTTTGTGAGTTTGTTATTGGATTAGTGCGTTATAAGGTTTATTTACGATGCCAAAAGTTGTAAAAAGTGCAGGTCGAGAAATGATATTAAAGGTGAAGGAGTTCTGTGAAGCGGAACACAAGAATCGCGGTGTTTTAATACCAATAAACAATGTTCGCAAAAGAGTCGCCGCCATGACAGGTAAATTTTGGGGCTGCCATATACAGATTTTTCCCCGATTGATTTACAGATTGAAATTAATTTTTTTTTTAATGCACGATTTTTATTAAGGAAAATTTAAAAAGGAATTAATACAACACAACAAAAATTTGTAAAGTTATATTCAACAATAATGTATTTAAATACGAAAATAATCATTGTTTGTTTTTTTTTAATTGTTCATTTTATTGCAGGTGTGTCAGAGAAAACTGTAACGAGAGTTACAAAAGAAGGCACAACAGCGGCGAGTACTTCTAAAGTTATCGTCACCCCAGGAAAGAGTCGTCCGCATCCCAAAAAGTTCGACTTGGATGGATTTGATTTGTGCGCTATACGGCAAAAAATTCACAGTTTTTATGTTGTGAAGAAGGAATTACCTACATTGGCTAAATTACGTGCAGCTTTGAGAGAAGACATAAATTATCAAGGAAGCATCACAACATTGCGTCACGTATATTGCATAGCATCGGTTTCAGGTATAAGCGATGCCAATCCAAACGTAAATTACTAATGGAACGTTATGATGTTACTGCATGGCGTTCAAGATATTTGGAGAGAATCCGAAGAAATCGCAATGTGGAGAAAAAACCTGTAGTATATTTAGACGAGACCTATATACACAACACTTATCATGCCAAAAGTTGCTGGCAAAGTGAGGAGGAGCCTGGGATGTACGTGTCAGAGTCATCAGGGAGTCGTTGGATAATTGCACATGCGGGAACTGAAAATGGTTTTGTTAATGGTGCATTGTTAATGTTCAAATCCCAATCCAAATCCTCAGATTACCATGATGACATGAACTCAAATAATTTTTTGAAATGGATGAGTGAAAAAGTCATTCCTAACCTACCTGAAAGGTCACTTGTGGTAATGGACAACGCTCCGTATCACTGCACTCAAATAAATAAAGTACCTACAATGTCAAGTATTAAACGTGACATGCAGGAATGGCTGCGAGAAAAGGGAATATATTTTGAAGATACTTGGACAAAAGCTGTATTATTTGAATTAATTAAACAAAACAAAGGTCCACCTACATATGCCGTGGATGCATTATTAAAATCTCACAATCATGAATTGCTAAAATTGCCGCCTTACCACTGCGATCTCAATCCGATCGAAAAAATGTGGAGCCTTGTAAAGAGACGGGTAGCGGATAAAAACGTAGGCCAAGATCCAAAAGAAATTGTACGCCTAACAGAAGAGGCTTTTGAGACTGTTACAGCGGAAGATTGGGCAGTTCAATGTAAACATGTACAGCATCTGGAGGAAGAATATTTAAAAAATGATGGTCTAATGGATGAAGAAATGGATCGATTTATTATATCCACGGCTAGTGATAGTGAAACAGAATCGGATTCTGTTTCTATTCACTCTTCTGACAGTGATCATAGTGTGACTGATCATAATTATTCAATAAAACTTTGAATAAAAGTTTTAAATGTTATTTTATTTTTTTAATTTCAAGTTGGTTGAACATCTTCATTTTATATATTTTAGAAATTACATGAAAATTTATTTTTCACTAATCTGACCTTAGCAGTATGGACATCCAGTAGGTACCTATATTAAAAATACATTCTAGTAAAAACATTTTTTTCTTACCTAACTATTCGAGTACCTAGTTAATAAAATGAAAGTAAATGAACTATAAATTATTTCCCCTGATTTCCCCATATTTAACCGTGGCAACATTATGTCGCGCGAATACAGCGCTGCGTCTGCGGGACTTCTTTCGTGAAATGGACTTTAGTTTCGGTTCGTTTTCGAGTGACGCTTGTGTCAAAACATTAGTGGAATAGCGATTATAACAAGTTAACGTTTCGTTCGGGATCGGTTGTGTTAGTAGAATCGAGTTTCTAACTTCAACTTAACTAGAACTAAACTTATATCGTTGTCATTTTAGCAGAATAGAAAAACGCTCAATAGTTGTCATTTAGTTACGGTTCTGTTGCGATTTCGTTGTAAATTTATTAGTGGAATTGACCCCCTGAGGCGAATGGAAATGGCTGAAGAAGAACACAAAATTAAAATGGAAATAAATAAAGAAAAATTAAATGCAGCAATACTTTTAAAAGAAATAAATCAAAAAAATTAAAAGCAATTGCTGCTTTTAATTTTTTTGATTTATTTCTTTTCTGCTGGAACGAGAAATGTTGGAAATAAGGAAAGCACGTGAGGCTTCATAGATAAATATTTTTTTAAGTTCTGTTACTTTTTTATTCGTCAGAGGTTCTGTAAATAAAACTTTTTGTCAACTTAAATGTTTTTTATTTATGTACAGAAATAGAGTTCAAACTAAAAATTCTTTAAAAATTCTCATTGATAAATGCTGCACGGGCAGCATTGCCTGTGCGAGTACTGCTTATTACCCATCTCACTGGAACTTCATCATCACCGTCTTCTTCTTCTTCATAAAAATCTTGTCTGTGCATTGCAATATTATGCAAAACTGCCAATGCAACAATGTAGAGCTTTGTATTGTCCAATTTTGTTGTAAATCCCCGCAGTAGACACCGAAACCTTTGCTTCCACACTCCGAAACATCTCTCTACAGTGTTACGGGTTCTTATGTGTGCTCGGTTATACATTTCCTCCTTTTGAGTATTTGGATTTAGGACCGGAGTAAATAAATAAGGACTACAAGCATAACCTGCATCACCTAAAAGTCTTCCTTTAAATTCCAATTGTTCAAATCTTTGCTTCAATCTACATTCGTTAAATATTCTCGAGTCATGTGTACTGCCTCGCCAATGTGCCACTATGTCCATTATTTCTAAGTTTGCATTTGATACTGCCTGAAACAATGTAAGTATCAAAAACACATAAGATTGATGACAATTATTGAAATTGTTTCAAAGAAAGGCTAGTATAGCAATAATAGTAGTTATTACTATACTAAATAACTCACTTGCACATTAATGGAACTGTATCTCTTCCTGTTTATGTAATATTGTGCTACATCTCCACCAACCTTTGGTATTCTTACATGAGTGCAATCAATGGCTCCTATTACTTGCCGAAATCCACACAGTGCATAAAATCCAGCAATAACTTCATTTTGATCCACTTCACTTTGAGGCATCTTAATCCAATGTGCTCTATGGGCCACTATTGCTAAGGCTACTTGTTTACAAATTAGTGATATTGTTGGCTGGCTCATGCCACCAAGATCTCCTGCATCGTCTTGAATCTGTTAACATAAAAATTAACTGATTTATAAAAAGAATATAAGAATTTATATAACTAGCAAATGACTAGAGATTGGATTACAATGATTAGAAAATAATTTACAAAATAAAACATAAAGAATCAGTTTTACCTCTCCACGGGCCCATGTTCTAATTGCAGCCAATACTTTAAGGTGAGGTGGTATAAAGCCACCTCTTGCATCACCAGCTAGATTATTTTTCACCATATCAATTATCATTACAGCAGTATGTTTAGAAAACCTGTACTTTTTTTTTAATTCACCTTCTTGTAGTTCTTCCAGGGGATTTCTACGTATTTTATAATGTTTTACGCTCCTCATCAATGGCATGAGGTTTTCAACCTCAGTAATATCATCTATCACCCTCAAATCCTCAATAAAATAATCAATATCCATCTTTTCGCTAACCAAACAACACATTCAACAACAAAACTTTAACGCGCGCAAAGCAGCAAAAATGAAATAAACTCAACTGAGTTGAACTGAGGTTTGTAGGTTATGAATGCCGTCAAATGTCAAAATACACATTTGTTCTATGCTTACTCACTCCTTATACTAGGTAGCGCGAAGGATTAACTTTTACGACGAGAGTAGATTCAGATTAGCTTACTCCTTCCTTGCTCCATGTTTATTAATACTGAATTTGATTACTCTTAACTTGAGCTTAGAAGTAAATTAAATTAAATTATTCTTGCTCTAGTCTGTGTTTATTAATAAGACTGTGTGAGTAAAAACAAGGCTTATGAATTGTAGTTCATTGATATTATTAATTGCACATTTCTAGGAACAGGAATCACGGAAGAAAGGTATTTTAATGGACCTTGATGTGAAAAAATTTAATGGAGTTCATTAATGTTTTTTCTCCATAGAAACAGAAACTGTTTACAAGATGTAGAAAAAACATTAATGAAATAATGAGACTTCGAAGAAAGTTTAAAAAAGTGAAAAAATGTAAAAGGTCTTTACTGAATGCTCTAACAAGTGAAGATTCTGTCAATGACATGATAAAAAGCAAGATAAGCAGCTCATTTTCTTTGTTACTGCAAAGTCAGTTAAAAAATATGCCAAGGAAGATAACTGGCCGGAGATGGACATTAGATGATAAAGTCTTAGCCTTAGGCATCTATAAGAAATCAAATGCCTGTTATAGACTATTAAGGAGGTTATTTTGTTTGCCTAGTGTGACCTTTCTCAAGGCATTATTAAATCGAATACCTATGGTTTGCGGTATAAATAATCAAGTGATTGAAACAATCAAACAAATAACAGAAAAAGAGACATAAATGAAAATTTATGTGTATTGGCATTTGATGAAATGTCGATAAGAAAAAACTTAACTTATAATGCCAAACTTGACCAGATAGATGGTTACCAGGATCATGCCCTTCAAGGTCGGACATCTCAAATAGCCAGCCATGCTTTAACTTTTATGGCTATTGGGCTTAGAAAAAATTGGAAGCAACCAATAGCCTTTTACTTTTCTGGCGATTCTGTCACAGCAGATAGATTAGCTGTGCTTATTAACCACTCTGCACGACAGGATTTTGACATACGACACATCAGCTGAATCGGTGGGGTGACGCGAATTGTCATGAAATTCAAGATTTTTCATCAATTTACAGCATTCAATTTTGTTATTAAAAATAAATCACAGCGGCTGTTTCATACGATAAGTTTGAGGTTTATATTTCCAAAAACCTCATTAGGTTGATAAAACGGCGTCAATCTATTGCAAAATGTGTGTAAAATACATATTACTACACCCTTTCAAAAATTAGGTACTTTAAAAACGCTGGAAATAATGTACATACACAAGATAACCATTTGATAATAAAATCGGAAATAAAATAAAAACAGTGACATTCCATCTGCATTCTTATTTTTGCCATTTTACATATAGATTAATAAAAAAAACACGATACAAATCTCGACAAAATGTGTTGCAATATGACATTTCTTAGTGCTGACCGTAAAACTAAGTTTCATCATTACGATTAAAAAGTTGCATTCAACATAATCGATAATCGTAATAGAATAAACTTTAAAAAAAAGTTTTGGGACCATTGAGGAATTTACCTATGGAGGTGGCATAATATTCTACTATAGATATTGTAGTTGTACAAATATCTATGATATCGATTATAAAAGAAAGACATTTTGTCACGTGCTTTTTTATTATGCTATAATTATTTTGTTATGCGCCCAGATTTGAGTTACATTAATTGCTGTCAAACGGTTTCGCGGTAAAAGATTTTGGCTGTTTTCTTGAATGACGATAAATGAAAATGGCGGCCAATTTTGTAGGTCATGCTAATTCTGTAGGTGTAGCCAGTCAGGCAGCTCAGCCGGCACAACCATACCGTACCGCACCTAGAAAGCCATGCCTCCGCAGTAGAGCCTTGTTTTAGACATACAGGGACTCCGTACACAAGTACACATCGGGGCTCTAAAATATTGACACTTAAAAGTATTGGTTGGATAAAAAAATTAGAAAGGTTTAAGGAGACCTTTGCGTAGCAGTAAGCGGTTCAGCCTATTAAAAATAGACCGGCCAAATGCGAGTCGGACTCACGCAGCAAGGGTTCCGTACAAACTGACGACATAAACGGTCATATCTTTTCTCTACGTAGACTTGGAGGGTTGCTTTTTTCACAGCTCCAAGGGACCACTGATTTGAATATGTGGGTTCTGTTATTTATAATGAGGTACGGGACCCTAAAAAGTATTTTTAAATAGTGTATCTCTCTTTTGAGAAGGCCTCCTTTACATTCCGCCATTTATATCAGTCTTGCGCCACTTCGATGGGAAATCATCAAATATCCGCTTCTGTTAAACTTTTAACAAAAACCTTTTTGCTTTGCTGATATCTCCTTGAGACGCACGGGTCGCGAGCGAACGAGCGGTAGCTACCCATTGCTCACCGTCCATAGACCCACGTCTACAGTGGCCAGGTGTCGTCTCGCAGCGCCCGACCCCTGTAGCGTCTCCCGCGGTGGCTGGCTTGGTTTGAGGTTCTCTCCTTCAAACATAACCATATCCTCCGGGACAGAGCGGTGCTCCGCTCAAAAGAGCAGACTGCCTGTGTGCTCCAACGTGTCCTCCGGGTGATAGTCACATTGGTGACACCTGAGTGTTTCCTCCCGCCCAATGATGTGCAGGCACCTCCCGAAACTTTCTTGAAGGATGCCGTGGCGCCTCACTTCCCCCGCTCTGGGCGGAGCGGGGGGAGTGTCAGACCGTGTGTTCGAAAGAGATACCGCGGCCCCGAGTAAAAGAAGGAACATCGATCGGTGGATATTAGTCAGTAAAAGTCTGACACTCCCCCCCCCATTTGCCTAGAGCGGTGGAAGTTATTTGATGATTTTCCACCCCAAAAACAACCCCGGTACACGACATCAAGAAATTTCCTGGTTCAAAATGGACCCATTTTGAACCTGGAAATTTCTTGATGAGTTTTCTTGATGTCGTGTTTCCATCTCAATTGTGGTCTTCCTCATTCCATTTTTACCCCAAGGCTTCCACTCCAAGAACACTTTGGCCTACGAGCCATGTTTTAGGAAAGAATGAATACGCTTTCCAAATAACCAATCCAACCATACTACAAACAATTTTGTCGAACAAATATAATTTATCTTGGCTGATTTTTTTACTGTGCCTACCAAGATCATAATTGGGGCGTTGTATATTCACTTATAATACCACAAGAGCTTCAAAATTATCGGGTATTTTCCGATAGGTTCGTTGCAAACAAATGAAGGAGTCAAGTTTTTCTTTTCAGGTTAAAAAATCACGAGCGCGAAGCGCGAGTGATTTTTCCTGAAAAACTTGACGATTTTATTTGTTTGCAGGGAACCTATCGGGAAATGCCAGATAATTTTGAAGCTCGTGTGGTATTCGGGGGATTATTTTTCCGTCCCAAATGTCGGCCAATAGAATTGCACCATGTTTTGTTTTTTATGCATAGCAACGACCAGAGAAAATTTAAAAAAATTATCAGTATAATACCATGTAGGTCGTACCACGTGACGTCGAATGGTGCAATTCTATTGGTCGATATTTGGGTCGGAAAAATAATCAACCTTATTTATTTCTGTTTGCAATTCACATTCAAATAGTAAGTACAAAACCAAATTATTAATAAAATAGCAAATAAACATTTTAATATAAATTCGAACAGCGAGCGCATTCCTTATTTGAATTTTTATCTGAAAATAAAATTGGCGCGAATTTAGCCATAGATCAGTTTGTACTGTCGGTTTTAGAGGCGTAAAAAATATTATAATCAATCATCTATCAATTTCTAATATTCCTTAATTTTATTATTCGAGTTGATTGATTTACAAGAAAATATTCGATTGAAAAAATCATTTTTATTGTACACATCACAAAATAAAAAAAAAGAAATGGACGTCATTTTCGAAAGTGAATTTAGTAGTGGTTATGAATATTACGTGTTAATGGTCCTATTATTGCAAATTACGATAAAATCTGGGTATGTTCATGTTATTTATAATATTTGCAATGATATTTGTCTCATTTGTTATAGAATCTATTAGCGTCCGTGTGATATAATGTGGAATGAAAAATGTAAACACGCACGATTGGCGCGAAACTTCGACTTTAGATTTCAAAATGTATCATTACCACTGCTAATTTAAGTTCAATTACGAATGATTTCTTCACGTAATAAAAGGACACGTTAATCATGCCCAACAATGTGGAGCTTATATGTCCGAATACCATATTTTTATGATTTTTAGCGTCGACCTGCCATCACAATGGCTATGATCGTAATTTACGCACATGGATTTTATAAAGATTAATTAAGTAACTTGCTCAATAATTAAAGAACCTCTAACGACGTTTACATATGAGATTTTTATTCTACTATTTTAATGAATGCACACCCATATTATTTTTTAACCAGAAAATAAAATATTTACAAAAATAATGAGGAGGTCGTATGACTTAAATGTTCGACCCCTTTCGGGGCCAGTACCGAGCCAGCGGAGGTTTGAATGTCGAGCCCCCGAAGGGGTCCGTACCGAACTATACGGATAAAAAAAATCTACGTTTCGTTCCCTTTCGAATGAGATATTAAAGTCCAAAATCGGTTAAGGAACAATGAAGATATGGTCAATGGCAAAAACCCGTAGAGCCCGTGTAGAGCCCTTTGTTCCGAGAACAAAGGACTCGGTCGACGCGCACGAGTCGAGCTTGCCCCTCCCTCTTGCTCAGCTCAGTCCGCTCTTACGGTCTTATTAATAAAAATCAGCTATTCCAAAGATAATCTGACGTTACACTTGGACTTGTTAATCCGAGAGTAACAAAGTATTAACATCGTAATTAGAACTTCATTAATAAACCAGAAGTAACCTTGGAGTAACAAAACATTCCTTACATCGGGAGTAAGAAGAATATTATGGCAACCCACATCATTTAAAAGTAAAAAGAGTGAGTTATTGAACGACTTTGAACGAACTCAATGCGAGTTTTCTGAATTTTTCTGTGACAAACTGTCAAGTCAACGTGACATTCGTGAAGATTCGGTGGTGTTTTGTTAGTTTTTCGAAGAAGTTCGCGCATTTTTAACTTAAAATGAGCCAAAAACGCAATCGCTCCATTAACTGGGATGAAGAAGAAAAGATAAATTGTTGATATAATAATTACGTAGTATTTTCTTGTTAAAAATTGCGTGGTATTTTCGTGTACAAATTTGCGTGGTCTTTATTTATTGCTACTGTTGTGTGTTGTTATTTACTATGTTTTTAATGTTTCAGCAATTATTTCGCTCAGTGCTTAAAGAATATGTGCAAATAATAGAAAATAAGTCCCTTGATACAAATAAATACGAACAAGATCAAAACTAAAGCATAGGAGGAAGTTCACAGAAAGTAAGAGACCAACAATAGTATGAGCACATCGATTGTACTTGAATTTTAATTAAGTACTATTTTATTATTCTGTTTAAGGTTCAATCATATAAATAAACGACTTCGAGAACTTGGCCAGTTCCAGTCCAGGCCAGCTCGTCGTGAATATAGCGAAATATTCCCTAATCGTCGACTGCCTGATGCCCGCGTATTCTCCCGAACCTTCCGGCGGGTGCGAGAGCGCGGAACCGTCGTAAGATACCAAGGTAAGAGAAAGTTATTATTATTAAAGCATGTTCAAACCAGAGATTTCTCCATACAAAATGTAGTTCCTTCCTGTACAGGCCGCTCTACATTACTGCGCCGCCGCTAGTTTCCATACATGCGCTATAAAAATGATTTGTTCTAGCGCTTTCGATAATTGTCCAGCTATAAAAATAAACCTTTCCTATTCACTCTTATTAACGTGCCCTTTAAATTGTAAGATTGCAAAACAAATGTCGCTGTCCAAATTAGTCAGCAGTGCAAAGACTCGCAGAGATGGGTGCCATAAATCATACAAGTTAGATAACGGATATCACTTCCTCTCTCGCACTTACGCGTCTTATGGGTGACGTCACCAAGTTGCAGTGAAGCGCCCTATTATTGTTTACTATTTTTTGTCGAAGTCGATGGATTTTGGTAGAGCTTTTGTAAGAATTTTTATTGTGCGGTCATTGTTGACGCTCATTGCACTGTGTCGACAGACGCATTCCTACAAGAGAAGTGATTTATGTTATGGTCAAACCGACGTGAGTCTATGTGCGAAGCCACACAAACCTAAACAATAGCCATGGTAGTAACACTTAATTAAAAAAACTTTTTTGATTTTAGGTGACGCAGGTAGACCTCGACTGGATGTCGGGGACGACGAAGAGGAAATTTTAAATTATTTCCAAAGAGACCCTACGCTGTCTACACGAATGATAGCTCACCGTATGGGACGCTCTCAATGGAAGGTGTGGTACACTCTTCACGAAAATGACCTCCATCCTTACCATTACACACCTGTTCAGGCCATAGAAGAAGGGGACCCTTTAAGAAGAATGCAGTTTTGCAGATTTTTAATAAATGCGGACGTTGAAGATAGAAATTATCTCAGAAGAATTTTAAGGACTGACGAGTCCAAGTTTGATAAGGACGGCATTACAAATTATCACATAATGCTCATTACTGGAGTGAACGAGCCATGGGTAATCCACACCTAAAAAGACAAAAAGGTTTACAGAGAAGGTTTAATCTAAATGTGTGGATGGGTATAATTAATAACCGCTTGATTGGACCACATTTCCTACCGCAAAACCTCGATGGGGTTGAATATGAAAATTTTCTGAGGAATGTATTTTTTGAATTACTGGAAGATGTGCCGCTAGAAACGAGGCGAAACATGATATTCATGCATGGTGGCTGTCCGGCGCATTTTAGGCTAGCTGTGAGAAGTTGGCTAGACCAACACTTCCCCGACCGATGGATAGGTAGAGGTGGTCCAATACCATGGCCAGCACGTAGTCCCGACCGTGCACACCCATGGACTTCTTCGTGTAGGGTCGAATAAAAACTTTGGTTTATGCCACTGACGTCTCTGTACCAAACGTAGAAGACTTGCGCAACAGAATAATCAACGCAGCGCAAGAAATACAAAGGGAGCTTACAGACTCAAGGGTTGTAAAAACGGGTGTCGTAAGAAGAGCACGAGCTTGTATTAGAAATAATGGTGGGCACTTCGAAAATGAACTGTTGACAGTTTTTTATTCAATAAATTTTTATTCTTCAGTGGTTTGGTTTTTTCTTTCATTTTTATTATTAGTCTTATCTTGATGGTTACTTAACCGATTTTGGATTTTATGTCATTTGAAAGGGAACGAAACGTAGAAGTTTTAATTATTTTGTACGTAATAATAAAGGGTGACTTTTTAAAGAAAATTGATGTTTTATCAGCCAAAGTATTTTTTTTTACATTTTACGTTTTTGTTTAGCAGTTTTTGCATAAAATAATGGCAGTTGCGGAAATTTATCAATTAATATTACTTATTTAGAATACCATCTTTGTTGCAAAACAAAAAAAAGTAGGCCAAAATCACCTTTTTTTTTTGGATTTATTACTATTTGAAAATTTTTTGTACGAATTTCTGGGTTACACTCTTTAAGTAGGAATATCTTGGAAAGGGTTAAGTAAGGACGGTAGGTCTCATAGTAATATCTGTTGGAATAACCCTAGACTACCTCCCATTAACGGCTCCGCCACTAATTTCCAGTCACCCTGTATAATTATAAACAACCCGTGTCATACACGTATGCATCAAGTGCAACTAAGGGACCTGAGCTGGCAAAACAAATCAAAGATATTGTAACGGAATTGCAAGAAGCAGGGTTGATTTTGGTTGCTTCAGTGTGTGACCAAGGAACAACAGACAGGCACTCAAAATGCTTCTTAATGAAACTAGGGGGCACTTTTTAAGAAAAGGAGAGGAGCCGAAAGTAAATGTTATTTTAATAAATGACCATGAGGTCAAAGAAGGTGTCACTAAAACTGCGAAATGGTCCCATTTACAATTACTCCTTCATGAAAATCCAGGATATAAGGGCATTAGATTGATCCTATATTTTGTATATATTATAATGATATTGATCCTATATATTGTATATATTATAATGATATTGAGAGGGTGCAGGAGTCAGTACGAGAAAATCACATCACCGGTAACACCGACCGCTATGTTGCGATGTTAGAGGGATTTTTGACTCCAGAACTTGCGAGATCAAGAATAGCGAATACAAGGACTTGGTTTTAACAAGACGGAGCGACCTGTCACACATCAAATGACTCTATGGCGGTTGTGAGACAAATGTTTCCTACAAGACTAATTTCCAAAAGAGGTGATATCCCTTGGCCCACGTAGCCCTGACTTAACGCCCCCTGACTTTTTTTTGGGAATACCTCAATCACAAAGTCTATATGAACAATCCGAGGAACATGAATCAGCTAAAGGAAAATATCCGCGGGGAAATGGCAGCAATCATCCCAGACTCATTGACAAGAGTTTTCACAAGTCTGCGTTCGCGTTTAGAGGAGTGTCGTCTGCGAGAGGGCCGTCATTTACATGATGTTATTTTTAAAAAGTAAATTCCATTTAATTACCTAATCATCCTCTTTTATTTCAACTATACCTTTCGTATTAATTTTTTAGCCTATACTTAATAAATGCACGTTCTATTGCGCCACCCTGTACGATACATCCTAGAGACAATATTTAAGAGTTCATTACTTAATGACAACTTTAAGTATCTGTGGGGAAGAGTAGCGTCAAATTGTCTTTGAGATTGCGTATCGATAAACGATTGGTGTAGCCACACTTGAAAATGTGATATTATTAAGTAGCAAAAAACTTTATTTAAATACAATATAATTTTTTTATATTAACAATATAAATAAGAATTCGTTCATTTACCGATCGTTTTTACTTCAAAACAAAACGAAACAGCTTATTTTTAACCCCCGACGCTAATATCTTATTTATCTTAACATAATTATATCATGGTGAGTTTCGTTCTATGTACATTCAATGAATCTTATAATATGTCAGTAGCTAAACACCACATGTATTTGAAGAACTTAAGTTGTGTTTGTTTCATTCATAAAAAAAATGATGAAAAACCTTTATTGGCACAATTAATTAAAAAGAGACCAATCGTAGAATCCAAAATAACAGATGGAAAGTCGGTCGCGAAACAAGCAGCACTGGAAATTATAACACAGGAGTATAATTGTAATGCCAATGTACGTAGGGTGTGTAACGATTGACATAATAACAAAATATCTAACGTTCACTTGACATAATTTTAGTTAACATAATTTTGTTTAACATAACGATCAGTTGACATAATGAATTGTTGATATAATTTCATTTTACCTAATTTCATATGACATAATGAACATTTCCTATAATGCACATTTCACATAATATTCATTTGGCATATTATTCATTTACTATAATATTCATAGTTTAAACAAAAAGGAGCGAATCGATAATATTCTTTAAAAAAGGAATACACTGAAATTTATTAAATAAATATTGTATTAAGTTTTTTTTTTCTTCACTTTATACCCTTTACACCTGCCACCCTCAACTATTGTTACCAGGAGAAACTGGATGCAATCTGGACTTTAGGGCACCCCGACTCGGATAGGTTAGGTTAGAAGGGGATGGCGGGGTCGTGTGAGCGAGCGAAGCGAGCGAATAGACCCCGGCATCCCCTTCGTGGTTATTTTTTTATAAACCACCCAGAAGTAGGAGCCCCGCGAAGCGGGGCGGGGCTCCCGTCGACCAAGCCCACCCTCGACCATGCATAGAATATTTTAAGGTTTGGTTAAGTGCCATTTGAGTTAGGCTAGAACTGTGCCCATTAAACATGAATTTTAGGTCAAATGAACGTTATATTAAAAGAATATTATACATATTGAAAATTATATAAAATAAACGTTATTCTAAATGTTATTATGTTAAATGAATATTATACAGGGTGGACCAAAAGTCCGGTAACATTTGAATCGAGCGCTGCTTCCAATTCCGGGGGATAGGGGGGAGCGGGGCGTTACTAAACGCGAGAGCGGCTAGTTGGAATTCAGTGCAATGGCGTCGTTCAGCGGAGCACAACGCGCGTTTTGCGTACGCGAGTACTATCGCAACAACGATTCTGCGACTGAAGCGCAACGAAAATTTGGACACAGTACAACATACGAAATAAAAATCAAGCTCCATCAACTCGTGCAATTAAAAATTGGGTACAGAAGTTTGAGAAGACGGGTTCAACATTAAATCAACCACGATCCGGCCGACCTAAGACGTCGAGAGAGCCCGCAAACATAGAGCGCGTACGAGCATCTGTTAGAGAACAACCTGGCCTCTCTACTCGAAAGCGGTCTAGTGTTTTAAATGTGTCTAGGACATCTTTAAATCGTATTCTTCACAAGGATTTACATTAACACCCGTATAAAATTCAAATTGTACAGCAATTAAGGCCAAATGACTACACTCAGAGACTGCAGTTTGCCAACGAAATGCTTGCGAGGTTTACGAGCTTCAATAACATCTTTTTCTCAGACGAGGCACATTTTCACCTAAATGGGCATGTGAACAGGCAAAATTGCAGATACTGGAGTGATGCTAACCCGCAATTGAAGCACCAAAAGCCCTTACACTCGCCCAAAGTTACTGTATGGGCAGCTTTATCAGCCAGTGGAATTATCGGTCCGTATTTTTATGAGGATCAGAGAAGCCGTCCCGTTACTGTCAACACACAGCGATACATTGACATGCTACAGAACTTTTTTGCTCCAGCATTACAGGACTACTCTGGTTTTAATCAACGAACATGGTTTCACCAAGATGGGGCCACATGTCACACCTCCAACGACTCAATAGCAGCGGTTCGTGAAGTTTTTGGGCAAAAAGTCATATCCAAAAGAGGTGACATTAACTGGCCACCCCGCAGCCCGGAATTGTCACCAATGGACTTTTTCCTTTGGGGATACCTCAAAAGTAAAGTTTTTAATAACAACCCTCAGTCTATTGAAGAATTAAAAGAAAATATACGCGAGGAAATTCAGAACATTTCTCCAAACACTTGTCGGGCGGTGATGAAAAATTTCCGCTCTAGATTACAGGAGTGCCAAACTAAACAAGGGACACATTTGGACGACGTTATTTTTAAAAAATAAAACCCTGATGTTTGTACTTTTATAATAAATAAACATATTTTCTCTCATATCTCTTTTGTATTTTTTATAACCATTCGAAATGTTACCGGACTTATGGTCCACCCTGTATGATATGAAACATTAGGTCATATGAATTTATGTCATTTGATATTATGTCATATGAAAATTATGTCATATGAACGTTAGTTCAAGTGAAATTAGAGCATTTGTTATTATGCCAAACATTACACAGCCTGTACGTAGGAGGCCACTATTATTGATAAAAAATAGATTGTGAATGATTTATGTGATAAATTTTATTGACTGTATATTTATGTGTATATTTCAGCGTGAAACTATAACTTTAAAAAGGGCATGGGACAATATGGGTTATATGTATTGTCACATGTAAAGCAAAGATAAGCTACAGAAAGAGGAAATTTAATAAGGACTGGAGGTGGACCTCATGCACCTCCTCTATCACCACAACATGGGGCCATCATAAGCATGGTTGAAGGAAGAGGTTGGTATTAATATCCTCTGCATTCCACGGTGATCACTGTATGGGTACACAGCCTCTTTTTATTTTTATTGTGTCCCTACTTTCTTCAAAATACAATTTTTATTCATCAGGTTGCACTTGTGGCGATAACAGAGATTAAACAATTTCTTGATAGTGATGGTGCCATATTAAATGCTATTGTCAACAGTCAAGAACCGGACTCGATAGAAAAAAATTATGATACACCAACTATCACTTTGGTATCAATAGATGACTTGGGTAAGTGATTACGAAATATGATTATAACCTTATCAAGCCATCTATCCTGAATCTTGACTGTGTATGTATTTGCGGATTAAATGGGAGAACATCATGTCTGAAGTTCTGCGACATGAATCTATTCACTATCTATTCACTTTAAACTAAAAATATGCTGATTCAGATTACAGTGATAAGAAAAATACGACAGTTTTTAAAACCACGGAATAAGTGCGTAGACCGTCAGATATATTCTTTGGGAAGATGTGTTAAAGATACGACATCTAGAATATAAAAAAGAGGGAAACGCAAACATTAAAACACAGGTACTTAACAATGGCTTTCAATATCAACATTTAATTTATAGTCCAACTATAAAGTATTTTTATTTATGGCAGCATTAAATTATCACTTGTATTATTATTTATGTTACTGCTTTACTTAAAGCTATAATTGACCTGAAACATTTTCATCTTACAGATTTAAGGACATCATAGAGTGTAAAAGAACTGGATGTAAGTTTATTGAGAAGAAGAGGGAAGCATGGAATGCTATTACTATAAAATACAATAGTAGTAATACTAGTGGCCCATGAGAAACGGACCAATTAAAATCATTGTATGATAATATGAAACAAAAATCTCGCAAAGTTGTTGGAGAAAGTAATGTAAGTAGTCTATATCTAGATGGTCATAGTGCTGGTTATAATGAGAACACTATCTGGATTGGACAGGTATTATAATTACATAATATTATAGTAGGTAAAGTACAATTTTTTGTTTTGCAGAAATTAGCATACATCATGCTGAACAGAACCGAATGGTGACACAGGATGATGTTGCACGTGCAGTAAGAAATATTAAAGAAGACAAGGTAATCATCTACTTTTTCTTTTGATGGATGACCATTTTCTATAATATCAGAGTATTTTCTTTCACTAGCAAAACGGAATGATATAACTTGTTTTCCATAATGGTTTTTGGAAGCCGAAAATGACTGACAATGATGCAAAAGTCTTGGCTATTATACAGGACTAGGTAGAACCATTCTGCAATCCATATAATAGTGCATTAGGTTTCTGTAAAGATAATCGTCGTAGTAGTCGTTTTTTTATGACTGTTATTCCTCAAATTTGAGATGAACAATAATAATAATCGTGGAAATCCACGTGGCAGAAGCCATAATTCCGGTGGTAACCGCCGAGATATGCGTGACGCTCAACGTGCGTATGACCATTATAACAACATGCGTCAACAACAGGACTGGGCTTTCCAGCCTGAAGAGTTTGACCCAAGCAGGGTTTAAACTAAGCAGCGAAATCCAACTGATCGCTCAACCTCCTTCAGAGGGAAAAATAATAATAAGAAGATGAACAGGCCAAAAGAACCTGAACAAACCGTCGTTCCAAGTACAACCTCCACACCACATCGAGATGAACCTCTATACGATGTTGGACCTCACTCTTCTTTACTGGCAGCTCAAGATGTATACTGTCAGAATTTTGAATTTTCCGGTTTTATTCCTCTTGTCAATGAGATATATGAGAAGATGCGTGGTATAGATCCACGTCTACATGAGAGGTTACCTCTCAGCATGTTTACTCATGCCATGTCCGTCCACTTAAATCTGGAGATTTTGGAAACCGCCCGATCGGCTGGCCAAAACGTTTTGAATTTTCGTACTGACGCCAGAGAAATTCTACCAGACTACCAGGCTCTACCGCAACCAATTGTAGATTATATATCACATGTAGCTCCTGTAATAACTCAGGATGGTAAAGAGATTAGATTAGGCTGAATCTTCCAGCTACGGCAATACCGCTAGGACCAGTCGTCATCGACGGAGTGCAGCAACCAATTGGATCTTTTGGACCGATAGCCGCTAATAACCACAACACCTATGAGTGCTACGTTTCACCACTCGTTACTTCAAGGCGAGTTGTGGCTTCACAGCAGAACAATGCGGGCTACCTTCCTCTACCTGATGCCATGATTCCCGGCAATCTAGTTGCAAACCGAAACCTACTTGGCTTTGAACCAGTGGATATCCAAGGAGTAGGAGCCACCTCACGTCTACAGGGCATCAATTTTCCAGACGATGATACGCTTGAAGGCCGTTACAAAGTGGCAATCTTACTTCAAGATAGAGTCTACACTGTCCTCGCAGAAATGAAGGACAGATTCAAAATAGTAGAATACCGTCGGAACCAGAACGAGAAGGGATTAAATTTTATGGAAAAAATCCAACATAAGATCACCTCCGTTAATTTATTATATGTAGAGTCAACAGGACCTTTGAATGATGCTCAAGTCCCACTTTACACCCGTAATGTAGCTGTACACAGCTTTGGAGCTCAAGGGTCAGCCTCGGCAAACCAGGCTAATATCGAATGCTTCCATAGGAGAAGAATCGCTGTGGGGCACTTAAGTGCAAGAGGCTTTTGCTGTACTACTCCAGCAGGCCAAGGCCCCGGGGGTTGGAACGCCACCCTCAATGATAACTTTAGCATGCAGGGACTTTATAAACAGTGTTTAATTTATTTCGGATATTTGAGCATTATAAAGGCACAATTTCAAAAATTAAAATTATAATATTAGTTCTTTTTTTTCTTCTCGTTACTTATAATTAAACTTATTTTTCAGAAACTAATGTTTTTACTGCAGAGACTGATATTAATAGTATTATAACAATACCGGCTTATGCTTCTTCATCATGTCCACCAACACATGAGATTATAGTAATAGGTAGGTCATGTGTGTACAGTAGTACTTCAGTTACAAATCTAATACAAAATAACAGTATTTTAAAATATTTGTGTACTAAGAACAATATTTGATATTAGGATGTGTGTATTTTGTTTCAGCTGAAGAACTGCAAACTTCTGACAGTATGACAGCAGAAGTACATTCTACTCCAAAGCATGTAAATTTTTCGAGTAGGAAAAAGGTAAATAATAATAAAAAGTAAAGGATTTTTTTAAAATCTTACGTACTTTCTAACGTTTTTTGGATATCACTGACATCCCGTAACTTGTAAAACATGTAAAGCCGTTGGCCCCGGTTGTCATTTGTATATCTTTGACAGTCGTCATAGGTAGTCAGAAGCCATAAAGTCTGACAATCAGTCTACTCAAGGGGTATAGTGTTTCCTAGTAACTGGGTTGTGGAGGTCTGATGGCAGTCGCTCCATTGGAACCACAGATATTCAACCGCATCCAGTTAAACTGGAAGCCAACCCCTACATAATTGGGAAAAAGGCTAGGCTATAGATAGATGTATGTAGATAAATCTGCATATACTTAGATATTTGTTATTTCAGCATTAAAGCAAAGTTAAATCTTGACACCTGCATCGGCTGAAGCATTGAAGAAATTATATTTCAAGAAAATATGCCTGAATGCAGATTTGAAAAAAAAAGAAGTTGATATTGGAAATTTTGCATTTGAAAAAAGAACATACTTTGAGGATGGAAATTTTGAAAAATAAAGAAAAAAATGTGGAATTCAATATACAGGGTGGCCAGTTGAAAGGCGTCCAAAGAAAAAAAAATGCCTTAACTTAACTGCAACGTCGAGGAGGACTGCAACCCGATCGTTATCCTGACCATCGTGTCTTGATTAACACACACAATACATTGATGGCAGGTCGCATTCCTGGTCAACACGGTGCTGGTGAAGGAATCCTTAGAGCTGATCGGGATCGCAGGCAAAGAGTATTGGAAGAAGGGCAACGGGATAGTACGACAAGTACGAGGAAAATGGCTCGTAGACTGGATATTCCGAGAGAGTCAATTCAAAATATTTTACATGAAGAAAAGTATCATGCGTACCACATTCAGAGGGTCCAGACTTTACAGCCCTCTGATTACCAACTAAGGGTAGATTTTTGCCAAATTATGTTAAGGAAAAACAAAGAAGACCCCGAAGATTTTTTTAACAAAATTTTATGGACAGATGAGTTTCGTTTCGAGCGCTCTGGAGTATTTAACATCCAAAATTACCACAGCTGGGCTATCGAGAATCCTCATTCCATAAGACCAACAAATTTTCAACACCGCTTCAGTGTGAACATGTGGTCGGCGTTCTTAAAGGTGAACTAACAGGCTCGATGGAGCCACCTACAAGAAGTTCTTGGAGAACCAATTACCAATTCTGCTGTCAGACGTAAACTTAGCACTGAGACGAGACATGGTTTTTCATAATGACGGGGCACCATGCCATTACGCAAAGCTAGTGCGGAACTTCTTAAATGAAACCTATCCCAACAGGCAAGAATTCAGTGTAGTTTTACATTTTGACGAATGAAGCGCTAAAATGATAACCTAAGTATTAATTACACTTTTTCTGGTTTTTAGGTGGATTGGAAGAGGTGGACAATTCACTGGCCGCCACGCTCACCTGACCCGTGGTGATCGATCGACTTTTTCATCTGGGGTTATTATAAAGAACTCGCATACGCATGGGTTATCATTTAAACTGATGCTTCATTTTATCTCCACCTTTTCTATTTATTTCCCTTTTTGATGCAAGGTATTAAAGCTAAACAAACTTTATCAAGACGCTTCTAATGATACCTCATCATTAGTCAAATTATGATAAGTAGTTAGATGTAACGTGGGAACAGTTAATCATACATAGTTACATACATACGGACATTCACACAATCATATGACTCATTCTAGGTTCGCCGTATTTGGGTAAAAAATAATTCAATATTTTCTATAATGTCGCACCTAACATGTTTTAGCTCTGTCGAATCTCACAAGTGACACTTGTCGTAGTTTTGATATATGCCATTAGAGGGCGGTAAAAAATCTACGACGTTGTGTACATGTGAGGAGAGAAAGAGAGGTAGGCAAATGCTCAAGGTCATCGGCTACTGTGAGGCCCTTAAGATTTATTTTTCCACAGGCCTTCACGGCTACCCTTTTGTTATAAGCTACTCTTATTGAAATCGGAGGTATAATTTCATCGTAGAGTAAATCACGGTTCATTGTCATATGCATTGACGCTCCAGAATTAATGTACCAATTATTATCGTTGTTTATTGTTGCAGAAAACACGGTGACATAACCAGAATAAGTGTTCTTTTTAGCCCTTTTTTTTGGGGTGTGGAATCATCAAATAACTTCAATTTTTTTTTCTTTGTTGACACTTACTGACTAAAACCCATCCTCAGAGGAGGGCCGAGAACCAAATTGTGGCTTCAGTGACACAGGTACGTTGTCGTTCCTAGCTCGCTTTAGGTTGAGCACCGCACAAGCACGGAGCTCATGTTGCTCCTTACGGAACCCATCAACCTGCGCAGTTAGGCGAGCTCCAAAAGCTCTTTAGCGGCTTCGGTGATCGAGGCCGCCGCCATCTTAAGAGCTTTCTGGCAGGTCCCCTTAGGGCCACTGGATGCCCTGGAGACCTCGCGACTGGTCGCCACAGCAAATTTATTTTATTGTTGCAGTAGATTACAGTGTCAATAGTACTCAGCCTTCATACCCGTTTTTTTTGGTGCGCGTTCCGTGTGCCTAAACTCAAGTTAGGGGTTGAAAATCGAAATTTTTTGCTTAAAAACTTGAATTTTGAGTTTAAGTCAAAAAACCATCAAAATCAAGCTAGCCCGCGCGGATAAAAAATCCCCGCCCACTTACCCATTGGTCTATAGGAAGGAAGAAACCGAACAAACGGCAAAATATTTTATTTTATTTTTAGCGTTTATATCTTCTAATTACAGGGTTTCGACAAGTTGTTTTAATTTTGACAAGCCTTTTTGGCAAGAAAACCGTTTTACGACAATTAAATTTTTACGATTTTTTAAACAATATTAGGACTTAAGAAAAACAATTTTTTTTAAATTATCTAATCTAATTATTTTATTGCATTTTACTAACTGAATATCCTCTTTACAGGGATTCAGTTTGGCCATCTGATTACATATTTTCATCTGGATCCCCCCTTTACAGGGATTCAGTTTACGTGTCCCCTAACCATCTAGTTCGGTCTAGTGCTGTCCTACCGGCTGCGTGATGTTTGGAATCAGGACACCCGTAACGAAGGCGAAGGTTGTGGAGGAGACCATAGTAGTGGAAGAAACTTGCCCAGTACAGGCGGGCCCCTCAGTTCGGCGCAGTATAATTGGTGAGTGGGAGGCGGAGACACTAAAGCCGATGCAACCTAGCAAAACTACGCCACCTCCTGTAGATACACCCGTTACCACTCCTCCCAAGAAGACGTCTGTGCCCAGTCCCTCCAAACCTAAGCCTAAAGCCACATCTACGCGGCAAACAAAACTGGACGAATCGAAGCAGTCTGACAGGGCTCTTCAGAACTCGCCTCGGGAAATGCCACCCGTGAAGTACCTAAACAGAACCACAAAGGCAAAGGCGTGTCTCTGCAGTGCCAAGATACAACTCGACAGCTCTCGGAACCAGAAAAAGGAAATAAAGCACGGACTGATGAGAGCAGTAGAGAGGCTGTATCAGTTAGTTAGGGAGGAAGAGACCGAGAGAGGGAAAGGAACCGGAGAGGCAGTTGATCCCGAACAGCCCCCCGGGGACCTGAGGCCAATCTCGGATGCAACGACAGAGGTCATGAAGCAGCTCACGGAAAACCTCCATCAGCATAAACAGGCGCTGGAGGAATGCCAACTGCATACGCGAGCTCTGTCGGAGCATCTCCAGTAGACCCCTCGCTTTATTGCTGGCCAGGGACCCTCGTTTGTGGATATGGCCGCAGCCGTCCCAAAGCAATAGTTCCAAGAACCCCTTCACTCGGTGTTCGTGTCATCGGTCGATGACAAGGACACCGGGGAAGAGGTAATTGCAAAGCTTCGGACGGCGGTAGATGCCAGAAGCGAGGAAATCAGGGTGGAGAGGCTGCGAAAAGTGAGGGATCAGAAGGTGGTTGTTGGCTTCCGGACCAAGGAGGAACTGACTCGGGTGGCGGAGAGGATAAAAAAGGCAGGTAACCTCGTGGGGGAAGAGGTGAAAAATAAGGCTCCGCCCAGAGCGGGGGAAGTTATTTGATCATTTCCCACCACAAAAAAAAGGGTACAGTCATAGCTGCCACGTGACTACAGTTTGAGAGTGACATTTTGTAGAGAAATGCTACGCAGTACACGGGAAGACCCGCAATTTTTTAATTAATTATTGTTATTTAGTAGTGTTCATCGAATAACTGTCAAAAAACTAGTTTCGTATTGGCTATCTTCAGTGACCAACTGATATGACGTCATGAGCACCGGCTGTCGCCGATAGTCACCCTAACCCTTTTTGACAAATACAATACGGTATTACACCCATTTTTAAAAAGTATCTCATTTTGATCCTAGGGTCCTAGTAAAACACCAAAAAAAACAAAAAAAAAATATTCAATCTATAAGTGCCATAAAACTGCATTTCAATTTTACAATTTCTATTTTCGCGCGTAAAATCACAAAAACGCTTGACGCCATGTTACTCTGTGGTCATGACGTCAGTTGGTCATGTAACCAAATGCGCTGTTATTAGTCTTTCTGTTTAGTTGTATATTTCACTATAGTTTATGGTATTATTATATGGTAGTATTTATTTCTTCCATGGTATTATTACAATTATTTCAATAAAAATTAAAATGTAAAGTATTTTAATACAAAAATAGTAATAGTTGCTCAGTTGACAGTTGTCACTTTTTGTTTACATGACCATAAGACGTTATAATCATGGCGGACACTGTTTCGCTTAGTAAAACAACAGACTAAAAAAGTGAAAACTTTGAAATCAATTTTAAAATTTATTTAGTTATTTTATTAACTAAATCTAACATTTTCCGAATGCTTATTGCATAAGCTATCTGAATTGTATATTTTTAGAATTTCTTTCATATAGAGTAAAATACCCTATTGTATCGATACTTGTAAGATTGCGATTGCCTATTATAAGCTTTTAATGGTTCTAGTGATCATCAAATTGATAATCACTGTGCTCGTTATAATTTTCGTGAAAGTCGCTACTCAAAGGCAGTGTTTTAAGAATTTTAGTGATCATCACCGAAGCTGAAAGTTAATTAAAAATTGTCTTTTGTTGTGTTTAATCGTGATAAAAGCATGTCACATCTAATATTGTTAGGAATTGCTGAAGAACAGAGAAAACAAAGCCTTTTGTGTATTAAAAGGCGCCGCCTGCGTGATCATAGTAATCCATTGCAATTGCCAGAAAGAGAATTTATTGAGAATTTTCGTTTAAGCAAAGCCGGATTCCAACAAGTTTTGGAAGAACTCCGTCCATACCTGCCACAAGCACGACGAAAAACGGCTGTGTGCAATGAACTTAAAGTAAGTGCTTACCACTGCTAATATCTCAATGTTTTTTTTTTGTGTAAAATAAAGAATATTTGAGTACAAACTTATTTCCAATGTGTTTTTCTGTTGCAGATCTTGGCTGCCTTTTTTGATTTTGGGTCATATCAACGCAATGTAGGTGCCTCATATCTCTGTAACATGTCTCAACCCACATTTAGTAACATACATAAAGTGACTGATGCTCTGAATAAGCGGGAAGTACTTCTCAAGTACATAAAATTCCCTTTCTCGCAACAAGATAGAGAAATTATTATGAAAGGGTAAGTTTTGTATGTAGTCTAGTTATAATACTTACTGACATAAATAATAATTTTAATTTTTCTTAATGTGTGGCTTTCAGGTTTATGGAAAAATTTGGATTTTCAGGCATTATTGGGTGCATTGCTGGCACACATGTGGCTTTAATTCGACCAATGAAACATAAGGAAGCATATTTCAATAGGAAAACTTATCATTCCTTGAATGTTCTAATAGTAAGTAGTATTATACACCGAAACCACCTACACTGAAACCGCAACCAGTTAAAATAAACCATAAATAGCCAAAACAATATAATGAAACGAAGAAAATGGATTTACACAATGAATGTTAATACGTCAACATGCTGACCAGACGCCGGGCCCAGGAACAGAAGGCACTCCCACCATCTAATGATTGTTGACATAACAGTCCCGCATGATGAGAACCTCGTGAAAGCCGAGAAAGATAAGCAAATCAAGTATACATGAATGCTGTTATTTCATTCTGTAGTTTTGGTAAAGCACGAATAGAAACATCTTTATCTCGTCAGTTAGGGAACGAAATATCTATACACAATTTGAGTGTCGATCATGATCGTGCCGTTTTTCGAAGGTTGGTTGATATTGTTTGTTTTTTGGCACAACAGGAGCTTCCTTTTCGGGGTCACGATGAGTCTAAAACCTCATTAAATAGAGGCCATTTCTTAGACTCTGTTTCTCTGATTTCTAATTACGACCTTGTCTTAGAAAAACATACACAGCAACAAGAAGGTAAAAAACCTGGGCCCAGTTACTTATCAAGTAAAATTCCATTCCGTATCCGAAGTAATTAAATCTCGCATTAAACTCGAGATTAAAACGACAGAATTTGTTTCTATCATCGTAGATGAAACTCCAGATATAAGCAATAGAGAGCAGCTGTGCATAATTCTAAGGTATCAGTATGGCAACAACATTCATGATCGTTTTATGCGATACGTTGATGTATCTGAAAGCCGAACCTCCGAAACTCTATCTAAAATTATTTTAGATTTTCTTAATGAATACGAATGCATCGGAAAATTAGTAGCACAAAATTACGACGGTGCAAGCGTAATGTCAGGCATTAGAAATGGAGTTCAGCAGAAAATCAAGGACGTTTGTCCACAAGCTATTTACGTTTGGTGTAATGCTCATATTTTAAACTTGGTACTTTCCAAATCATGTGGTAAGATTGGTGAAGTCGGTCCTTTTTTTTCTAACCTTCAGTCAATGATTAGTTTTTTCAGTAACAGTACGAAACGTGCTGCTTTTTACGACCGTCATTGTAGTAAACGATTACCTCACCTTTCTGCCACGCGTTGGTCATATTCATCACGTATTGTAAACACGGTTTCTGAACAAAAAGAAAACCTTATTGGTATGTTTACTGAAATGGTTGATAACACGCCGCCGGAATGGGATGGTGACAGTATTTCAGCCGCGGATCACTTATGCGATACACTAAAATCGTTTAATTTTATTTTTTTTTCTTTCTTTTTTATTTGAAAAGACCGACGGCTTGTACAACATACTTCAAAAGTGACAAGTCGATGTTGGTTTTTGTGTCAACCAAATAAAGCTGTTTGGTTCATGGTTGTCCAACGAATTCCTTGCCCAATTTAATCAAATGTACGAAGATACATTAAAAAATAGTTCTGTTCCTCGTTTAAAACGTAATTCTCCTTGCGCTCGTACAGAGTATAATCGACTCATTGTCCAAGTAATTGATAACATATCTTCCGAAATTAAAGATAGATATTCAGAAATATTTAAATTACAGTTTTTCCAATTGCTTAATAACAAACAATATGATAAGAAGACATGAGTGGATGAAGGGGATAAGTAACGTTTTTAAAATTTTTGCATCGAATAAAGGTGTTATGTACTTACAAACTATTTTAAACCTTAAAACAACGCAGTTTAAGCTTAGTTTTAGAAAAAGGAAATGATGAAGGAGTTATGTACCCGCTTAGAATGATAATCACACTGAATGAAAGTGTCATGGGCACTTAACATATTTTTTAATTTAAAATAGTACAAAAATTAAACTTTCTTGCGCGGATTAATGAGGTAAGTCCCAGCAACCGCCTGGGTGCGTTGTATTATTCTGGATGAAGGTGTTATGTGACGTACTTGTCTCTTTCTTCTATTTTGCGTCGTGTTTAATTTTGTTGGAGCATTGTGTTGTTCTGGATGAAGGAGTTATGTGATCTACTTGTCTCCTTCTTTCCTTTCGCGTCGAGTATACTTTTCTCTTTCATTTCGCTTCGGCCATCGCACAGTAGGGCCGATCATATAAAAACATGGCAGAAACTCATAAAGTCTAAATGCATCACATTGTTGTTACATTATTTGTTATCGTTAAGGCCGCCATAGACGTTCAAATAATTTGATCAAACAGGCTGGTTCAAACGGTTTGATCAAATTGGCATGAATGTCTGTGGTAAAATTTGATCAAATTTAATGAGTAATCAAATGGCTTGAAGAAATATGAATTTTCGTATTTTTATTTGATCAAACGGTTTGATCAAACTGTTTAGATAAAAAATTTGAGCGTGTGTGTTGCAAGCGCTCAGTTGCTGCAGCGGAAGTGTTACCTTGCGACGTGTTGCAGACTGCAACTTGCAGTGCATAGCATAATCACATAATGTCGAAGCGCGATGTATTAGAAGAATTCATACAAATATATCAAAATGAATCCTGTTTATGGAACGTAAAAAATAAAGATTACCATAACAGAGATAAACGGAATGCTGCTTATTGTAAATTAATAGAAAAACTTAAAGAAATAGAACCAAATGCAGACCGTGACCTGGTGACAAAAAAAATTAACAGCTTTCGAACAGCCTTCAAAAAGGAGGAACATAAAGTAGCGGAGTCTTTGAAGTCGGGCGCAGGCTTTGATGAAATATATAAGCCAAAGTTATGGTACTATAATCAACTGTCTTTTCTTAAAGAACAATGCATTCCAAGAAGTTCACGCTCGAACATGTCTGATCATGTCGGATCTGAGGTAAGTTAATAAAACAAATTTTATTTCCATGTTCATATTTTATTAAGTTTCATCATAATAATAAATCAATCGTATCTAATTAACTAAGTAACATTTTTATTTAAACTGACACAAAATCATTCTGCCATGGAATACTACCCTCATTATTAAAATAATTAATAAATTCTTGTCTTACAATCTTGGCCGCATTTGTAATATTCCCGTAATTTCTACGACATAAGTGATTCATATTTGACTGTATGGTGTTAAACCCGGGTGTAATCGTTCCGTTTTCTCTGTCTTCATAATCGTAACATTCTGATGGGGCGTAAAAATTACGCGAGGCTGACATCAGAAAATTGTGTAAAACACAACACGCCATTACTACGGATTCTATTTTGTGAGGATCTATGTTAATTTGCGTATGAAAAATTCTGAACCTGGATGCCAATATGCCGAATGTATTCTCAACTATCCGTCTCGCCCGAGACACACGATAATTGTAAATCTTCTTTTCATGTGAATTTAAGTCAATTTGTCGGAATGGTTTCATCATGTCGCATCTTAAAGGAAATGCATCATCGGCCACGAATACATATGGAAGGCTTCTAGAACTGTTTTCCACGCTTTCCGCAAGAGGAACTTTTAAATCATTATTTTGTAATTTCTCATAAAATTCAGTATTTTGAAGAACACCTCCATCCGAAACCCTGCCATTGGTACCAAAATCGCACAGCAAGAATTGATAATTTGCATCCACTATTGCCATAAGAACCATGCTATGTCTTCCTTTGTAATTAAAATAATATGATCCGCTATTTTCTGGAGGAGTAATATCTACGTGCTTCCCATCAATCGCACCCAGGCAATGCGGGAAATTCCATCTTTCTTCAAATTGTTTGGATATATATTTCCATTCCTGTTCAGTCCGTGGAAACTGAAATATAAATTTAAAAAAATATATTTAAAATATAGGTATAATATATTCTAGAATAGAAAAAGTGGTGTGAAACTAATTAAAAAATATTTCAGTTGCCAACGATACCTACGGAGCCCTCCGATGCTGAACCCACTGAGTCGTCTGAGCCCACCGTTACGCCTACCGAGCCCATCGAAGAGCTGATCGAGTCCACCAATGAGCAGACTGAATCTATCAATATTAGTGCCAACAATCGGCCACAGTCAAGACCACCAAAAAAGAAAACAGACTCAATTGTCAATGATGTACTTTTATCGGTACAGAATCATTTTAAGCGACCCGCTATTAAAGAAGACCGTCATGATGTTTTCGCTAAAAGTGTTGCGATCAAAATGCGTGAATTACCCACAAATCAGCGTCTCATTGCAGAAAAAATCATCAATGATACCCTTTTTGAAGCAGAGTTGGGTAACTTGACTTTGACCCATAAGTTGTGTAATGATAATCATACGCAACAGTTTACATTTCATCCACAGCAACAATATTCACATTCTCCAATTAATTGGTCTACGCCATCGACATCATCGAATCATACATATTTATCATCATCTCCTGTTTCTGCCAAAAATTCAACACAACCCATTGTTATGACACAGATGCAGCCCTTGGAATTAGAAGAACAGAGATCTAATTCGGTGCAACTTTCCATTCCAGATGTAAATGCAGCTACTTATTTCACTAATTTCCAAATGTAAACGATTTGTGTTGACTAGGACGTAAAAACTGAGTCTATTTTCTTTTTTGATTTAGTTTAGATATGTTTTATCTTTGATTTTGTTTAAATAAATATTATTACAATTTATAATAAAATAAATAGTAAGTATTTTATTTACCTTTAACCAATCTCTCCAGAGAACTTTATATAGAGCTTCGCAAGTTTCAGGAATAATTTGTCCCAAAGCCTGAGGTGATATTACTGTCGAGAATTTTAGGTCTTCATAGCTCCTCCCAGTCGCAAGAAACCTCAAAGTTGCGCTTAATCTTTCATGTGGTGATATAGATTTTCGCATAATAGTGTCCTTTTTTTCAATTAATGGACTGACTAACGACAGAAGCTTTAAATATGTTTCCTCATTCATTCGCAAATAATTATACCAGTCTTTAGGAGCAAATTTTAATTCACTTAACAAGTTTATATGCGAATATTCGTCTCTTTTCAAGAGCCACTTTTTACACCATACATCACGATTTTTTCTCCTTTTGTAGGCTTCCGAAGCAAACACTAAACCAACTATTGCTAAAGCGTCGTCTGTAGACATTTTCACAGAAACACAACAACGCTTCGTACGATTCGATACTGAACTGACGCCGCTTCAAGCCTGCGTGAAGGTGTGTGGTCGCTTGAAAGATCATGCCAATTTGATCAAATTGTTTGAACCAGTCTGTTTGATCAAATTACTTGAACGTCTATGGCGGCCTTAAAACATATATTTTATGGAGTGTAAGTTAGTAACAAACATCTGAATAAAATGGGAAGCGAGTTCATCATTTTTTTTAAATTATCTTTTTAAACCCATAGAGTTTTAGTTACACTAGGTAGCCATAGGTGTTTATTTTATAGTTTTATATTATGTATAAAAGTATATTCTTCAAATCTAAAAAAAGAAATCTTGCACCAATTTGCACCTTTTTTAATTAAAAGCTCAAAACCGAACCTATAATATATGGTATTTTTTAATGTAAAATTAAAGAAAATACATTTTTATTTTTCTTTTGTTTTAGGTTCGGGTAGTACTGATATATTCAGAAAGTTTTTATATGAGAAAATGAATGAGTCTGGCCATTCTAAATTAGAAGAAAAAGTGTTATTTTTAACAAAATACTTAGAAAAGCGAACAAGGTGTCCTAAATTGAAATTAGCTGAATTACACAACAAAATTTCGTACTTCGTTTCTGATTTTAAGAAGAGATGGTCAAGTTCTCAAAGGATGAAGCATCGATTTTTAGATAAAAACACTGCTTGGCTAGAAAAGTCAATAAATTTTCGGAATTATGAGGAATGTATCAACACAGAAATTTCCAAAAAAAAGGGAAGACCCAATATTGACTTCAAAGCCGCTTCAGAGAGGACTAAGAGACTAAAAACTCAAGACTTAAGGTCTACACGTAATACTGCAGAATTGTGCTATGCAGCACAAATGAGTTTAAGGTCTTCAGGGGCAACTGATGCGGCAACAATAGTCAAAGATGTTACCCAAACATCACCCAAACGTGCCACTCGTTACAAAGCAGCTTATAAAAAAAACACTGATCGACAAATAACCCAGCTTTCAGCAGAAGAAGCTTTAAGTACATTTATAGACGCTCAAGTGACGAGGCATCAGTACAACATATTTAGAAATAAAGACAAGACGCGGTTTCCTTCGTATAAAATTATTCAAAAGGCTAAAAAGAATTGTTACCCTGACAGACAATTTATATCAGTTACTGATCTTTCAGCTGAAATAAATCTTCAAGCACTTCTAGATCACACAGCCTCTCGCCTTATGCAATCTCAAAAGATTGTTTTCGAAGATCAAAACGATGTTTTTGAATTATTATTAATTTATAAATGGGGATTTGATGGTTCATCTGGGCATTCCGAATATAAGCAAACATATGCAAGTGGGGTAGCCAGTGATACAAGCATTTTTTTGTCATCAGTTGTACCTCTGAGACTTATATCTGGCGATCCCGAGGGTCCAGTAAACAACAACAACAACAAGAACAAGTTGTGTATTGGAGTAACCCGAGGCCTTCATCCACAAGATATTGTCGCCCGATTAAATTTCAATTTGCTCATGAGACCACTGAACTCGCTAAAAAAGAACATGACCATATTAATACACAAATTCTTAACTTGATACCAACTGCATACGAAATAAATGGTCGCAGTATTGAAATACGTCACAAACTTTTGTTCACAATGGTTGACGGGAAAATCTGCAATGCATTGACTGATACCAGTTCAACAATGAAATGTTATCTCTGCGGATTAACATCAAAAAAGTTTAACAATATTTCGAAATGTGTGGAAGCTATAGTAGACGAATCTAGACTACAATTTGGAATGTCAACGCTCCATGCATGGATTAGATTCTTCGAATGTCTTCTGAAAGTAGCCTACAAATTACCAATAAAAACCTGGCAAGTTCGAGGAAAAGAAAATCAAAAAATTGTTGATGCCAACAAAAAGAGAATATGTGAGGAATTTAAGAGTGAACTTGGACTGATTATAGACAAACCGAAACCAGGTTACGGGAGCAGTAACGATGGGAACACCGCAAGGCGTTTTTTCGAGAATGCTGATACATCTGCCAGAATAACAGGGATTGATATTGATATTATAAAAAGATTTCGCACAATTTTAAAAGCCATAGCTAGTGGGTTTGATATAAACGTAAACCGATTCAAAGCTTATGCTTTGGAAACAGCATACCTATTTGTTGAAAAATACTCCTGGTACTCAATGCCTCCTACGATACATAAGGTACTGATCCATGGGCCTATTATTATAGAAAATGCATTACTGCCTATAGGACAACTGAGTGAAGAAGCGCAAGAAGCAAATAACAAAATGTTTAAAAGGTACAGAGAGAGATTTTCACGGAAAAGTTCTCGCGAAAAAACCAATGCTGATATTTTATATCGACTTTTGATATAATCGGATCCTCTCATTTCAAGTATGCATCAACCGATAAAGCGGAAATCAAGTTTTCATCCAGATACAATCCAATTACTGGACTGTCCAGATTTAAATACATCTGCGGCTTCATCAACCGATGAGGTGACATACACTGAAGACAGCGATGAAGAATCAACTGATTGTAGTGAGGGATAAAACGAATCAATGTGAATAAATATATACATTTATAAAATATTTTGTGTTTTTTTTGTTTCCTTATATCAAATTATGACATAATCTTTGTGTTTAACTTATTTTAAAAGTATAGCCAGCATAAAATATTAATTGCCAAGTTTTGATGTCATCGGCCCCACTGTGCGTCGTGCGTGAGTCGTGTTTAGTTGCGCTGGAGCTCGAGTCACGTACGCATGTCGCGAGTGTTTTGTTTATTAATAATTTGTTTTATTAATACTAGTGTTTTTGCTCAGTTATTCGAACTCAGTTATTCGAAATAATGTCAAGAGCTAAAAAGCTTGTAGAAGCTGCTATAAAATCTTATAATGGCACTTCTAACCTCGACATCATCGACGAAGGTAAGTTTTTCTGTGTGAATAAAATGAATGTATTTATTTAGTTACCTATTTAAGCTTAAATAAGAGTCACATTTTTTCTAGATCTACGTTCAAGAATGGAACAAAAGTTTATACGTTTAGGATTCTACACGTGGTAAAAAATAATGTGGTACACCTAAGTATATTTTTACCTTCATGGGTAAGCAGGGAACGACTTTCGTATGGTATTGCAAACTAAATTTTGTACCCCTCGTCTAATGATAGTGGTTTGATATGGGTATTATTTATTCGTCAATTGCTTGATTTATTTAATTTGCTAATTTGATCGCCCTGCAAAGCGGGTACCTACCTATAATGTGTTATTATCTATTGTTTGTGTGTTGGGTAATGGGTTGTTGGTGTAAGACTATTGTAATTAGTGGAAATTTAAGGTGAGATGGTAAATGATGAAATGATGCAATGCGATATGGAAATATTCATATTATTATTTTAGATGATTACGCACGGCGCCCATGGATGATGACACCTATCTTAGATGTGGCTCCGGGTTCACCACAAGAATATTATACTGACCTTCATTGTAAAGTCAGAAACACAGTTGACCGTTGCATTGGAGTTCTGAAAGCACGTTGGCTGTTTTTGTTGACTCACAGGGTACTTCACTATGACCCGGTTACAGCAGCCAAAATAGCTAATGCATGTGTTGTACTACACAATATAGCCAATGCACGAAATGTTGCAATGCAATGAGCCCAGTGATGATGTTGACAATGACCAACAAAGTCAAATCTCTGGTGAGGTGGCAAGAATTGACCCCACTGCCTCAATAACAGATCGTTCTAGAGATATACTAGTCCAAAGATTATGGAATGCTAGACACATCTCCAGTACTCCATAAGCTTTGGACTTTACATAATTGTGTGTAAAATTCTTGGTCTGTAGTTATTATTATTATGTGTATACCTTTTTAAAATGAGTAGGTATTTATTGTATAGCAGTAGATTATTTAAAAATTATAGCAGTTATGAATTAGCAATAGTTTTTGTTTGATTATTTAATTTGCTGTAAACCTTTTTTGTAACATCAGGGGCATGTTAGGCTAGTAGTAGGGCTTTTAAGTTTATTTAAAACATAATAGGTAATGTATTAATCAATCAAACTCTGATCTCATTGCTTAGTTTCGTTATTAAAGGTCTCCTGTACCTAGATCCTGTGGCTTAAACTGTGCATTCTTTGTCAGTAAAGTTCTTTGTTTTATATTGTATTGTGGTCCTAGTTTATCATTTGTGACTTCTAATGTTATTACTATAATGTATAATTTATACATCTGATAGCGTGACCAGACGTCCCGTTTTACAATTACGAGTCCCGGTGTCCCCGAAATGGACTGTGGGACGCAAAATTATCCCGTTTTCAGAAACCGCGCGAAAATTTGAGTAGCAAACGGCCGGCCACCGCCCTGCCCGCTGCCACCACCGCGATGTGACGCCCTGACCAACCGAACGCGAGCTAACGGTGTGCGAGAGCGAGACCGCACCGTCGTCGAAGCTCGACACAACGATACGAGAGTGGCCAAGACGTCATCTCGCTCGTGTTTTGTTACCTTATTGACTATTGTTTGACAAACTTTTCATTTGTCTACTTCTCGCTTTTTGTTTTGTGATTGTTTGATGCTCGTATAGAATATAAATTTTTCTTTTTGTTTGGAATAATAGTTAAAATGCCGAAACGCAAGTGTTCGTTCAATGTTAGCTTACAAGAAAAATATCCGTTTATCAAGCAAATAAATACTCCATCAGATGTCAGATGTGAAAAGTGTCGTACAGAATTTAGTGTTCTCACAATGGTGGTGGTGATATTGAACAGCATTTAAAGTCTGACAAACATAAAAATGCCGATCGTGCCGCCGCGCCGCTTCGAGTTCTTCGATGTTAAACTTTTTCAAGAAATCGGACACGCCAACTTTGATAGACTTGGATATCGCCGCGGCAGAAGGCGTCTGGGCTTATCACACGATACAAGAAAACCACAGTTTTCGTTCTAATGATTGTGCATCGAAATTGATTCAATCATGTTTTGATCCCAAATTCACATGCGCCCGCCCGTACGAAATCAGAAGCTATTGTAGTAAATGTTTTGACGCCTGCAGCAACGAAAGAATTAAAAGATGACCTTGATAAGTGCAATTGTATTACAATACTAAACGACGCGTCAAACCACGGTAACAAGAAATTATACCCCATTGCAGTGCGCTCTTTTCACCTTACGTAGGTGTGCAAATAAAAATTTTAAATTTCCAAGACCAATCTGGTGAAACTTCCGACATCATTGTCAATTATTTAAACCAAGTGTTGACAGACAATAATTTGACTGCAAAAGTCGTAGCATTTTGTGGGGACAATGCAAACGTCAATTTCGGAGGTTCCATTCGCAGCTAGGCGAGGAACTAATAATGTTTTAACGAAATTACAATCATCTCTGAAAAAAAATAATAGGTATTGGATGTGGAGCCCATGTTATTCACAATGCCATAAAATCTGCTGCAGATGGGCTACCCGTAGATTACGAAAGCGTTATTGTGAAGATATATTCCTTTTTTTTATATTTATACAATTCGAGTTGAAGCTCTAAAGGAGTTTTGTGCCGAAACTGAAAGGGAATATCAACAAATGCTCGGCTAAAGCAAAACCAGATGGCTTGCTTATGCCGCTTTGGAGAGTTTTAAAAATGTACCAGCCGTTAAAAAGCTACTTTTTGAGTATTGAAAAATGTTCCCTGTTACTAACAAACTTTTTTGAAGATCCCACATCCGAAATGTGGTTTTAATTTTTTACCCGTGCCGGTACTTACTCCGGTACCCGTGCATCGCATTCTTTCCTTAAGAAATGCATAAATATTAGAAAAATAGTTGTACGTTTCTAGCAAATGGTAAATTAATGTGATAAAGCGAGACGCAATAATTTGTCTACGATTTGTCAACGCTACCACCGCCGCCCATAGGCACCGCCGCATGCGCCGAACATCAAACGCGTTACGTTAGTAAATATTTTCCCGCTGACTGTGGAAGTGTTGTGTTCTGGAATTTTTGTTTACGCGCGCGATGTCATTCCAGTACACCAATGTGTAGTACACGGAGATCCTCACCATCTCCGTGTACACTGGCTGGTTGCAATGACAATGTCGAGTTAGCATGCCGCGTGTTTAATATTAGATATGGAAACCGAGTAAGCGCCAGGACAATGCTAAGCGCAACTCAGCTTCTAAAGGACTCCGGTGCCTTTTATCCTAAAACCGCCATAGAAAGAGGGGCGAATGTGCGCACTAATCGCTTAAAAGCAAACGTGCTCGATTATTTTGACAAACACAAAGAGAACAGTACGAGAGAAACAGCGCGATTGTTCGACTGCAGCAATATGTTTGTGTGGCGAATGTTACGAGCTGATGGTGAACACCCGTTCCACCTACGACGTTGTCAGGAGCTAACGCCGCCCGATTACTTGCCAAGTCTTGAATTTAGTCGATGGTTGTTAGAGAACTGGCAAGGAAACATTATCTGGACGGACGAAAGCACCTTTACGCGAGTTGGTATTTACAACCAGCATAACCAACATTTGTGGAGACATAGGAATCCACATGCATGCCGTGTTGATTCATTTCAACACAGGTTCTGCGTGAATGTACAGTTCTTGCGGGAGACATTGCCAGAGTTATTGAAGGACGTCCCTCTTTTCTTTTTAAGAGAAGTGTTTTACCAACACGACCGCGCATTTCTCATGGAACGTGCGACGGCATCTGGATACGGAATATGGCCCCTGTTGGATTGGTCGTGGAGGGCCAATGCAGTGGCCACCCAGGTCGCCTGATCTTACGCCGTTAGATTTTTATTAGTGGGGTCGAATAAAACCGCTTGTTTATGTAAACGAGGCTACAAGTATCGAAGTATTCTGTGCGATATTTTGTACGGACATTAAACTAACATAGGTACCTACAGCAGTACGAGCGGTGCGCATGCTAGTCAGCTGGTACATTTGTGTGCGGGGCGCACACGTTTCGATCTGTACGCACACACGTATAGATCGAGTCACATGACTCGATTAATACGACGTGTTCGGTACAATATTGGCAACCGAACAGCTCAGCACTTTTGCCTGCATGCATTTCCATAAATGCATGTATCGCAACTATCGCCAGTTAGTGCGTGTTCAGATACCAATCGCGTAACTCGAATCAAACCATCTTAGTGCTAATTTAGCTAATAATTATTACCATTTTACCATTTAATAGTTAACTAGTGCACAATATAACTTTGAACCATATTATTGCGTATCATTAAACCAGTGTTCGTAAACCAACAACCAAACCATTACCATTCCGGTATAAACTCAACCGAATCAACCAATCTATCAACCAACAATAGAAATAGTGCTAAAACAAGCAGGCACTACTTTCTACATGGTCCTTCGAGCATCAAAAGACTCGGTTCGCGAAGTACAGTGAAGTGTTTGTGCGCCGGGACCTTGCAACCAGTGTGTGTTTTACCAGTTTGTAGGGAGTGTAAGTAGGCAGTGAGTTCCAGTTGGAGAAATTGGGCAGCTGTCGCGTAAGAAGAATATAAGGTCAGACCAAACCATTTTATACACTTTATTTTCACTCGCGTATTTAGCCGACTGTGAGAATAATGGAGCAGTTAGCAGTCAGCCAAACAGAGGTCTACGACTCTTTGGTTAAACTTCTAACTAATATAAAGAAAGACGGAGCTGAACGAAAAACCATTGATTATTGCAAGCGGAAGTTAGAGATATTAGAAAATTATTGGAGAGAGTATCAACGTAACCATAGGAAGTGCTGTGAGCTTGCTGACTTTAACCATGTGTATTTCACCAAGAATTGTTTTGATAAGGCAGAGGAAGTGTATCTGTCGATCAAGCAGCTAATCACCAAAATCATGGAGCACTTGGTGTCAAAACAACAAGAGCCTCAACAGCCTCCGCCGCCGACGTCGGTAGAAGCAGGTCCTTCGAAGCAAGCAGGGGATTCGTCTCATCCACAGGCACCAAAACAGCAACGTAGGGAGGAGTGTGAAGAAAGTAAGCTAGAAGGAATGATAAAAAAGCAAACCATCAACTTTAGGGCGTTCATGAGAACAGTAGCTACCATAGAAATCGAACAACTGCAGAACAAGTGGGAGTTCGACGACGCACTAAAGTCTCTTCAAAGTCGGTGGGCTATTATAGATAGCCTGCACTGGGACATAGAAGGTGAAAACGGAGAAGAGGATGTCTGGTACCAAGAAGAGTTCAACAGGTACGAAAAAATGTATAACGATTTGAAGAAAACCATCAACTCTAAAATGTGGTCTGTATCGCATCGTGACAAATCTACTCCACAGATGGATATTCCAATATTTCAAGGCAACTACCACCAATGGACGTCGTTTAAAGATTTATTTACAGAAACCATTCATAAAAATCCATCGCTATCAAACGCACAGAAGATGCAGTTCTTAAAGAGTAAAGTATCAGGAGAAGCGGAGCGTCTAATACACCATCTTCAGATTAGCTCAGATAACTACGAGGTATGCTGGGAAATATTAAACCACAGATATGAAAACAGTAGACTAATTTTCACGTCTCATGTCAACACATTACTGAACATTCCTAGCATGCAGCAACAATCCATCGGGACCATCAAAAAACTACATGACATGACCAAAGAATGTCTCCACGCTATACAGAACCTAGGAGTAGATATCACCACCTGGGATCCGCTGTTGGTACTTTTGTTAGCACAGAAACTTGACAGTGAGACCTTTGCTGAATACATCGAGTCGGTGAAGAATCCCAGGAATTTACCAGTCCTTCAAGAATTCCTAGATTTCTTGGAAAACAAGTTTACGGCCTTAGAAGCATCAAGACGTAAACATGAGTCAAATAACCAAAAGACGAACATCCAACCACAAAACCAAAATTACCAAGCAAACCAGAAGAAATACTATAGTTCAACTAATCACCAGCAGTCATCAAATAAAAATTATTCAAACAACATGAAAAACCATACGAAATCGCTACATGTGTCGCGGTCAATCACCTGCGCATTGTGTAACGCTGACCACGGGTTATGGATGTGCACACAATTTTTGCAAATGTCCGACGAGCAAAGACTAAAAAGTGTCAACCATCTAAATTGTTGCACGAATTGCCTATACAACCATTTAAATAAAACTTGTTTATCGAATAAAACATGTCGCAAATGCAACGGTAAACATAATTCATTATTGCATGATGCAATTACAACTAAAACCAGACCAAACGCATCAGCAAAACCAAACCATAAGGTGCAAACACTTGCAACATCACGCGTAAACAATGAGGAGCAAGCAGCAGCCTCAACCCACGTATCCTGGGATGATGTGTCCGAGACACTTCTAGCTACAGCTTTAGTAGAAGTCCCAGGACACAATGGCACATACCATAAAATGAGAGCTTTAATTGACCAGGGTTCTCAGATTTCGTTAATAAGTGAGAAGGCGGCACAAGTATTGAAAATACCAAGATACTCTTGCAAAGGAACCGTATTCGGCATAGGAGAAAAAGAAAATAGCTGCAAGGGAGTAATGACCATACGAATTAAATCAATTCATAGTGCGTCGCGCAAAACTGCTGATTATAAAAAGTGTACAGCATATGGAGTTTGCCAGCGATGTTAGCAGCCTAATTAAAAACGGAAACGTGCATTCGAAAAGTAAACTTTTACCATTACACCCTATAATAGACCAAGACGGTATTCTGCGAGTAGGGGGCAGATTAAGAAACGCACAGATAAGTACAGACATGAAACACCCAATCATATTACCACACAACCATCGACTTACCACGCTAATCATCCAATATGCTCATGAGCTCACCTACCACGGTGGAGCGCGACTTACTTTGTCAAACATTCGGCAAAACTATTGGATTATCAGCGGATATTCAGCTACAAAGAAAGTCCTACGACAGTGTGTTACATGCAAGAAGCAAGAGCCCATCCAACAACGTCAGCTCATGGGTGATTTACCATCATCCAGAGTGAACCCGGAATCCACTTTCTACCATTGCGGCGTCGACTACACAGGCTTTGTGGACGTAAAAGCAAACAAAGGACGCGGGATAAAAACTACCAAGGGCTACATAGCTATTTTTGTATGTATGGTGACGAAGGCTGTGCATCTGGAACTCGTCTCAGATTTAACCAGCTCAGCTTTCTTAGCCGCAATAACCAGAATGGCGGCACGACGCGGGGCCCCACGTCATATTTATAGCGACAACGGAACCAATTTTGTGGGAGCCAACAGAATGCTGCAAGAAGAATACGACCATCTTCAAAATGTTTTCAGCAAATCATTCTTTAGAGAGATAACGGAGCTACAAATTGAATGGCATTTCAACGCACCTTCCTGGCCTCATGCGGGAGGACTTTGGGAAAGAGCCGTGCGAAGTCTCAAATATCACCTCAAACGTGTGATTGGACAACAAAAACTTACATTTGAGGAATACACCACACTACTATCGAAACTGGAAGCTTGCCTTAATTCACGACCACTTTGTGCGCTATCAGAAGACCCGGAGGATCTTAATTTCCTCACACCAGCCCATTTTCTATCAGCACGACCAGGTTTAACCATAATTGACACAGCAGACGACGCCAGAACCAGGTGGCATCTAGTGTCAAAACTATTCGAAGATTTATGGAAGAGATGGAAAACAGAGTACTTAACTCAACTATCAACCAGAAGCAAATGGTTGAAACAACAGAAGAATGTCAACGTGGGAGATTTAGTAATGATACATGACGACAACTTACCAGCAGGAAAATGGCCAATGGGTCGTGTGATGGAAGTCCATCCAGGAAAAGATGAACTGGTCCGAGTAGTCACTCTAAAAACTAAAAACGGCTACATGAAGCGCCCAGTAGTTAAACTATCAGTGCTACCGATAGACCAAACGGAACCAACCATACCAGAAGAACAACCACTACATCAAAGTACTGAATCCGAAAAGACACCAGATAATCGCCCGCAACCAAATACCAGAACGTACAGTACCTATCCCAAGATAGTAAACCTTGCACTAGCACTGTTACTTTTCTTAGGTATAATACTACCAACAACAGCCTCATATAACATCACGCAATTCGATACCAACAAAACTTTGTACTTTGACACTGTAGGAAAAGTACAACTAATTCGAGATAAGTGGAAACTAGTCACATATTTTGACATGTCTCCATACTGGCAAGGGGACAACGCCATCAAGGACTTTACGACCTATCTCGACAGAACATGCGAAACAATTATGGAATTAAGTCATTGTCATATGATACTCCTGCAAATACGTCACGATTACAATGAACTGCAATACTACAACCAGCTGTTGCTTAGCCAGCATTACGGCGAGCGCTTGCGAACACGGCGCGGCCTTATCAACGCTGTCGGCTCAATTGCTAACTCATTGTTCGGAGTATTAGACGAAAGCTTCGCAGAAAAATACAGACAGGACATTGAACTTGTTCACCGTAATCTGAAACACCAAGGTCAGCTATGGAAAAACTTGACCTCTATCGTCGAAGCAGAGCATAATATACTACAGAGAACTGAAGATATAATAGCAAAACAACATAAAACCATAAATAAACATTTGACGGCTTTAGACAACGCTAACAGTAGGCTGCAAAAAGAAATTGATGTGATGACAATACAACAAGACTTCACATTAGTCTCTATAGCTACCATTAATATGATGCAAAACTTGAAACAGGTACAGGAAACCTTAATAGATACCATATCGGAAATATACCACGGCCAAATCAGTCTGCATCTACTGACACCAGCGCAGCTTAAACGAGAGCTACAAATTATCTATGGGCAAATGCCACAAGATTTAGCACTACCAATCGAAAACATAGAGACAGACCTTCAGCGCATCTACAAGCTACTGAGAACAAAAGCGAGAGTTACTGAAAAATATGTAATTTTCGAAATCACATTCCCGCTCATAGCAAGAGAAAGTTACCAACTATTCAGGATAATACCAATTCCACAACAAACCAATTACAGTATGATTACCATAACACCAATATCAGAATACGTCGCAGTAAACCTAAAAAAGGATGCCTATTTCATACCAACCATACATGAACTTGACACATGCTTGTACCATGGAGAATCTTTTATATGTGAGCTCTTCAAACCAATCCAAAATTTGGAAAATGATAAAAACTTTTGCGAAACAAACCCAATAAACCAAAGGTGCAAAACACAAAGAACAGCGTGCAGAAACAGATGGGTTGCATTACACTCAACGTCACAATACTTATATTTTTGCTGTGACACATATTCAATTAAAATCATATGTGACGATCAAGTTACCGTGCGCCAGCTGACCCGAGCAGGGGTCATTAGCATGAAACAGAAATGCTTTATTAAAAGTAAAGATATCACACTGTATTCTTTACAACAGCAGTCCAACCAATTATTTTTATCACCACAACTGCTCGTGCCAGAGTTAGACCAGATAAACCATATTGTGAACATCACAATACCAACGGAAACAGCATTACCAGAGGACATGAGTCTGAATAGATCTCTATTCATTCTTGGAGAACAAATTAAAACATTGAAAACCACCAAAGCAGAAGTAGATGACGTATCAATCCATGACATCCACCAGTATACCATCGTCTATATACTGTTGGGAGTTGTACTATGCGCGGCAGCAGTCTGGATCTGGAAAAGAGCGAGTTGCTGCTCGCCTTCTACAGCCAGCCGGGCGCAGCCTCACCACAGACAGGAGTCTGTGGTGACTTCATCGGAGCCAACCAGAATATAGTGAAGTGCAACCGCGAAAGCAGAGTACAGCTGACCGTCAGCAAAGTGAGAGTGAACCTATAGGTATAAGTGCATATTTCGCCAGACGATGGCCCAGTGCTATGCGTAGTGCGGGTAAAAAGGAAAGGGCTACGTTGCCTAAAGTGCTAAAAGAAAGTGCGTTTACAGTGGAAGACTCATTAGTTTAAAAGAATTTATGTTTTAGAGATAAGTAACCATAATTTGTACTTTTACCTTTGTTTACCATTTAATTTACTTATTTTAAGTACCTTTTGTTTACCATTTTTAATTTACCATGTTTACTTTGTTTACCTACTTTACTTTTGTTTACCATTTCGTGTTTGTTTCTTGTAATATTATACAACTAAGATGATTTGAGGAATACTTTGCCACATTCTTATCTCATCTTGTGCTCGGGAATATGTTCGGTACAATATTGGCAACCGAACAGCTCAGCACTTTTGCCTGCATGCATTTCCATAAATGCATGTATCGCAACTATCGCCAGTTAGTGCGTGTTCAGATACCAATCGCGTAACTCGAATCAAACCATCTTAGTGCTAATTTAGCTAATAATTATTACCATTTTACCATTTAATAGTTAACTAGTGCACAATATAACTTTGAACCATATTATTGCGTATCATTAAACCAGTGTTCGTAAACCAACAACCAAACCATTACCATTCCGGTATAAACTCAACCGAATCAACCAATCTATCAACCAACAATAGAAATAGTGCTAAAACAAGCAGGCACTACTTTCTACACGACGTTTGGGCACATGCCCAAACGTCTGACACCTACTCAGGGTAAACATCTTATTAAAAAAAACTAGGGGAGGTTTAACTAAATGAAATTGCATTGTTATTTCAGTCTTATAAATAAGACGCGAATCGGGAATCAGTGATTAGAAAAAAATAATACCTACAGGACAAATTACCGAAAAGTCGAAAATTCGAAGAAATCAGGGGCAGACATCAACAATGTATACGTGCCGAGTCTACGGTACTACGATAAATTGCATTTTATCCGCGACCAAAAGACACCAACATCGCAATCGAACCTGACTGAGGAATCTGTTGAGGAAACTACAGTAAGATTTTTAACCACTTATAACAATGTGCCGGGCCGTTTACGATGCACAAATATTACTTGCCTATTAATGCTCGTATTTGTGTAGAACATACATTTAGTAATGATTGGGATATGTTGTTCAAATCTCAAAATTGTTTATGAACATTTACAGCTGAACAAGTAGTACATGCATTTTCTTTTGTAAATGCTTTTAATATACAGGATGTAACGGAAAGGGTATATACATACCAATAGCGAGGCTTCTTTGACTGCTATCAAACCATATGGAAAGAGTTTTGGAAACCCTACCTCTACCTATTCGGAAATAATGTTTTTTTAATTTTTCAATACATATTAGATACCAGAAACCGAATCTTTCAAATTGAAATAAATACATCACTAGCATTAAGTCAGCTGATCGGTGCCAACGAACTTTTCAAGTATAAAAATAAACCTATTACTCCTGGTATTTCTGATTAAGGGGTTCCGCATGTTTATTTTTTGTTTACAAAATAATACTGACTTTTTCTAAACCAAGATTATGTTTGTGAACTAGTTACAATACAATGAAATTTGTCTAGGTAATTAGGTATCTAAATTTAACGAAATAATATTTAGGTACCTGTTTGAACTACACTTTTTGATTTTAGTACTTACTCCTTTGTAGATAATTATTATCTACATAATAATATTCCACCCACCACCCACCTTACCATCGCACCAACAACACAGTAAATACCTAATTTAATATTGTTATTCCTGTAAACCGAACGCTATCCTTTTTTGGTGGCCGTATGGATAAACGATGTTTTGCTTTAAATCAATTGTTTATCCCGTGAATCCCGTGCGAAAGTTTTTTGAATAAATTTTGCGAAGATCGATTCGAGATAATCGATATTTACAAAATTTATTCAAAAAACTTAATCAAGGCAAAAAATTAAACAACACTTAACACACCTTTATTTTGTGATATTTACAATTATCTAAACTTAAAAAAAAATAACCTTTCCGGCGTAATTCGATGACTCATTCAGATGGTACAGATTTAGTCGATTAAAATCACAATGACAAAAATATCACAAATACAGAATACGACGCCGACCGATAAATAAAATACAGCTACGGCTACGTCGTCGTTCGAAATAAGAACTTCTATCAACCTCAAATATTTCAATAAACAACTAACTTAATTAAACAATGCGGACAAGTTAAATAGTGTCATGTGTGATTGATTTTGTTTGTTTGTACTTTGGGCAAATATGAACTCGTATAATAACTAAATTGTGAACCCTTTTCATAATAATTTTTACACATACGATCGAATAAATTCGATAACCTACCTTACTATTGAATCGATTTGCTTGAAGATCGCTTTAAAACGAATTAATTCGAAAAATCGTCAGCTCGTATACCATTGAATTGATCATAAAATCGAATCGTTACGTGCATCTTACCAGGAATTAATTGCTTAAATATTGTTTTCCATTAAACTAAAAATAGAATTTAAAGGATTTAGAAACATAATTTTTGTCCAACTGAACCCAAATCATCATCTTAAGCAACTTATGTATCTCCTGGTACAAATAAAATCATAGTGGGTTCCGTTGGTAATTTTTAAAATAAGGTTGTATTTTTTCTAATTTTATACGTAATGATGACGAAAATGTTGTTTTTTTTTTAATACAAAATAATAGACGCACGCATAATTATTACTGTCTGTCTGTAGGACTAACCGAAAGAATTATCGGAAGTTTACGCTCTGTCGGTGCAGTTTGAATGGTGCATGGGTTTTTTAATTTTATTGGTTTGAGCACGTTTATTTATTTAGTAGTCGTCTGTAGTCAAAAGTCAAAGAAAATCATAAAAAATGTCTCAAAACTGTATCGAACTGTTGAAAAAATTAATAAAAGTACTAGGATCGCATGAGTAACAGGAATTAATATTGTCTAGTTGAAAATCATTTGCTCACGGAACCCTGATTTACACACACATTGTAATCATCATTGTGTGTGTAAATCGTAATGTAGGTTTAGGGTAAGTGCACCAATTGCTGGCCCTGTAGTTTAAATTACTCCTGGTAAATACAACTTTAAATCCAAGATTTCAAAATAACAATGTCTTTTGATCAAAGATTAACATTCATTCTGTTATTTTGAAATAAAAGCTCACGAGTTCCGATTCTGACCTATTACAAACGTACAACATATGATCAAATGTGTACTAAATTTATGATTATTGGATTGAAATAAATGATTTTTCAATTTTGAATCTGAATTCCGTATACCTAACTCTTGTTTTATTTGCGTTCTGGTGTGTGATTTACTTAAAAGATTATCGGAGTTTAGTTGAATAAATTAGGATGTGAAATAATCTTGAACAAACAATATTATTTAATGTTAGTGGACACTAATTGGGACATTTACCCTACTACCAGGATAGCAGTGAATTTTGCAGTATTGTTACCTATTACTCGTCAGTCAGACGTCAGTCGTCAACTTTTCCGCGTGTAGTGCAGACTGCAGAATCGTTTCTAGAACTATCCCTGTCCTGTGAAACGCGCGTCAGTTCAGTACGACTACACCTAATTGACTTTTTTTTGTTGTTTGCAAAATGTCGTTAAGTAATAACGAATATTACGAAATGATATTGTGTGTCGGAGCAGAAGATGGTAATTTGCGAGCTGCCCGAGAACTGTACCGTCACCGTTTTATCGAGGGTAGACCAGATGCTGAACGTCGACAGCTGCCTTCGTTGGCCTGTTTTAGTCGGATGGTACATCGCCTTCACCAAACTGGGTCATTCCACGCACCTGCTTCAGAGGGTCGGCCGAGTACTACCGATCCAGAATTTGAAGAAGCCGTATTGGAGCATTTTAACAACAATCCACGCACTAGCACACGTCGAGCTGCATTAGCGCTGGGTGCCTCTAACCATATGCAGGTATGGCGAGTTTTGAGCAATGATGGTCAGCACCCATACCACTTCCGTCGCACTCAGGAGCTGACACCGGCAGATTTTTTGCCTCGTGTGACCTTTTGCGAGTGGTACCGCGGTCAGCTAGAAGCTTTGCCAGATTTTGGTTCAAGAGTGCTATGGACCGATGAGGCATCCTTCACGAGAGCGGGAATAAGTAACATCCATAATGAACATGTTTGGTCCCACACGAACCCGCATGCTTCGACAGAGTCGTCATTCCAACACCAATGGCGACTGAACGTGTGGGCAGGAATAATCGGAGATGTCGTCGTAGGACCAGTTTTCTTGCCACAAAGTTTAAACGGCCAAAATTATTTAAGTTTCTTAAGGAATGAATTAGACGATGTCCTCACAGTGCTACCAGTGTCAAGTTATGTGAGTCTAGTGATGGGGAATAACTTAGTTTTTCAACACGACGGTGCACCGGCACACTTTGCTCGGGATGTGCGCCATTATTTAGATGCACGCTTTCCCCAGTGGATCGGACGTGGTAGTAGAAGTGTGGCTTGGCCGCCGCGGTCCCCAGACCTAACCCCGTTAGACTTTTTTTTGTGGGGGTACATTAAAAACATAGTGTACGCAGTGCAGTGTGATACAGTGGATCAAATGAAAGTGCGGATTGAGGCCGCTTTCAGGACAATAACACCAGACATGCTACGCAATGTCCAGGTGTCCATGGACAAACGAGCGGCCTTGTGCATACAATATCAAGGTCATCACATTGAACCCCATCTTTAAAAATGTAAGTCAATTTACTAAATTAAACAAAGTTTTAAGATTTTGCTGTTTACTCGGTAATAAGTAATAATAAGGGATGAAACTAGTTACCTACTCATCCTACCTAAATTTTGTTTTGATTTTTTACGTAGGTTGTGTTATCACAGTTTTACGTGAAATTTATTTCTTGAAATTATAACGAGTAAATTGTAAATGTAAATCAATAATTACCTACGCAATATTAATTTTTACATCACGGTAAAGTAGGTATACGCGCACTCGTGCTTTAGCGGCGTGCGGGCGGCGGCATGTTCTATCAAAGAACAGAAAAACGAGTGTTCTATCGTCAGTTCGCGCCGACAAAGACGCCGCGCGCCGCCGCGACGGTAGGCTGCTATGCAGTACTAGGCGCGCAGAATTACGGAAGAGATCTATCGTGATATTAGGCAAGTAACATGGAAAATCATTGACCCACGTAGTGCGGTGACACGTTTGTTATGATTTGAATTTAAGAAACATATGAAACCGAAAATTTGGTATCAATTTTTAGAGTATTTTATATTTAGCTGAAACCCTTGCGATATCGTTTGATAAGCCTTGAAGAAGCCTTGCTCTTGATATGTATATACCCTTTCCGTTACACGTTGTATTTCTGGAAGTCTCGAGTATGGAAATCAATATAATGAAAATACAATAATTATATGTGACTGGACTTATGTTTACATTAACAAAAGTTCCAATTATATGTTTCAAAAGGACACATATTCCTTGCATAAGTACAGGAACTTGTTAAAACCATCTTTATTGGTGACACCTGCTAAATTGTAGACTGCTTTGGCCCATACAAAGCTACCACATCTGATGCAGATATTATGAAGCCTCTTTTCAGAAATGAGAACTGTCCTCTCAGGCAATACTTTCAAAATAATGATATTTTAATTCTTAGACAGGGGATTTAGGGATTCGATTAGTTTGTTAGAGTATTGCAGCTACAAAACATATATGCCAGAATCCCTGCTTGAAGGTGAACATCAGCTCACCACTGAGCAAGCAAACAGGAGTCGGTGGGTAACCATATGCCGCTAGGTGGTGGAAGTTGTTAACGGGTACTTCAAACGAGACTATAAAATATTCCGGCAAGTTTTTTTAATAAAACTGTGCCTCACATGATGCAAATGTTTTCCATAGCTGCAAGCCTTATTAATAAATTCGGTGTTTGAATAAAAAATAGAAACGATGCTGAGCAAATCATTAATGATTTTCATTAAATAATAACTTATCTGAATTCATAAATAATACAATGTATGAATAGACGAACATCCGATTTTACGAGTATTGCTGCTTATTCAAGCACTAATATTACATTCCCCCGTCTAGAATATAGTGAAATTATATTAGTTACCTTAGGAACATACCAGATCCGACAGGCAAGATCCTATTATAGTGAACATGTAAGGTTTCAGGGAGGAAGTGGAAATAATTCCCTAATAAGAGGCAAAATTACATCCAGACACATTTCGAGAAAAGTTTATTATGCTCATATATTAATTGAAAATAATGTGTCTGGAGTGAAGCTCTAAAAGAGTATTGCTGCAACTGTCTAGTTGGTAGAAAGACGGTTGTGTGCAGTGCACATGTTATGACACATGATTGTGTGGGTCAGGCATCAGCCGACAATATCAGACGTTTAGCACCTTTTCTAGACGTTTTATAAGTATGTAGGCCTATGTGAAGTTGCGGGTTGTTCGAAAGAGATACCGCGGCCCCGGAACATAAAGACAATGAACGCAATAGAAGGAACATGGGTGGGTTTTAGTCAGTACAAGTCTGACAACCCCCCGTTTCCCAGAGCGGGGGAAGTTATTTGATGATTTCCCATCTGAAAAAAAGGCCTTATGTGAAATAAAAATATTTTGATTATTGATTTTAATTATGAACCAGGGACATCGGTTGCCAGATCATATAGACCACAAACATCGTTCAGAGAACAATATGATTCGACACAGTCGAATTATAGACCAGAAGCCTCGACTACTGAAAGCCGCCGCGGGTATTCTACGGCTGTTCCAGACAAGCAAGACAATACTGTTTATACTGATGCGTTATCATCAACTGACACAAATGCAACAGATATGTGTCAGGGCTCTAAATTACTAGAATTATTTACAACACAGGACAATTTGAACTAGGTAATTCATTACCATACATGTAAGTAATAAATAACACATATGACTAATTAACAATATCTTTCATTTTCGTACTCACCTCAAAGTTATCACCAGTTTGTCATTAGGACTTATACAAGCTCCCATAGGAGTACGATTGAATTTCGTATTTTTTCCAAAAGGTATCAAACGGTTGCACTGACATCCTCGTGCAGTTTAAAAACCGGTCTGACTGACCGCAAGCACAATTATGTATGTACGTAATATTCATTTCTATGCGCACTGCGATGCGCCTACCCGCAGACCGCTCGTGTCGCTCGAAGGGCTGCGGCTCGAGTGACGGCCACCCGGACGGTTGCTATACGCACTGAGCGGCTCAGTCTGCGGCTGCCCGCCATTGAGTAAGTGTGTGCACGTGGTACGTCTGGTAAAATGAAATTCGATACCGAAAAATTTATCATCGAAATCCAGAGTCGGCCAGCAATTTGGAACACCAAATTACCAGAGTATCCTTTGTTAACGCCTAGCGTGTGTGTGCGCACAGACGTCTCACGCACACGACGTATTCGTCAAAGGGCGCGAGCAGCGCGACCCCGCCACCGCGCGCTCTACTCGCCCATAGACCGCGTTGGACTCAATACGCTCATTTATTTTATTTTATTGTAAAACGTTATTAAACGTGCTCTAAAATTCAATTGTCGTACGTCATTCTTCCACCCTGACCACATCCACAAAAAGCAAAGTACGGGAAGAGTTAGTGCATATTTATCACGGTACGGAACTGACAAAAGAGGAAAAGCAAAAACTAGGTAATTATCAAAATCATTTTATTTAAATGTAGGTGTGAAGGGAACCCTCCCTTCATGCATAAAATATTCTGCAAATAATTCTCGATATCTGAAAGCAGTTCTCTTGTTTCTTCGCACGTTATCTCGAGTAATAGTTTCAGTTAGGTCCGGTTGTTCGTACACATCACAGTAAAGTAAAAGTCAAAGGAGATTGAGCACTTATAGTCTCACTTTTTGACGCGTAAAGCCATTAGAGTTAATGTATAATTAATTATGTTATTTTTAATGTTTTTTTACCTAAATTCATTGAAATCATTTGTGGGGTTTCTATTTTAATTTTAATTAGTATGTACATATTTAATAAAATAAATACGTCATTTGTTGCCTAATAGTGAAGCGACTCCTTTTTCAATTATAATCGATTGATTTAACGTTAACATAAATCGTAGAACAACAAAATAATCTACATTCGCAACTAAAAAGTATTAAGAGTGGTCATTATTATTATTTTTCGATTGTGTTACTATTTTTTTAGTAAAAAATCAATTTCTAGACAAAAATAAAACAAGATATAATCTATAGTGTTACGATCATGACTCTCTCCGTAATCTATTGTTTGGTCACAACACTATTCGATGAAATGTCAAACATTACAGAATGGTGTTTTCTGTTTACCGTGTTAACTGAATATTGTTTTTAACTTTTATCTATTAACAAATATAAATTCGTATCGAGTTGAGTTTTAGGATTCCTCCACGTCTATTTCCTACATCGAGTAATTCGACTCTTTTGGTGCGTGTGCTGCAAAGTGAATTGTTAGATTTGTTAGAACGTTTTTACGTCCACGGTGATTTGTTCTAGACGTAAAACATGTCGCGCTGTGTGAACTGTTCTCTTTTATTAGCACACCCGCTGCCTAGACGCCAAATCAGAGAAGCTACTGATTCCATGGTCAATATTTTACGTACATGGATTTCTCCTACCGCGGTAAGCAATCTTCTCAATCATATTTTTTGGTACTTAATAGTCAACCTTCATAACAAATATTATTATTATTTGAAAATAAGGTTATCACATTAATAATAGGAGAATCCACATAACAAAATCTTATTCAAAATTAAAAGCATATGTACTTAACTTATGTTTTCACATATCAATTTCATGGAATAGAATCCATTTTACACTACTATTTTATTATGGAATATTCACGTAACAGTTACAGAGTAGGTACTTATGAACATTAAAAATACAGTTGAGCAATGAATACTAACAATTTTTTTTTCAGGTATCAGAACATGATTTTATATGTCAGGAATGTTACATTATACTTGAAAGAGAATCTGGCAACTACTTAAGAGGCACTGTTCCTATACAATCTTTTGGACACCAGCAAGTGTGCTTAAGCTGTGGAAAATCAGTGTTAAGAGCTCGGACACACATAGTACCACTCAATAGCCGCGAAAGGAATTACATTTTATCACATACACCTTCTCAACAGGTAAATACTCAAGTTATCTTAAGTTATAAATTAATAAGGTAAGGTATCAATGAGCAGGCAACTTATTCTTCCTCCTACCTGCGTTATAAAATATAAAAGTAATTGTTAACTATGTCCCTAATAATATCCAAAATCACTCTAATGTAGTTATATTAAAATTCTGCAAGAGAAAATATATTCATGGATGCTTATGTACTTTTTCATAACTATGTTTAGCATCGTAGCATAAGCGCATAGAATTCATATAAATAAAAATACTCTGAAAACCAGGAAAAAGACTGGTGGCTGTTATTCTCATTCCATGTAGAATTTAAATATACATATAGTGTTTTTATATATAGGTATTTATATATGTTTTTATTTCAGGTTCACCGTCTTGAAAGAGTTTGTTCACGCTGTTGGTCTAATGCATGCAGAAGTGTAAGAAGACATGCTGAGCTTGATCAAAGTAGACTAGCTTCACAGAGTGGGTCTGCTATTGAAATCACTGGAAGTGTGGAAATTCCTTCAACTTCCAGCAGCAATGTTGGGGAAATATCTACAAGTGTATCTGTAGTATCTGTACCCACACCTCCACCACTACCACCATCAGCACTGCTTAACCCACCATCACAAGCTATTTTCAATAATCCAAGAGTTATTTCACGGACCTACAAACGTGCTGCTGCTTCTTCACGGCATTGTATTTTTAGTGAATGCTACAGTGATGAGCGTTTACTAGTGCCATCAGCAATTAAAGAAATGTTATTGTTGCAGTATAGATTATATGTGCCACGTAGTGCCAGAATATGTAGTCATCATTTATATAATGGGGCTTGGAACGAGTTATCTTTTGATAATAATGATTTCACAGGGATGCAAATGGATGACATGATGTTAATTATGGAAAGGGGTAGTTGCAGAAAGTTCGATTTTTCAAATATTAGAGAGATGGATCCGCACCTATGTCATTATTGGTTAGGTATGGATGCAGATAGCTTCCATCAATTATTACTCCATATACCTCAATTGTCTCAAGTAGTGCCATGTGCAAGTACGGCATTGAGTATAATACTTGTCAAGTTACGAACCGGTGACAGTAATGAACGATTGCCATCACTATTTAATATTTCAAGGAGAACTTTGGAGAGATATATGTCCCATGCTAGGAACTGTTTAACTGAAACATTTGTTCCTCTTTACTTAGGATTAGGTCATATGTCAATTCAAGATGTGGCAGCTAAAAATAAAATAATCCCAGAAGGTTTGTTTGGAAATCCTGAAATGTCTGCAAACAATAAACCAGCAATAACTATATGTGATGGTACATACATATATGTGCAAAGTAGTAGCAACTACTCGTACCAAAAAAAGACATACAGTCTACACAAATTAAATAATTTGGTAAAACCTTTTCTAATAGTATGCTGTGATGGTTACATTTTGCAGTCACTTGGTCCCTTCCCAGCAACCGAAAATGATGCTAATATAATGTCAAAAGAATTTCGTAGTGAAAGGAGTCCCTTAAGAACTTACTTTAGGCCTAATGATGTTTTTATATTAGATAGGGGCTTCAGAGATGTGCTGGGTGAATTGCAGAGGTATGGATACAAAGCTCACATGCCCGAATCACTATTAGAAGGTGAAAATCAACTTACCACAGAGCAGGCTAATCGTTCTAGATGTGTTACAATGTGTCGATGGGTGGTTGAGGTTGTAAATGGACGTATAAAAAGAGATTTTAAATTATTTCGACAAGAATACTTTAACCGCGCATCGACACATCTCATGACAGATTTTAATATAGCGTGTGCATTGTTAAATAAATATCATATTCCTATACAAGATCGACCAGATGCCCGCCAATTATTGGCACAAGCCTTAGCTAAAATGAATACTACAAATCATTTAGGTGCTTTCATAAGGAATGAAAATATTAACAGACGAAGAACGATTTTCAGACGTATAGATGCTGAGCATCCAGATTTAAATACATTCCCCAAGTTATCTCTACATGATCTAATAATGATAGCATTAGGTACGTATCAAATCAAACAGTCACGCTCTTATTACGGAGAGCATGTCCGTAACGAGGGGAAATATGAAATCGAAGTGGCCATTAATATAGAGGATGAACTGCCATTGGTACTGGGAACGGACAAATATCTCGTAAGAGGCAGGATTAGATCTCGGCATATTGGCAATAAGGTTTATTATGCATATATTTTAATTAATAGTCACACAACTAACCATATATCAGATATTGCTGGCTATTATTGTAATTGTTTGGTGGGCAACCGAACAGTAGGCTGCTGTGTACATGTGATGACCGTTCTGCCCAGCTTGGGCGGAGCACCGCCGTGCCCTCGTGGAGGCGATCGGCGGCGGCGATCTCTCGCGTCCGGCCCTGGTTCAGGCCATGGTCCGGAGCGAGAGGGAATGGGAAGCGGTCACCACCTTCTGCGAAGCAGTAATGCTAGCAAAGGAGGTGGCCGGGCGTTTGAGGGAGAGAACATCTGCCCAACCCAGCCGCCGCGGGAGACGCCCATGGCGCCGGGCGCCGCGAGACGACTTCCGGCCACCGTAGATGCGGGCCTGTGGGCGGTGAGCAATGGGTAGTTCACCGTCCGTCCGTCGATTGACGACAGGCCGTGTCGACGGCGCGTTCGTGTTTCACGCGCGCCTCAAAGAGAGTCAGCAAAGCAGAGGGGCTTGCCAGAGCCTCCGCCTGCCGGGGTTGCGGGTTGTTCGAAAGAGATACCGCGGCCTCGGAACGTAAAGGGCAACAGAAGGAACATGGGTGGGTTTTAGTCAGTATAAGTCTGACATGCCCCCCCGCTCCACCCAGAGCGGGGGAAGTCATTGGATGATTTCCCACCCGAAAAAAAAAAAAAAAAAAAAAAAGGCGAAGGACTGGAGGAGGTCAAATACCAGGCACATCAAATAGTGACCACCCCGACAAAGACTGGATGACATCTTTGATGGTTTTATCTGCTGATGGTCTGGAATCAACATATGATGATGACGCCTTACCTGTGATATGCACCTCTATCTGTACTAAATGTGTGAATATTTTTCCATCTGTATTAATGTCAAAAGAAAGCAACAAAATTACAATTATTTTTCTATGTATCGTCGGTGCGCTTGCCGCGCTTTCTTGATTTTTTTTAATCACAAAATTCATCCATTTTTAATGTCACATCTATTGCCAAAACCCGTATGTTAAAATGCCTACTGAAACTCAATTTGCCAAATCTCTTAAGTGTTTATTTGCAAGGAAAAAACAGGTATGTGAAAGTAATATTTTTTTAGTGCAAAATTAAGTATAAAATACACAGGTAAGTGTTGTGGCTCTTATTAAATGTAAACAAGACAGTAATAATACTAAAACTCAAGTACTTAAAAGATACGAGAACTATAGGTAGTCAATAAATTCTAAAATTCCTTACATCACAGTCTCCTATAACCTTGCAAGCTATTTATTTATACTTGGTGTGCCTTTTTGTTGCTATAAAATGGTGTTTGTGTCAACATTAATTTATTAACGCTTTCAAGGACATTGAACGAGACAATGGAAATTGTGTTGATATGAGCTCTATGGCCGTTTGATGTCCATGAAAGTGTTAGAAGTCCTAGTAGCTGTTAATTGTTGCTCGTTGTTTATGGTGTGTTGCTGTAAATTGCTATTTTCATTACTTCAGGTATATGGTATCTAAATTAAAAAAGAAGCTATTAGAAATCTAAATAAAATGACATCACCAAATAATTGGCGTGGAAAACTCCTTGTTGATTTAAGCACAGGAAATATTTCCATTGATAATTCTCAGGAAAATACTTCTGATGCATTTTTTTCAACCGGATATAACCCTGTTTATTCAAGACACGAAAACTTATCAAACTATAGCACTGATATAGCAACAATCGATTATTATCAATCTAGTCCAACAACTCTTGCCAACATGATAAATCCTAAAACTTTAAACGAAATCGAAACAGAACACCATAACTCAGTTTCACAATCACCATCGTTAATACCCGTACCTATGGAGTCCGAAATCATGCCAGCCATACCTGCACTTCCTGAGATAAATAACGTGATAAACAGTAACGTACATGACTACATTTTAGATGAAACAACAGGATTTATTAATTTATTATTATTTATTAATTCAATTTCTAACGAACTTCTTTCAGCCTACTACCTGTATGCTGATGATTTACAGATTTATTCACAGGCTCCCGTAGATGAACTATCTGAAGCGGTGAATTTGGTGAATAGGGATTTGGAGCGTATTTCTGGATGGAGTCAGGCTTATGGTCTGAAGGTTAACCCTGCGAAGACTCAGGTCATTGTTGTCGGCAGCACTAGGCTGCGTTCTAAAATTGATTGGACGAAGCTGCCTCAGATTGTCTTTGATGGTGCTATAATACCTTACAGCAACTCAGTTAAAGACCTGGGTATTTTTATTGACAAGGACTTATCCTGGGGTCCTCAGTTGCAAGAAGTGAGCCGAAAACTGTTTGCGTCGGCAGGGTCTTTACGCAGACTTCGTAATTTCCTCCCAACTGTCATTAAAACTGCGCTCGCTCAATCCCTTCTTCTCCCAATCCTCGATTATGCTGATACCTGTTATCCAGATCTCACTGTATTGCAGCTGGAAAAGCTTGAGCGACTCCAGAATTTTTGTATTAGATTCATATTTGGTTTGCGTGTTCATGTTTCAGAGTTTCGCGTTAAGCTCAAGTGGTTGCCTATCCGTCTTCGCCGGAATGCTCACATTTTGTCATTACTTTATAGTATTCTTTTTAATCCAACAACACCTTCTTATCTCAAAGAACGTTTCAAGTTCCTTCATGACACACATAGTAGACACTTGAGATCATCGGAGAATTTGAGACTTTTGATGCCTGAACATTCCACAAAATTTTATGACCAGTCATTCACGGTTCAGGCTGTCCGTTTGTGGAACGAATTGCCGTTGTCAGTAAGACAAGCTCAGTCACTCGTTGCTTTTAAAACCTTAGTTGCAAATCATTTTCTTTCCCTTTGTTTTTTTTTTCTGAATAAATGTTAGACACCCTATTTGTCAACCGTATAATATTATAAAACACATGTTAAATAAATAGATTATATGTATTTATTTATGTATTTATATATTTTGAATCCGCTTGAGCGCTCCAAAGGGACTTTTGTCCCTTTTTCGTTTTGCCGTTGAGCGCACCCAAGGGACTTTTGTCCCTTTTTCGTTCCAGTGCGATACGACATCATAATATACTTGTTTCTTTCTATCACACGGTGTTTTAATACTTTTTCTCTTTTCTACTCGAATCTTAATACATTTCTTCATGCTTAAAATACGTCAAAAGTTCCGACAATGGAATATTCGGATTGAAAAAATAATGTCAAAGTCAGTCTATGGGGCAACGCAAATAGAAGACGGCGAGACGAAGGTACGGTACAGACCCGGCGCAGATACGGTGCAGGCGCGATATCTGCGCAAACAGACGCGGGGACGGTACGGCACAGAGTATTATTATACAAGGTGCTATTTAGTGGAAATAACATTTAATACACCTCCTTTCGGTTTTTTTTCGAATACTAATTCCCTCCTTTTCTATCATTATAATTCCTATGTACAGTCGAGAGCACATCAAGTGTAACATTGCGCTACGAAAGCCGCCACTATTACAAGTGCAATAAAGGCGTGCTCAAGGTCAAACGGTATAGCTTGATGTGCTGTCGACTGTACTTATGTTTGCAATATGTAACCGCTATGTTTGCTATTTAACTACTTTAAAATACGAATAACATCGAAATACATAAATCAAATCATAATAAGTTAAATTACATCGGATTTTCATTAAAATCATGGATTAAGGCTGATTTACATTGATACAGTAGCTGGCGCCAGCTACTGTATCAATGTAAATCAGCCTTTAAATATCCATATGGACGAAAATTTGAACAGTTTAAAATATATCGCTACGTATCTTTATTCATACTGTATACAGGGTGATTGGAAGATGGGTGCAAAGCTTTAAGGTGAAGATAGTATAGACAATTTAGGACCATTTAAGCCATGGTTGTCTTAGACGAAGTCTTACCAAATTTTTTTAAACAAATTTTTAAGTTTTTTTTCGGAAATTCTCAAAATTTAATGTAAACTGCATAATTATGGCCAAATTGAATGATAAATGAATTCATTTTTTATTTATTTAATTAAAGTAATGTTAACTTGGTTGTTTTGCAACCAAGCAAAACATGTTTTAGGCTTCTGTGTCATTAGACATTTTTTTTACAGATATTTAAAGCTCAGAAAAAATAAAAAACTTGTACAATACGTCTTTTAAACCTTATTTAAAAAAAAAACGGAGGGTGCTTTTTTTGTTCAAACCTTTTTGAAGACATGCTTGATAATCGCTCTTTCTTTTGAGGTATCATTTATGCGGATATCTTACAAATTATTGAAATTAGGACCTATAAACCAAATCGAGGGAGAAATTTTAAATTTTAGGCAGTCTAACAAAACACAAAATTTTTGCTTAAAAGAATACTTTATGTGCTCGAAATGATAACATTGTTCAATTCTAAGAATTTTTGGCACATGCAGGAACCAATTGAGGGGAACCCATTGAGGGGATTCTCTAAACAATGGCCACCGAGCGCGCTGCGACGGCATTTCCAGGTAGAACGCCCAATGAATAGCAAAAAGCGATAAAGAGTTGGTTTTTACAGCAAAATGGTCTTAGTTACTGAGGCAACAAAGTCGTTTTTCTTTAGTCAGGGTCAGTCGGTCTGTGATGAAGCCGTTACATCTTTTACTTATTAGTCAAACTACTGCCCTTGTGAGTGGACGTTGTCGTGTTGATTCACAATTTACCGTGTTCAGTTGTAGCCCTTTGCGTTCCTGCACGTGTTGTTTGCGTTAGTTTTGAACTTTTTTGTTTCACCGTGTCCAGTCGTAGCCTCGCGCTCCTGCACGTGTTGATTTTTGACTTAATTGTGTTGAGTTGACGTTTAGTGCGCTCCTACGCCGTTTTTCTTAATTGTTAAGTGACTATGGCTACTTTTTCCAATCAAGAATATGCGGATATCGTATTTATGTACGGTAGAGCAGACGGCAATGGATCTTTGGCGCGACGGATGTATCAAGAGCGCTATCCGAATCGCAGGATACCGAATGTCCGAGTGTTTTACAACACGTTTCGTCGTCTTGCCCAAGATGGGTTTCACCGCGTGGAACCTGGAGTCAACCCGGGCAGACACGAAACTGCCGTCGACGAAGACATTTTAGCAGCATTTCAAGCGGAACCTACTACCAGTACTAGAGCAGTAGCTCGAAATTTAAACATTTCTCAATGGAAGGTGTGGCATACAATGCACCAAAATGATAAGTATCCGTTCCATGGCAGGAGTGTGCAAGGTCTAGTAGAGCAAGATCCTCAAAGAAGAATTCAGTTCTGCCGTTTCCTCCTCAACAGAGACATCGAAGATGCGTGGTTTCTGAAATCAATCTTGTGGACGGATGAAAGTAAATTTTCAAGGGAAGGTATTACAAACTTTCACAACATCCATGAATGGGCCGACGTAGACAACAATCCACATTTTAAGAAGCAGGTGTCATTTCAGATGAAATTCTCTGTGAATGTATGGGCTGGAATAATTGGCAGAACATTGATTGGGCCCCACTTTTTGCCTGATCCATTGAATGGCGAAAATTATTTGCAATTTCTGCAAATTGATTTACCACTGCTGGTAGAGGAATCAGGTGTCCCGATCTTCGAAAGAGACCGAACAGTCATCTTTCAGCAAGACGGCTGTCCAGCGCATTGGACTTTAAATGTAAGGGAACACCTCAACAATTGCTTTCCTGATAGCTGGATCGGCAGGGATGGACCCATCCCTTGGCCCGCTCGCTCCCCAGATCTGACCCCGTTGGACTTTTTCGTGTGGGGCCGGGCCAAGGAACTGGTGTATAACAACAAAGAAATTAACACTAGAGAAGAATTGATACAAAGAATAAATTCAGCGTTTGAGACAATGAAGCAGGAGATGATGTTGAAAATAACGACTACAGAAGTTAGAAGACGGGGCCGTGCTTGTATTAGGAATCACGGCCGTCATTTTAAACATGAAAAATAAATAATTTTAATTCAAATGTTGTTTTAATTAGTCTGCCTAAAATAAAAAAAATTCTCCCTCAAATTGGTTTGTAGGCCCTAATTTCAATAATTTGTAAGATATCCGCATAAATGATACCTCAAAAGAAAGAGCGATTATCAAGCATGTCTTCAAAAAGGTTTGAACAAAAAAAGCACCCTCCGTTTTTTTTTTGAATAAGGTTTAAAAGACGTATTGTACAATTTTTTTATTTTTTCTGATCTTTAAATGTCTGTAAAAAAAATGTCTAATGACACAGAAGCCTAAAACATGTTTTGCTTGATTGCTTACACATTACTTTAATTAAATAAATAAAAAATGAATTCATTTATCATTCAATTTGGCCATAATTATGCAGTTTACATTAAATTTTGAGAATTTCCGAAAAAAAACTTAAAAATTTGGTTAAAAATATTTGGTAAGACTTCGTCTAAGACAACCATGGCTTAAATGGTTCTAAATTGTCTGTACTATCTTCGCCTTAAAGCTTTGCACCCATCTTCCAATCACCTTTTCTCCCATTAATCGCATGTTAATGTTTGCTCTTATCAAATTATTTCTAAACCGTGGATTTGATTTTTTACCATCACATGTGCGAATTACGTTATGCAACACACACATTGCTTTTATAATATTATCAACATATTCTGGTTTGCAGCAAATAGGCGTGTAAAGTCCACCAAACTTTGACGCTAACATACCATAGGCACATTCTACTGACTTACGTGCCCTTGACAACCTGTTATTATAAGCTCTTCTCTCATTAGTCAATTGATTTCGACCATATCGTCGGTACAATAGTCAACTAACCAAAGTGAAATTTTGACAGTTTTGACTTAAATACATGGACATTATTATTTTCTGACGACACAAAATATTGCCAAAATATTATATCTGTGGCACTTAAAATCTACAAGATACAGACAAATCGTTTTCTACATAACTGCAAAAAATATAATTTCTGCAGAGGTAAACTAATCTATGTGATTTTTGCCACCATGCTAAACTAGCCAAATTGGCAGATTGAGTACTTTACTCTAGTGCAATAATACCTACAAACAAAGTCCACAATGCGCAATTAGCATAACTGGCAGATAGAATACTTTACCTAGGTACGTGCAATAATACCTACAAACAAAATCCACAATGCGCAATTGGCCTAACTGGCAGATAGAATACTTTACTTACGTGCAATAATACCTACAAACAAAATCCACAATGCGCAATTGGCCTAACTGGCAGATAGAATACTTTACCTAGGTACGTGCAATAATACCTACAAACAAAATCCACAATGCGCAATTGGCCTAACTGGCAGATAGAATACTTTACTTACGTGCAATAATACCTACAAACAAAATCCACAATGCGCAATTGGCCTAACTGGCAGATAGAATACTTTACCTAGGTACGTGCAATAATACCTACAAACAAAAGCCACAATACTCAACTGGCCTAACTGACAGATTGAATACTTTACTTTAGTATAATATAACCTACAAAACAAAAGCCACAGTGTGTAACGGGCATAAGTAGCAGATTGGATACTTCACCTCAGTTCAAAAGTAAATTAATTTTTAAAAAGTACAACGATCAAACTGTACATAGCAGATAGTGGTTCTAAAAGTTATTAAAATTTGATGGTGCTACAATCAACTGGCTTAGTTAGCAGATTGAACACATTAACTTGGGTCAGAAATAATTTAAATATATTTTTTTATTAGTTCTAACTTTTTACAAAAATAACTTTAACGCATTATAAAGAAATAAATATTATTTTTATTTACCCAGCTCATTCGAAAATTGAAAATTTGAAAATTATGGTGTCAACACTGGCGCGAATGATTCTTGTAAACCATAAATAACGTTTTTTTTAAGTTTTTCTGTTCCTGGCGAGCGGACTGTCTGTCAAGTTGTTAAAATATTAAGTAAATTGTGAATTAATGCTACAAGATGCCTCGAAGAAATAATCGTGTGCGTCAGATACTTAAAAACGCAGGTATTAATAATACTTCTGGCGATGAAAGTGATAATACAGGTATGTTTTTATTATAACCTATAAAAGTTAGTTTTTCAACAAGTACCTATCTTTGCTAAGGTTATTTAATTCGTTGCTAAATAGTGTGTTTACAGTACAAGGGCGAGGTGATAGTGGTGGGCTTTGTTTATTCAGAAAACATTTTATTAATCACTTTCCTATGCAGCGAAAATGATGAATAGAATTATGTGAAATAAGTTTAAAGGTTCTATTTACTAACACAATTTGTATTTTATCATAATGGTATGTTAGTTTGCAAGGTGCTAGGGGCCAGAGTAGCCTATAGCCGAAAATAAAGAGATATTGGTGTTGTATAAATATGACTAAAATGCATGAAGGTGCTCATCGAATACCTACTAACTTCGGGGTTTAATCTATAGCTTGCTTTGGTTTCATTGCATTACAGATATAATAGAAAATACACCTACAGCTAGTCCAGAATACAACTGCGGTAAAGGCGATTCCCATTCAGGTATTTTTGTTTTTTATTAATACAAACAGAAAATTTATATATTTAATAATAATGTAATTTTTGCTCTGCTGCCTAACAATAAACAGCCTAAGCTGTTGGATCTAAAACACCAACATTTGTTCATGTATTTATCTTTTTTAAACTATAGATTTGCATTATTTTACATAAACACAATGTTGGTGATGGTCTGTTTGATAGTTATTAAAATTTCTAAAGCTAGTGATCTTAAAATGAATTGCTAGTTTACTAAATAACATTTTGGTAATACATAGTTATTGACAATGGTAAACCTACACTATTGGGTGGAGAACCAAAAATTTGCAAAGTTAACACTAAAAGGTTTTTGTTTTTCACAGATCTGAAGTTTTGTAAAGAAATGAAAGAAATAACAGCTACTATTCCACATTTAACACCAAAAACTACACACGAAATTGGGGAAACAAGCATAGAAGCTCCAGCCTTTTCACCACTAACTCCCTTATTATTTCAAATTACTGGGAAAAACATTCTGCCTTTACCTCACACAACTACTCACGAACTTGGAGAAACAAGCATAGAAGCTCCTGCCTTTTCACCACTAACTCCCTTAATATTTCAAATGACCGAGAAGAACATTTCACCCCTACCCCATGAAACTACACTCGAACTTGGAGAAACGAACATGGAAGCTCAAGTTTGTTCACTACCAATGACTGAAAATAATATTCCACCCCTTTCACCAGCTTCTTCCCCTTTACACCAAATGTCGCCGGAAACGCGTAAAGGCTTCAACATTTTATGTAACGAACAGATTGATAGTGATGATTCCGTCCAAGACCCTAATTATTTAGAACAAAACAACAATGATTCAGATGATAGTACGTCAGATGAAGATACAACAGATAGAGTAGAGAAACATAGACGTAAAGAAACACCTAAAACCAGCCGAACAGTCAATGAATCACCTTCGATATTAATTGAAGAATTTGATGTAGAAAATACAGACGAGCAAAACGATAGTCAAAATATTCCGAAAAAGAGAAAAGTAAAGGACCCTAATGCGTGGAAAATGAACATAGAAAAATGTAAGCGTCTAAAAGGTGAATCATATAAAACAAGGAAAGGTAGAATAATACAGGCCAGACCAATAAAACCAGCAAAATGTTCAAATACTCCTAAACACAGGTGTATTTCGGATGTCCCTCAAGATGAGAGAGAAAAAATTTATTCTCAATTCCGAAATATGCCAAATCTTATGGAACAGCGTCATTTTGTTGTGAAGCATGTGACTAAGAATAATAAACAACGAGACACTACCAACGGTCTTTCCAGGCGAAATTTTACCCTAGCATATACATTAACTGTTGGTAATGAAAAGAAAGTCGTGTGTCGGGAATTCTTTTTAGAAACTCTCAATATTACTGGCGGGTTTGTAAAAGGAGCTTTAAAAAAAGTTAATGAGCACGGCCTCTTACAACCAGACGAAAGAGGGAAAAAGACACCTCCAAATAAATTAAAACCAGATGAAGAAAAATTTCTTAGGGACCACATACTTTCCTTTCCTGCTGTCGAATCGCATTACTGTAGACGTGATAGTACGGTAAAATATTTAGATTCAACTCTTAACATAACAACAATGTATAACGAATTTAAAAAATTATGTTTAAGTAAAGCAGTGAAAGTGGTATCCTTTGAAAAATATCGCAAAGTTTTCAGAGAATATAAACTGAGTTTTCACAAGCCAAAGAAGGATTTATGCAAGCACTGTTTAGCATTTAGAGAAATGAATGATGAAGAAAGAGCCAAAAAAATTGAAGATCACACACGACATCTATCAAGAAGAGATGAAGCACGCAAATGTAGAGATGAAGATAAGCTGGAAGCACAAAATAATGAAACAGTTCTTGCATTTAACTTTGACTTGGAAGCAGTACTAAATACACCAAAAGGTGCAAGTGGTCCATTTTTCTATGTACGAAAGTTAGCAGTTTATAACTTAACTATTTATAATCTAGGAAACCAAAACGTTGAATGCTACATGTGGGATGAAACTGAAGGAAAACGTGGGACTATTGAAATTTCAACGTGTATAAATGCATATATTGCAGCAAATAAACACATCCAGGCAGTTAAAATGATGTCAGATGGATGCGGCGGTCAACAAAAAAATTATCATTTTTCGTCCATGTGCTTGCTCACATTAAAGGAACATACAACATTAAAGATTATTGATCACAAATTCTTTGAAACAGGACACACTCATATGGAATGTGATTCAATTCATTCAAAGATTGAATTGAAATCTAAAAATATACCTGTGTATACTCCTGACGGTTGGGCACAAGTAGTTCGATTAGCACGTACTAATCCTCGGCCATACAATGTAAATACATTACTTCATGACGATTTTAAAGACTTTGGTATGTTAAACCAATATAAGGCTTCGAATGAAGGGCATAAAATTGGTATCAATGACGCTGTATGGATACAATATCGAAAAGAGGTACCTAACACAATATTTATCAAACAAAACTTTGACAGTGATGAACCATTTACAGCATTAGAGTTAAAAAAAAAACGAGGTAAACCATTAAATTATCCTACAGCAGCCTACACAGGGAAATTTCAAATATCAGCTGCGAAGAAAAAAGATCTTTTAAAATTGTGCACAGACCACCAAATACCAAGAATGTATCATAACTATTACCAAGACCTTCCTTGTTCTGATACAACAAGAGACTGCCTCCCAGAACCCGATATAAATGAAGATAGCGAATAGCTCGGGTGAATACGCTATTCACCTGACCTATTAGCTAACTTCATTAAAATTTATGTGTTTCTTCAATTCAATTCAATTTCTTTCAATTTCTTTTTGTTTAATTCATTTAATTTTAAGCTTAACACTTTATATTACAATTATTATTTTATCACGCACAGACTTTCATTTTTTATAATTATCTACCTACCTATATTTTAGAATAAATATAAAATAAAACGTAACATTAATACTGCAGTTAAGCGAGTTTAAATCATTGTTTTCATTCTAATTCGGTATGGCACACATCAATCTACTTGCTAATCTACCACATTGGCAACTTTTATAATGTACAAAATCAGTAACTCTTATTTTTATCGCCATAGTAAACTAACCAATCTGCTATATATTCATATCCGACAATAATTACATTATTTTGTTTTATTGCGTTCAAAGATGGTCATAAGTATAAATTAAATTTATTAACTTGAATTGATTTTAAGAAATAACTGATTTGTGGCAACATTGTTTTTATTAATAACCTCCTCCTCAACAATTTGACATTTGCAGATTGGCTACTTGACTTCTGACCCGACGATATGGTCTCATAATATTTCTTTTTAGTGGAAAAGCTTCATCTGCCACAAAATAAAAGGGCACATTCTGTGTTTCTCCAGGCAAAGGTGTAGGGTTCGGTAAATCGAGATCGCCTAGATCCATAGCTTGTCCAAAAGAGCTAACTTGTAATACTCGCCCATCACTATTTCGGCCGTATTCACCAACATCTATAGTTAAAAAGAAACCATCTGCATCTACAACTGCTAACAATACAATAGAGAAATATCCCTTATAATTTATGAAAGTCGAACCCGAGTTGATGGGCGCTGTAATTCTAATATGCTTTCCATCTAAACTCCCAACACAATTCGGTAAATTCCAGAGAGTGTAAAACCGTTCAGCAACTTCTACCCATTTTTGTCGTGTAGGTACAGGCATATATTCCGGCTGTAGGCATTCCCACAAAACGCTAGAGGTTTCATGCACAATTTGCCGGACGGTACTGCCTCCTCTCAATACATATCCAGAAAGTGATGTAAACGAACAGCCATCTGAGTAGTATCTGTAACAAAAATAAAATAGCAATAAGTATGTAACATTTGAGTTATTTGCATTGAGGTGCCACTCAGAACTGGGAAAATTATGGATGAAATTTTATCAAAATTTTGTATTATTTTGTAGTACTCCAGAATTCTGGAGTACTACGAAATTTTGATGAAAACTCATCCATAATATTCCCAGTTCTGAGTGGTACCTCAATCCAAACAGATTGAGGTGCCACCTTTATATTCATTTAACTTTTGAAGTATTCTAATACAAAATCCAATATCCGTTCTACAAAATTTTCTAAACTACTACTAAATAACTCCATTAGCCACTTTACGATGCGAAAAGTGGCACCTCAATCTAAACACACATTGTAACTAATCTCCTTAAATATTTTTCAGCCCAAGAATGTAAAGAACGGTGGAAGAATATTCGATGTAGTTACAGCAAAAACAAGAAAAGGCTAGATTTGCCATCTGGATCAGGTGCAAAGACGATTAAAGAGTACTACCTTTCACCACATCTACATTTTTTAGACAATTACTTGAAGTCCCGACCAACCAAAAGCAATCTAAGCAAATATGATTGCACAGACGGTAATGATAGTGAAGAAGTCGATGAGACACTGTTTACTGGTCAACTAGCTTCTGAAAACACAAATTCGGATTCCATCTCCAATCAATCCACGCCAACACCGCCACTGCTACCACTATTAAATAAATCTAGGGCAATCTCTTTAAAAGATGTTAATAAATCAGCACATGAATATTTCAGTCAAAGAGCATTACAAATGAAGACCATACATAGAGCTGAGCCTGAAACAGACAGCGATCCAGCTTTTTTTCAAAGCATGCTTCCAGATATGAAATCAATGACACCAGCCCAAAAACGAAGATTTAAAATGGGCGTTCTCAATTTATCAGAGCAAATTTTAAATGACCCAGTACCTAGTTATCCTAGGACACAGCCGTATTATCCACGAACACCTTCTCGAGAGACAGATTATGATCCTAATGAAGGTGCAACCCAGCAGACTCTTACATCCAGAGCTAATACAAGTCCAGCACCTTCGTTTACCTCGACTCAGCAGACAGCTAAACATACTGCAGCAGCTAACAAAAATCCGGAAACTCAGCTGACTTTGATATCCGGAGAGTATATAAATCCAGCACCACCGGCGGCAGTGGCTGTAATTGAACAAATAGCTGGGCCTTCAAGACACCGAACTTATGATGAGAAAGCTTATTATCAACTCAGCATTTCAGAATATCAGCAAACGCGGACACCGGGAGCTTATGAAAGAGCACAATCCTTAGCACCTCCGGCAACTCCAACTACATTATGTTTGCCAATATTTTCACCAATAACTCCAGCTACACCTCACCCGAATCCAGAGACATCTATCCAATCTCATGAAGACGAAATAAGTGATTTTAATGAGAACTATCCAATGCCTTGAACTTTATTTATAAATGGCTCTTAGTGCGACAGCTAGCTTGAGTAGTCATGTGCTGTCCCTGTCCGCATGCGCTGATTCTGTATTGTGAGATAAGGACAGCACATGATGACAGCTTGACAGATACTCAAATTAGCTGTAACACTGAGAGCAATTTATAAATACTAATTGTAGCAAAGATGCTAAACCAAAAACATTTTCAATGAATATTATCTTTTGATTTGTCAATAAAAGTTTGATCTGTAAAAAATAGTTTCACTTACCTTAAAGTTATCAGTAGTCTTTCTTCAGGGCTGATTGGTTTTCTCCAATTTGTAACTTGCTTCCGAAGTCCTTCTCTTACTTTTGACAATACGATATGGTAACATTCCAGTGACATTTTATAAACTGTGCGAAAACGATCAGGATATTCATATAATGTTTCCATTATTTTATAGTACCTGTGCTCTTCTGCATTTCTCCACACTGGATGTATCCAATACCTTCTTGGTCTTTGCTGTAAATTAATAATATGTAGCAAAGCCAGTGCATCTTCATCTTCGTCTGAAGAGGAATACATGTCTTATCCCGTCAATATCACGCTCTATAATGACTTAACTTGCCGTATCGTCCCCGCGTCTGTTTGCGCAGATATCGCGCCTGCACCGTATCTGCGCCGTGTCTGTACCGTACCTTCGTCTCGCCGTCTTCTATTTGCGTTGCCCCTATGGTTTTCGCGCGTTAGGCGGAAGATTGTCCTGCTATTCTTTTGATAATTTCGGTTCTGAGTAAGTATTATTGTGTTGTTTACGATGTTATTAGACAACAAGAATATAGTCTTTGTGTGTGCAATCGAATTTTAACCTGAGGGTTCATATATTTCTATTTCTGTGTGGTTTTCAGTGTACTTGTAACAGTGCTAGAATTTTGTCAGAATGCTATCGTAATTTATTAAATTGGGAGACCAGTTCTGTGTAAAAAGTAATAACTATCGCATTATATGTTTACTCAATAATAGTTTTCAGCCAAAAAGTATACAAAAAGTACTAAATTTAAGTTAAGATTAGATTTTTTACGTCAAGTGGGTCCGCAAAACAAAAAATGGAAACAAACAAAATGGCCGCCCACTGACTATAATAGATAAAGCTTGGTATACACATGGAATTTTGTACCGGTCGAAATTTATGAAATAAAATTATTTTTTACTTATATATTTATTTCGCAATTGTTTTTTCATATTTTATACTATCTTTAAAAAGGTATAGAATGAATTTTCATTGAATGTTTGAGTTTTTTACCGTAATATTGTTTTGTTTATTTTATTGAGTTTTTGAGCTTTACTTTACTTTTAACAATTTAGAAATGGAAGCCTCCAGCAATAACGGCAGTCGTGGTGGTGGTCGACCGGGAAACCGTGGGCGCGGCGTTGCCCGATCGCTTCATTTCGCTATGTTTGTGTTTTTTTCGTACTTTTTCTTTTCTTTAATTTATTTATTTGGTTACGGATATTTTCTTGCTTTGCTAGGTTATTTTAGAGCCATATCCAAAATGTTACTTAACTTTTAAGGGAACAGCCTGTTGTAGAGGACGCAGTCAGCGTCTCGACTGCGTCCTTTGCTGTTGCGGGACCATCGCAGCCGACGACGTAAGTTATTTATTTTTCTTTCTTTCTAAACTTTTTTCTTCTTCTAGGTCAATGGCAGAAGAGCGGAAAAAATAAAAAAATGCGGGCTCTGGATAAAAAAAACATGGCCCGGTTACTATTGGAGCAAAGGGCACGACTTCAAGAGCTGCGTGACAGGAAGGAGGTGGAGCAATTTTTACTGCCCGATGCCCCTCCTAGCAAAAATAGAAGGTAAGAAAAATATTTAGGAAAATAAAATGCTTTACACAGTCACAAATGTTTTAATTATATTATATTTCCAGAAAACTGTCACCGGTTCGAGTGGCGTGCCCTTCGGTGCCGGGCACCCCAGAAGTGCCGCCCCCGCGTGTTCTCCAAAGATGGGAGTTGCAGACGTCAAGTGTGTAAATAGTCTGCCGGATATCGTACCCCTTATTGACTGATCCATCCTAATATATTTTAATACTTTTCTATCCAGCGCTGGACGCAAGTGGGCCTTCGAGATTCGAGGAGTTCGTGGAAGAAGGTGCCACCACGCCGCCTCCCTCGAAGTAAGTTTTAACGTAATCTCTGACTAATTTGAAACATTCAAAAGAATTCGAATTAATATATATGTTATTTCACAGGGAACATCAGTTAGCTTTTACCCCGTCCTCGGGGGTAATAAGCCTTGCTCACGGCCAAGAAGTGGACGAGCAAATGTTGGTGGAAGCTGACATAGAAACGGTTGGGTTCTCGAAGTTACCAACACGAAACTAAAAAGAGGCGAAATAGCAGCTCAACAATCAAGTGAAGGAATCGTAGCTTTGAAATGGCGTGACAAGCGAGATGTGCTTATACTTTCCACAAAGCAATCTTGTCTAAAAACGGTCACAAAAAGAAACAGAAGGGGTGAAATTACAAGAAAACCTTCCTGTATTGAAGATTATATTCTAGGCAAAAAATTAATAGATGTGAGTGACCAGATGGCGACTTATGGGACAACTTTACGTAGATGCACCAAATGGTACAGGAAACTGATGTTTGAAATTATATGGGGCACCAGCTTGGTGAACAGCTATTACCTATATAACCAATATACACAAAAAAAAACAAACAATCACAGAGTTTCGTGAACAAGTGATATTAGGTATGCTTGAAAGAAGCAATCACACATCAGTGACTGTTACACCTCGCTCAGCCCAAGCCAAACATTGCCAGCTACCCTACCATGACGTCTTAAGCAGAACTTATTCCACTGAGGGAAAGAGACAGAGCTATACAGAGTGTCTAGCACCATCTCTTTCTCACACAGGAATAAGAACTGCTATATGATGTCATGGTAGCCCTACGTCAGAATCAGACAAGTTACCCTACTGCTCCATATTCTTCACCTGTTTCCTCAGAATCATCCCAAACTTCATATGAAGATTTGTGAACGACCTGATTTGAAAATAAAATTATTTTGTACTACATAATTTGAAGATTCAGGCTATGTCGATGATTTGATTTAACTTTCTTATTGTAATTTCAGAATAATTTTAATTTAATTTTGCTTAACGTACTAAATAACTTAATTCAGTATTTTAAATAATAAATAAAAATATGTAAAACTCACTTTAATGATTTCTTTCAACTTTTTCAATTTCTACAAGAAAAAATAAATGTGTCAGAGGAAAACAGTGCTGAACTCCAAAAATTCTGTACGCGATTTTGTTCGAATATAAAAGCAAAGTGGGAGCGAAGGAGCCGCATGTTGGCACAGTTTATTAGAAAAAACGGGGATTGGTTGGAAAGTGCAATAAGTTGGCCTACGAGAATAATACCTGAACCTGTTGACACTGAACAAAGAATATTTGAGGTTTGTGATAAAGAAGATGTTGAAAATCTACCACCATCTACAGCAGAAGCTTCAACATCTACATTAACACCTCGAAAACCTTTCAAAGAATTGAGCTCCAGACAAAAACGGAGACGTGTTGATGAAATCGTTTTCAGTATCCCCGGATGAACTGAATGCTACCACAATTGCTGATTTAAGAAATACTGGAAATGAAGATGTAGGAAAAATAATGCAGCATTTGTTAAATAACCCAAAAGATTTAGAAAAAGTTAAGTGTTTAAGTGCAAATGTGAAAAGTAATCAATATTCACCCGATAAGGCACTGTCTTTGTTGGTTTCTCTTAAATTAAGTATAAAAACACATGCATTTTCATCAGAAATATTCTTAACAAAAGCGTTCACTCAAACTTAACACTCACTCAATATAAACAAGTTAGTCAACGCAGTACACGGCGAGCAAGCTTGCTAGTTTTACCGAAAACAAGAACTAACTATGGCAAAAAAATGCTAACTTTTCAAGGAGCACAGCTTTATAACACCGTCCTTTATAAGAAATGTACACTCTTTCAATGCATTCAAAACTCAACTTAGCCAGCACATAATTGCGGATCGATCACTTCTGGAGAAATGAATGCATTGGATGGGTAACTATTAAGTTGTAATACTGATGACGAACTTATTGTAATCTATATTTTTAGTATTGTTTTCAAGTAAGTGATTTATGTTTTTATTGAGAATAAAGTTTCTTTAAACCGAAACCGAAGTAGATGGCAGTATATAAGTTTAAGAGAAGCAGCAAGTAAAAATGGGTCGAGCTTATACCCTTCTTATATTAAAATTAAGCAAGCAAAGTCACAATGTTACCCAGGAAAAGAAAACGTAATTATAACAGAAGATGCAGCTGCTATTAAACTGCAAGCTTTACTCAACTTGACGGTCTCGAGGCTATTAGATGTGATTGGTTTGGATTTGAGCTCGGCAAAAGATTTAAAGCTTATAAGTAAATGGGGTTTTGATGGAGCCTCAGGTCAAAGTAATTACAAACAAAGGACGGAAACAGACTTTGATGATTCAACTGGCCAGTCTAGTTCCTGTAAGGCTTCAACAATCTGATGGCACAATTGTTTGGGAAAGCGACCGACCCTCATCAACATTTTATTGCCGTCCGATTATGTTTAAATTTACCAAAGAAACGCAGTCAATAGTGGTAAGTACAAAAAATAGCATAGAAAAAGAAATAGATGAACTTCAGCCATCAAGATTCAGTCAAGTTGATGTAACGCATAAATTGATCATGTCGATGATAGACGGCAAATTTACTTCATATTTGGCAGAGACATCATCGTCTGTCTGTGATATTTGCAAAGCAAAACCGTCCGAGATGCACAATTTACCATCAATTGCTCAAAGAGAAAAAAACGAAGAAATGTATGTCATCAAGCATGGAGTGCTTACTTCACATCGGTTAGTATATTATATTTTTACTACATCCTTTTTCTGCTTCATTTATGTTTAATTTCCTTTTATAAAGTGCCATTCCTCTTTCTTTGCAGCTTATCGTTTGGAGTTTAAAAAATTGAGTAGCAGGGGCGATGATAAAGAAAAAATGACGCTCAAAAAGAGCACTATACAGCAAGCATTTAAGAGTGAAACCGGTTTACTGGTTGCAAGGTAGGCACAACAAATGATGGCAATACTGCTAGAAGATTTTTTAGAGATCCACCAACAACAGCCCGCATAACAGGAATTAGTTTAGAGTTAATTGAAAGGTTTCACGTGATTCTTCAGACTGTGGCATCTGGAGAGCGCGTGGACCTTACAAAATTTTCCGAATATTGTAATGATACTGCTAAATTATTTGTTAATTAATACCCATGGTATTATATGCCATCCAATGTTCACAAATTGTTGGTACATGGGGCTGACATAATAAAGCATTTTGGTGCCATATTATACCTGTCGGTAAACTGTCGGAAGAAGCAGCAGAGGCTCGCAATAAAGATTTTCGGAATTACAGAGAGAGCCATTCTAGAAAAGTAAATAGAACGGCGACAAACGAAGATATTTTACACAATCTTCTTTTGTCGTCTGATCCTAAGATCACAAGTCTAAGACCTCAAATGAAAAGACAAAATATTATGGTTCTCTCTCCAAAAGTCAAAGAGCTTCTGGGGCCTAGACAAAATCCCTTTTCTGTAAGCGTTAACGCCAACAGAAAAATCAAATTGTATGGAGTTGACATTTGCCAACCAGATGTCACGTGACTGCCGCTAAATTGATAGACAAAGTCATTATTGCTTATGCGGAAAGGAAAGTTGAAGTGAGCTTGATACGTAAACGCTAAAAATGTTCATCTAAATGGTAGACAAGTGGCACTTTTGACAGACGCTAGTGATATTTTGACGTTTCCGCCACACGCTTTATTAGCGGGAGATCGGACCCTGACGCTAACCGTAAGAAGGAGTAAATAGTGAACTTTTTGGGTGCGTTTTAGTTAAATTCTTTAGTGAAAATGCATTCTTTGAGATTATTTTGGGAAGCAAATAATGAAGCATCATTGCAAAGACGTCAAACAAGAATAAATCGTCGTAAACTGGAGCAATTTGTGGACATACCGGATTTGGAATTTGTTCATCGCTTTAGATTAGATAAACAAAGTTTTTGGAATCTTTGTGATGATCTTCGGCGTTTAACCTCATTAAAAGGCACTCGGGAACTTAGTTTACAACTCAAGGTACGTTTAGTACTTCTAACCTTACCTACATAACATTAAGTGCCTTTGTCATATCTCAATGAAACCATGTTTCAGGTTTTGTGTACTCTTAGCTTTTCAGCTACGGGCTCATATCAACGCATCATTGGACTATCGCAGCATTATGGTGTAAAGAACAACTAGTAGGTGCATACGTCAAGTTGTTGATGCTTTGAGCCACCCAGCCATTGTAAATAAATGGATTGTGTTTCCGAGGACGCCACAACAACGAGCCCAAATAAGAGTTGAGTAAGTTACGATGTGTAAACTATATTTATGTACTTAACTACTACTTATTAGTACCACATTGCTGATATTTCACACTAAACGTTATATATTACTTTAAGGCCAATAGGTATTAAAAAATGCCACATGGAGCCATGTATGCACATCAGGTACTAAATTTGTATGTAAGAGACCTGACCTTTTATTAACTATAATATATAATATATTTTTTTCCATAACTAGGTTTTAGAGGCGGTTTAGACTCCCGGGTATATTTGGATGCATAGACTGTACCTATGTGGCAATTGTCAAGCCATCAGAAGATGAACACTTATGAACAAAGTTTATCATTCATTGAATGTACAAATGGTAAGTTTACATTTGTTTGTGGCTTGTAATAATATTAAAGCTTAAAATAGTACTTAGATAAATATTTCTATATGATATTTATATTTTTCCTTTGTTAACAGGTATGCGACAGTAATTTCAAAATTATAAACGTAAATTCTAAGATCGGAGGAGCCACTCATGACTCATTCATACGGGCATCTAGCAGAAAGGAAACATTTATGCGAGAGTTGCACCAAAATGGAGAACAAGTGTGGTTGTTAAGTAACTTTGTTATTATATTTAAGTACTGTAACCGCGTACCTTTTTTTTTGGGTAGGAAATCATCTAATGACTTCCCCCGCTCTGGGCGGCATGTCAGACTTGTACTGACTAAAACCCACCCATGTTCCTTCTGTTGCCCTTTACGTTCTGGGGCCGCGGTATCTCTTTCGAACAACCCGCAACCCCGGCAGGCGGAGGCTCTGGCAAGCCCCTCTGCTTTGCTGACATCTCTTTGAGGCGCGCGTGAAACACGAACGCGCCGTCGAAACGGCCTGTCGTCAATCGACGGACGGACGGTGAGCTACCCATTGCTCACCGTCCACAGGCCCGCATCTACGGTGGCAGGGAGTCGTCTCGCGGTGCCCGGCGCCCGGAGCGTCTCCCGCGGCGGCTGGGTTGACTGGATGTTCTCTCCCTCAAACGCCCGGCCACCTCCTTTGCTAGCATTACTGCTTCGCAGAAGGAGGTGACCGCTTCCATTCCCTCTCGCTCCGGACCATAGCCTGAACCAGAGCCGGACGCGAGAGATCGCCGCCGCCGATCGCCTCCACGAGGGCACGGCGGTGCTCTGCCCAAGCTGGGCAGATTGCCACTGTGTGCTCCACCGTGTCCTCCGGGCGATCGTCACAATGGTGACACCCGGGCGTTTCCTCCCGCCTGATGATGTGCAGGAACCTCGAATTTTTTGATATCCCTGAAAACGCAATTTACTTGGCGAAATGAGTAGAAACTTCACAAAATTTAAAGGCAACAGAGCCTTCACTACGAACAGGAACTTTACCACTGATCAACATGATCAGTCCGATCAAAATAATCGGCGGGAGGAGCAGCCAGTTAGCAAAAAGAAGCAGAAGCCAACAAATCGCGATAAGCGAAGGGCTGATGTCTATCGAGCTCGAAAAGGAGATACAGAAGGGATGGATGCGATACAAGCCGAACTATCTAAAACATTACATCCAGGATTCGCGTCCGTAGCCAACGTAGTTAGAGATTTATCAATCTCAAGCGAAACGGCACCAGAAATCCCCGTCTCCAGTATTGGTCTTGGCCTTATGGTCAGAGATTCCGTTCTTCGAACGGAGAGTGAGATGAGAGGAGTTGGAAACCTACCCCTCAACTATGACAGACATGCATTCTACAGAGTTGCACTGGCGATGTTTGATACGAAAATCTACACGCAGCAAAAGTTAAGGAGCAAGACTGTGTTGTCTAGTGTCCCACATGCGGTTGAACCGCGTACCCTTCTAATAGTCTTGATGACTACAATTTTCACAAATTTAATTAAAAACAAAAATATGTCAATAGTTATATAAGCGTAACCTTAGCTATATACACTTATCAAGGCTATTAGACAATAGCCTCCTTTGTTAATTAGGTAATAAATATGATAGCACGTATACCTTCCTGGTATCATAAAGATAACAGTAGGCCTAGCAAAATTACAAACGCTTCGTGTCGAATCTCTTTCTAAAATTGTTAACGCCTCGGCGTTAGCGATCTTAGAAAACGCTAAGTTGGTAGCCAACTTGACACGACTAAGTAGATCGCTCGTTCTACAATGACCTTTGAAAAAACGCAAACTTTAGTCTATGGTGAGCGTTCCTACACACGTCAAACTAACGTCAAAGTCACAATTGTTTACTTAGTGCGCGGGTTGAAGTTTTGTTTTAATTTTAAAGAAAGGTGAATTAAGTGATAAAAAGGAAACTAAATAAGGTACGTTCTTTTTTAAAATGGGCTTTTATAATAAACCGACTCGAAATGTTATGTGATCCTGAATTTGAGTGAAATATACTATTTTAACGATGTTATTATATTATTATAGGATGGCATCAGCTAGATCTCGAGCTAGCCCCGAACAGTTCGCAGCTTTGTTAGAGTTCATGGAAAGGTACGTAAATATCGTCCTATCTTATTTGAAAATCTATCATTGTTCACTTGCAAGTTTGAAATATAAACAATGACGTGATCGCGACATGACTACGACTTACGAAACAAACAAAACAATAATTGTGTTTGACCCTTTTAGTACTTAATCAATAGACCTTTTGTTTGTCTGAAATAGTTTTATCTTATATTCTAGCCATGGCGATATAGCAAGACCCCAGCCAGGATTTCAAGGTAGAATACAAGGTAACCGGCTGTGGCACGAACTGGGAGAATTGTTAAACTCCATTGGTGGAGGAGTTGTAAAGCCAATGGACAAATGGAAAAAAGTAAGATCCCACCTGTATTTCTCACTTAAACCACTCAAAATGTTATTTTATGGTGTTGGGTTTCCCATCATTTATTATTCTAAAAGATGAAGGACATACAGCTTACTTTATACACTAGAAATTGATTGATGAAAACATGCATGCCAATAATTAACATACAAACATGTTCAGGTGTGGGCGGACTGGAAAACAAAAACAAAGAAAAAAGGGGCTGCAATACGTAATGAGGCTTCTGGTACTGGTGGTGGTCCAAGCAGCAGACTAACTCTCACTGCTTTTGAAGAGAGTTTTAAACATTATGGGTTGGAATGCTGTCCTTGGTCAAACTGGAATTGAGGAGAGAGGGTTTGATGTTGGTTTTTTTTCTTTTTTGTAGGCTTTGCTTAACACTATATTTTCTTTTATGAAGAAATGTATTTTTTTAAATTTATAATATATTCTTCACATTTTTCAGGCCCCACCATCAGAGAGAAACTCTCCACCACCACAGCCTAGAGATTCTACACAAGCTTCTTTGGACTTTGTTCCTTTATATTCTATACAAGGTACGTTTTATGTTTAAGATACAATTATTTGGCAAAAAATAATCTGGGCAAAATTTAATATTGACTTATAATTATTTATCCTCAGCAACAACAACATCTACTGCCCCTCCTTCACTGCCACCTCTCTCTGGAGAGCCTCCACGCCATCCACCATCACCGGTACTAACGCCACAGCCCGGCACTGCATCCGCGCCGATGACAGTGACGTCGCCAACCGCGTTCACGTCACGGGGGGTTCCGCAGCGGGCGGCGGCATCGGCCAAGCCCGTCACCCGCGGCTTCTACCACATCCACGCCGCGGCGCCGCGGGCTTTTTCGCGCCCGCACACGTCGTGTACAAACCCCTTTCGAACGAGCCACGAGTGAGTTCGTGGCTGTTGAACATCGTCGGTTACAAATAGAGGCAGACCGGGAAAAGAATTATCACGAGGGAGGTGGAATGATTTACAATTTGATAGAAATATTACCACAGTTGAAACTATCATCACTACCTTCGACAGATATTATTCCCTAAAATGTCTAATCTAGTGATAGTGGTCTCAGCTATGGGCTATGAACATTTCAAATTGCCTACAATATCAGAGCAAAAGTTTATTTTATTCCAATTCTTTGGTGATGATTCTAATCGCATGAAGTACTGTTTAGCTGCATCCAGTTAGACTAGTAGGAAGCCGACCACAACATAGATGGGAAAGGCTAAGCAGATGATGATGTTGATGTTTACTATTCCAATCCAGTTTACTTTTCAATTCTCTAAAATGTACAAATTATATGTATCATTTTGCTTTTTTTAAATTACTATAATTGATATTTTTATAGCATCAAACACAATCTATTTACAATAACTGAAGGTAATTAATATTTATGTTAAGTGACCAATAATATAATAAATGTACCCAAAATGTATTAAGTGGATTGTATCAATATTGTATGTAATTGTGTACAAAGTATTGATTGAAAAAAAATCTTACTCAAAGCAGTATGACTTTTCCTATAGTGCATGCCAATACCAAATTATAATGCATAGCAATGTTGTATTCAAAAATAATAAACTTGTTAGTTATAATAATCAGCATTGTTTTATTCATAATTATAAAAATATTACAATAAATTCAAATGAACTGGAAAAGCGATGGTCCAAAAAAAACCCAGAGTCGATTCAGACAAATTAGGTATCAATAGCTTTATTAAAATGCACAATTTACCCCACCGAAAAAAAATTGCCTATATCCATGGGGTATATGAGTTATAGACGAACAAAGTATATATGGAAAAATCCTGAATAACTTGTTATTTTTACCAGTTTTTTCAACAGCATTATATTAATAATAATAATCATAGGACAATAATAAATATAACTAGCGATCATATGCAACTATCAAGTTCAAAGTCCTTTGTTAATGAGATTACGTCTATTTTTTTAAGTTCTCTAGCATAATTACCTATCTTTGTTATTCATTATTTTGTTTTCGCTAAACAAATACTTCAGAATATGATGCGTTCATCTTACCTCTCGCTCTATTGAGTGAGCGAGAGGCTTACCTATAGGAGCGCGAGCGCGCCGACGACGGACGCCAGTCGCCATTTTCTATTCTTTTGTTCCTTAACTTGAACCGAGGTTCAAACGGCGCCGACGCAGTCCTTCGTTTGCTTTGCTACCGTTGTGATCTGTGCGTTTCATTTTTGGGTTTTAAGGCCTGCTTTTTCTACACCGGACACCGATTTACTCTTTGTTTTGGACATTGCTAATATGGAGGTGAACAATCGTTGTGTGAACTGTAGTCGCTCTGTGTTACGGAGACAACGTCATGTATTGTCGCTTCAGTTTTTGGACTCACATAGAATCGTCGTGGAGCACCTACTGAATCATGGACAACCACAAGAAGTAAGTCTTAAGTCAAGTCTAGTTACCCGTTCGTGATAGTATAAACTTAACACATAGTGTCTGACATTACCCGGATGTGTGTTTATGTATAGGATGATAACAATACTTAGAGGCTTTATGATTACAAGTGGTGCAATTAAGCTAGTCATAAACTTGTTGCACTGTAAGCCAATATACCTATGTGTATACGCTCCACTGTAGGGGCATCGCCTCCTCTCATGAAGAGGGGGACCAGGCCATAGTACCTACCTACCAGCTTTTTTTACTAATAATAATGATAATATAGGTCACCGAGTAGCGTATTGCCATTGTGTATATCAGTACAGACACCCATAGTCTGTACTAGATCACTTTGTGCTCTTAAAAATAACAAATACTCTAAAGCAAACTACGTATAACTACAGACCAGTCTGTATAAGTATACAGTTTGCTTGCATATTTTTAAAGCAAACTACGTATGACTACAGACCTGTCTGTATAAGTATACGGTTTGTTCGCATATGTCTAAAGCAAAATGTGCTCTCACTGATTACTACCTATCAAAGTGGCTCGACGGAGCCCCGCTTCGCGGGGCTCCTACCTCTGCATTCAAGGTTTAAAGTAACCTAACACGAAGGGGATGGCGGGGTCTTTCAGACCCCGCCATCCCCTTCGAACCTAACCTGTCCATGTCGGGGTGCCCCAAGTCCCGAGCTCTCACTGATTACTACCTATCAAAGTGGCTCGACGGAGCCCCGCTTCGCGGGGCTCCTACCTCTGCATTCAAGGTTTAAAGTAACCTAACACGAAGGGGATGGCGGGGTCTTTCAGACCCCGCCATCCCCTTCGAACCTAACCTGTCCATGTCGGGGTGCCTACTACGGCAGCCAAATTGTCTGTACTCGTATGTGTTTTGCTCTCACGAATTAGAGCAAAGTGTATTTTATTTCAGTCTGTCTCTGTACTGATATGCAGTATGCTCTCTAGCTACAAGAGCATATTGCGTGCGATTACAGAGCAACCCCTGTCTGTGCTAGTATACATTATGGCAATACGCCACCGAGTAAAGTAATGATTCATCTCGATTCAACGAGGTCGCGGGTTCAATTCCCGCAGAAGACAAACATTGGTTTGTAGTTTCAAAAATATCTGTTTGTCTTGGTTTGGGTGTTAAATATGTGTAATGTGTATGTATTTAAAAAAAAAAAGTATTTAAGTATGTTTATTCAGTTGTCTAGTTACCATACTATAAGCATTAAGGGCTAAACTTTCCTTTACGGGCCGTCGAGTTAGAAGTTAATTTTTTTTTTTTGTAGATAGTACTCATTAACAGAAGGCTTTTTACAAAGTTTTAAGTTGCGGAGACGCACGGTTTACGAGATATAATTTTTTAAAGTTTCCAAAATAATACGCAATTTAGGTTACTTAAAATGTCACAGTTATGTCAAAATTGACGTTTTACGTTCCGTTTATGGCGGACGTGTTATTCATTAAATTTTATCATATTATGTTTTTAATATAATTATGTATTTCATATAGTAAATTTGATATAATATAATTAATGTGCACTAATAATGCGTTGTATTATGCAATTACATTTTACATAAAAATAACGCAAATTGACTTTTTTTCAAAAAAAATATTTATGATTATTTTTCCGACCCAAATATCGACCAATAGAATTGCACCATTCGACGTCACGTGGTACAACCTACATGGTATTATACTGATAATTTTTTGAAAATTTTCTCTGGTCGTTGCTATGCAAAAAAAACAAAACATGGTGCAATTCTATTGGCCGACATTTGGGACGGAAAAATAATCCCCCGAATACCACACGAGCTTCAAAATTATCTGGCATTTCCCGATAGGTTCCCTGCAAACAAATAAAATCGTCAAGTTTTTCAGGAAAAATCACTCGCGCTTCGCGCTCGTGATTTTTTAACCTGAAAAGAAAAACTTGACTCCTTCATTTGTTTGCAACGAACCTATCGGAAAATACCCGATAATTTTGAAGCTCTTGTGGTATTATAAGTGAATATTTGTTTACACTGTGGAACGGAACGTTTAGTGATGCTATTTTGTTGTTTTGTTGATAGTGTCAGTCATCGTTCGTTTGTTGCCCTTGCAAGTTCCGTTCGTTTGACTACCATGGCGTCTCCGAAGCCCTATGCTTCTGTGTCTGAAGAGTCGAGTGATGTGCAAGTGTTGGACTCAAATGAGCCGCTTGTCACGGCCTCCTCTTCAGTGCCTGTGCCTTCTAGTAGTGCGCGAGTGATGGACTCAATAGAGCCGCTTGCGCCTACTGCGCGAGTACAAGTGCTGGACTCAATAGAGCCACTTGTGCTCCCGTGTGTGTCGTCGTCGGTCCTCGACGAACCGGTTGCTGGTCCCAGTGGAGTAGCAGCGGGATCTAGTGGTAGCTTACCAGCTGTCGCTAGTTCTTCGGAGGACGAGGATGAGGACATTGCTCCTGCGATGCCCAGGCCTACTGGGTCTTCTGGCAGAAGGATCAATCCTTACTCGGATGAGTTAAAGTAAGTTTTGAATTATTGATATGTTGTTGCTAATGTGAGTTGTTAACCTGTAGCTTTTCTGATTGAGTCTGTTAAAGTACACTCATAACAGATTAGGACCGTTAGTCTAAGAGCGAGCGAAGCGAGCTCAGAATTTTAGGGCACCCCGACTCGGACAAGTTAGGTTAGAAGGAGGTGGCGGGGTCGTAGTGAGCGAGCGAAGCGAGCGAACAGACTCCGCCACCTCCTTCGTGGTTATTTTTTTTAAACCACCCAGAAGTAGGAGCTCCGCGAAAAACTATCTTTTAATTTAAACAATTTTTTAAGATCTATGTTGAACTGGAGGAAGATTTTCTCTAAGCTCGGAACCTACAATCAGTGTGTTTAGTTTGCAGAGGAGAGAGGACTCATCCCAAGAGTAAAACTATGCTCTTATCATCGGTCACCGATGTCACTATCAACTGAATCTGGACAACTTGGCAGATTTAGATGCCGAAAAAGCAGCTGCCGGACAAAACAAGTCTCCCGTGCTACTGGGACATGGTTTAAAAACGCACGATTGTCCCTCACATTCATATTTCAAATTATGTATGCTTTTAGTGAGGGACTGACATATCACCAGACACGTAAAGAGCTATCCAGCGATGATTGTCCGGTAGTTTCCACTAGAACTGTGGCGGACTGGTTCAGTTATTACCGGGAGACTATAACTATATATGAGCTGGAAAACCAAAGGGACCAAGGGAAGATAGGTGGCCCTAATAAGGTGGTACAGATAGATGAATCCAAATTTGGAAGAAGGAAATACAATCGTGGTCGACACATTGAGGGCCATTGGGTAATTGGTATGATTGAAGACGGCAGCGACGATTTGCGGCTGGAGGTGTGTCCTGACAATGATAGGTCTGCAGAAATGTTGGTGCCACTGATTAAAAAACATGTACAGGAGGGCTCCATCATCCACACAGATTATTGGAGAGCCTATTTGAGCCTTTCCCAGCATGGCTATGTTCATAAAAGGGTCAACCATAGTGACCCAACTAATTAGTTTGTGGCACCAGACGGGACACACACTCAACGTATAGAGAGCCAGTGGAGAGGATTGAAGCAAAAATTCAGACAACAACAACACAAACAAGATTTCACACAATGGTTGTGCGAGTATGTATGGAGACGGAGAAACATGATTGAACACTTGGATCCATATGAGGAATTAATAAAAGCTATTAAACATGTGTATAAATATGATCAATAAATGATTAATAATATTCCTTGTGTTTTATTCTAACTATCCTAAAAACACCCTAACCCAATCTCAACATTTTCACCCCAGATATCTCCGTAACCATGGGGTTTCGCGGGATGAGGATGGTACTGGGGTAGGCCTCTAGCACCTTCGCCCTCCCCGCCCCATAAATATATTGAAATTAGAGTACAAATTGATAGAAATTTGAAAGTAACACAACCTCAAAACTTTAACCATGGATATCGCCATAACCATGGGGTTCCGCGGGATGAGGATGGTACAGGGGGTAGGCCCCTAGCACCCTCGCCCTCCCCGCCCCATAAATCTATTGAAATTAGAGTACAAATTGATAGATATTAGTGTTTGAAAGTAACATAACCTCAAAAACTTTAACCATGGATATCTCCATAACCATGGGGCTCCGCGGGTTGGGGGTGGGACAGGGGGGTAGCCCCCCCCCCTCCCCCCGCGACCCTTAAATCGACGGCCCGTAAAGGAAAGTTTAACCGCATTAAGCTTACTGTGGGACTAGATGGCGCAGTGTGCAATTGACCACAAATATTTATTTATGTAGGATGTTAATTCGGAACGCAGCAAAATATTAAATAAGTTAGATAGTATGAACGCAGCGGTGAATGAAGGAGAGAGCATGTGTGTGAGGGAGAAGGGGGGTATGGCGAGCTAACCTAAGACGAAAGACGGACTCCAAGTATTTTTACGTGTTATAATTAATAAAAGAAGATTAAAGAAGAAAAGAAGTATATTATTTCGGTCATCCAACACCCTACAGCCTCGTCCGGGATCGACCGTAATAATAAAAGGTGTATTTAAACGAAGAAAGTCACGAAGAAAAAAAACACCGGCACAACGACGGCGGCCATTACGAAAAAACGTGTGCTCGCGCCGGTGGAAAATTATTATTTTACGACGGAAGACATCATGGCCAATGACAATACCATGGAAACAAAAATTCAACCCTTACAATATGGCATGGTAGACACCATAGTTAAATTTGATGGTGAAGACATGACCTACTCGTCTTCGAAGTGGTCACAAGACATCGAAGACAATGCCGAAATCTTCAGTTGGACGGCTCAACAAAAGCTCATCATAGCCAGAAGATCGCTTACCGGAACTGCTGAGTTATGGTTACGAACGGAAAAGCCATTCAAATCGTACGAGGAATTGAGGAACGCCCTGATAAAGGAATTTCCAGATTCGGTAAATACCAAGCAAATGCATGAAATCATGGCGGCTCGTAAAAAACGTAACAATGAGAGCTATTACCAATACATGCTCACCATGAAGGAGCTCGGAAAAAGGGCTAAGTTCGCCGATTACGTTTCCATCCAATATATAATAGACGGGATTGCCGATTACGAGCAGAATAAAATTGGTCTGTATGGTGTTACAACTTATGCGGTTCTTAAGGAAAAATTGGCACAATACGAAGCTATGAAGCAGAAGATGCAGAAACGAGGAAATCCACGCGGTACGGCGGACAAGCAGCGCGAGTGTCGCGAATCCTCAAAGCAAGCTAAAGCAGATGACACTAACGTCAAGGAAAACGCAAGTGATAAAGTGTATCGCTGTTTCAAGTGCGGAGAAAAAGGTCATGTGGCGAGTTCATGCAAAAAAGGTACCAAGTGCTTCAAATGTAACCAATTCGGCCATATTGGTACCGAATGTCAAGAAGGAGGCGCCAGCGGAAGCGGGAAGGGGAAGTGCGAACCATCGACGTGTCGGAATGATGGCGGAAGTGGAGCTAACAAGGCGCGTTCCATGTTCGCTCAAAATCAATCACCGGATAACGGAACGGAGAGTGAACGAGATAGCACGCTGATGTCAAACGGGAAAGAAAGTGGTTGTCAATGTCAGTGTCAAAATAGTAACCTCAGTGTTCTGAATGTAAACAATAAAAGTGCAGTGAATAAATCGGTTAAAAGTGTTATTATAGGCGGTATCACAGTACATTGTTTAATAGATACGGGCAGCGACCTAAATTTAATATCTCACGATGTGTACGAGATGCTATCTGTTAAATGTGAAGCTGAAACAATGTTGCTAACCGGTCTTGGTTCAAGTAAGGTGTACTCGATGGGTAAGTTTAAAATTAATTTGATAATAGATTGTCATTGTTATGAAGTTTGTTTTCATGTAGTGCCTAAAGGTGTCATACCGTACGCAGTTATTCTTGGGCAAACTTTCCTGGTTAATACTATTACCATGATCAACAAAGGTATCATTGAGATAAGGCCTCAGTGTTATGATAGTTCGTATTTACAGTGTTTACTTTCCAGTTACACTGATGAAAGTGAAGTACCAATGCAAGTTAAAAATATAGTAGATAATTACAAACCCTTAAAGATTAAAGAAGCTCCAATAAAATTAAAAATAGTATTGAAAGATGACATACCAGTAGTACAGCGTCCACGGCGTCTAGCTTTGCAAGAAGAAGACATTGTAAAACATCAAATAGAAGAGTGGTTGGCTAATGGCATCATACGTCCTAGCTATTCGGAATATGCCAGTCCCCTCGTTTTGGTGAAGAAGAAAGATGGAAGTACGAGAATCTGTGTGGATTACAGGAAGATAAATCAGAAGATGGTGAGAGACGAATATCCCTTGCCAGTAATTAATGATCACATAGATAAATTGTGTACAGCTAGGGTTTTTAGCACTTTAGATTTAAAGAATGGATTTTTCCATTTACCAGTAGACGAGGACTCAATAAAATATACTGCGTTTGTGACCAGCAACCCAGAAGGTCAGTTTGAATTCCTACGAGCACCCTTTGGTTTATCAATTTGTCCCAAATTTTTTACCAGATATATCAACATTATTTTCACCGACTTTGTAAGAAGAGGAGTTCTACTTATTTTTATTGATGACTTAATTATCCTGGCTGAAGACGAACACCAGGCAGTTCAAAGACTTCAAGAGGTACTGAAGGTAGCTGCAGAGTATGGTCTCGAGATCAATTGGAAGAAGACACAGTTACTACAAAGGTCAGTAGAATACCTTGGTCATGTGGTATGCAATGGAACAGTGCAGCCTTCAAAGGAGAAAACGGAAGCAGTGCAAAAGTTTCCTGTGCCAAAAAATCTTAAAGAAGTTCAAAGCTTCATTGGGTTAACCTCATACTTTAGGAAATTTGTTCCCAATTATGCTATGGTAGCACGACCTCTAAGTGACCTGTTAAAGAAGAAAGAATTTTATTTTGAAGAAGATCAAAGAAATGCATTTTTGAAGTTAAAACAATGTCTATGTTGTGAACCTGTTTTAAAGATATTTGATCCACAATTAAAGACGGAACTACACACAGATGCCTGCAAGTACGGATATGCTGCAGTGCTGATGCAAAAGGATTCTACAGATGGTAGCATGCACCCTGTTCATTACATGAGCAGAAAGACTGGTGAAACTCAGCAAAAGTGGTGCAGTTATGAACTGGAAGCACTGGCAGTGATAGAAGGCGTGAAAAAGTTTCGTAGATACCTAATAGGAATTCCATTTACCATAATCACTGATTGTCAAGCTTTTCAGAAGACTTTAACAAAAAAAGATGTTTCAGCTAAAGTAGCCCGATGGATTATGTACCTGCAAGATTTTAATTATACTATTATGCACAGACCTGGTGAGAAGATGCAACATGTCGACGCTTTAAGTCGAAATATATGCGTTATTCAAAATGAACTCCATTTTCGCATACAGAACGCTCAAGAAGAAGATGCAGGACTGAAGGCAATTAAAGAAGTTCTCAAGGGAAATAAGTATGAAGACTATATGCTTGAAAATGACGTTATCTATAAAGGTGAAGAAAAGAAATTGGTTGTTCCAGAAGTAATGGATCTTGAAATTATTAGAAGAGCTCATAGTATTGGACATTTTGGAAAAAAGAAAATAAGAGACATAATAGAACAAGAATATTACATTTCTAAGTTAGATAATAAAATTGAAAAGGTAATATCTACATGTGTGCCCTGCCTACTAGCTAGCAGGAATACAGGAAGGAAGGAAGGATTTTTAAACCCAATACCAAAAGGAGAACTGCCATTTGATACGCTTCATTGTGATCATTTAGGACCTTTGGATGCTACCAAGAAGATGTATAACTATATCTTAACTGTCATAGATGGATATACAAAGTTTGTATGGATATACCCAGTTAAGACTGTAACAGCAAAGGAAACGGTGGATAAATTAAAAATACATCAAAAGGATTATGGAAACCCCAGACGTATAGTGACTGACAGAGGAACAGCATTCACAGGAAAAGAATTTGAAGATTATTGTCAGGAAGAGGAGATAGAGCATATTACAATAACAACAGGAATACCTCGTGGAAATGGTCAAGCTGAAAGGATGAATCGGATCATTATCTCTGTATTGACCAAGATGTGTATTGAAGAACCTGCATTGTGGTACAAACATGTTAGTAAAGTTCAGAGGGTAATAAACAGTTCATATCAAAGATCCATCCAAACATCGCCTTTTGAATTGTTAACAGGGACTAAAATTAAACTTAAGGAAGACATGAAAATTTTAGAATATTTGGAAGAAGAAAACAGAAAAGAATTCATAGACAAAAGAGATGATTTAAGGAAAGAAGCAAAAGCTCAGATATTAAAAATTCAAGAAGAAAACAGAAGAAATTTTAATAGTAAAAGAAGGGAAGGACAGAAATATAAAATGGGGGATATCATAGCAATACAAAGAACTCAATTTGGAAATGCATTAAAATTAAAACAAAAATTCTTTGGACCCTATAAAGTAGTAAAAGATTTAGGAAAAGATAGGTACGAAGTAAGAAAATTAGATAATAGTAAGGAGGGACCAAAACACACCACAACAGGAGTAGACTTTATGAAAAGATGGCCTTAATTCAAAGATATCTTGTTATCATTTCAATTTATTTCATTCATAAAATAATGCCTACTTAATATTTCATACTTACCATTGAGCACAGCTGACTTTCCATGCTATTTTGGTTAATAGGATGAGTAATGTTGATAGGTTGTTGTATCATAACTAGCAACTAATTCATGGTATCAGTTATTTTATATCAGTGTAAAATTTAAGTGAGTACTAATAAACTGCATAATATCTGTAATTCTGTGTAAAGTTAAAGTTTAAGGAAGTGTAACTTAATAAGACTATGTAATAAACAAAGAATTAAAATACCTAATGTGTAAAAAACCATAATAGTAATTCTGTGTAACAAATGTACCTAAACATTTAAGTAGTAAGTAAGATTTTAGATTGTATTAGATGATACTTAGCTGCTGGAGTATTGTTAAAGGAGTGAATGGCTTTTTGAGTGTATTATAATTATAAGTAAGGAGTAATATAATGTTAAGTTTATTTTCATTTAGGAACAAGCATTGTGTTGTTAATTTAGTTCTAAACCTTCTAGATTGTTAGCAAACTTAGTGTGTAAACTTTATTCAGCTTAGTTTATTTTTTTGTAGTAGAGTCAGTCTGAGGGCAGACTGAAAGCAGAATGGCCGAGTTGTAGGATGTTAATTCGGAACGCAGCAAAATATTAAATAAGTTAGATAGTATGAACGCAGCGGTGAATGAAGGAGAGAGCATGTGTGTGAGGGAGAAGGGGGGTATGGCGAGCTAACCTAAGACGAAAGACGGACTCCAAGTATTTTTACGTGTTATAATTAATAAAAGAAGATTAAAGAAGAAAAGAAGTATATTATTTCGGTCATCCAACACCCTACATTTATCTATGTACTTACAAAAATGGTCATATTAGGTTGATAATAAAATAAACGTTTGACAATAGTTTCATTGTGTAATATTATGTCTCGTTGATTTCAGATCGTCTGATGGGTCAGCCCACATAATAAGCATTATACAGGAAGACTTTTTTAAGACGTGCCAAATTTTTTATATGTACCAAGTATCATTAACAGAATAATTATACGAAAAAAACAGTTTAAAAAAAAAAATCAAAATAAAATCACAAAAAATCCGCTAATTCAATTTCGCGAGGTCACCGAGTCAATCATTCATAATAATACGCGGCTGGTGCGGAAAGGGGTAGTTTTAATGCAGCGCTGCGCACGCGTCTCGTCACTTACCAAACTCCCCGCTCCCTTCAGTCGGCGTCCCGTGCCCTTACGACACGGTCGTGCTGTTTTCCCGTGAGCCGCTACGCCCGCCGCCCGCGCCGGCATCGGCACCGCGATGACAATTTATACGTCTCGTGAATATTATGAAATGGTGCGGAGTTACATCCTGAGTGGTGAAAGTTTGCGGGGTGCTCAAAGACATTATGGAGCAGAGAGTGTATCTCGTCTACGTCGACAGGGATTCCCGAATCCCAGGATACCTAGTCGCCGAGTGATATTGGCTGCTAATCAAAGCCTCTTAGACCACGGCCAGTTCACAACTCCTGTACACGCTCAAGGACGTGGTAGGCCGAGGCTGCCAATTGAATTTGAAGACGAAGTCATCGATTTTTTTGAGCGAGACCCGAGGCAGAGTACGCGAGATGCAGCACGTCGTTTCGGCATAAGCCAGTACGCAGCCTGGAAAATAGTTAAATCTGCAGGAATGAGCCCGTACCACTACCAACCGGTACAGGCAATTAACGATGTTGACGCCGTCGGCCGTCGAGCCATGTGCGATTGGCTGATTGCGAACCCCGGTGCCAACATTTTGTGGACAGACGAGTCTATGTTTACCCGCGTGGGAGTCTACAATAGACACAATGAGCATTGGTGGTCGTACCAGAATCCGCACAAGATTAAAGAACACCATCACCAAGTGCGCTTCAGCGCGAATGTGTGGGCTGGAGTAATAAATAACAAATTGCTAGGTACGTACTTCGTCTCTTCGTTCTTTCATACGTCATCTCTGACATGATTGAGGACGTGCCCTTAAGTTTAATGGGAATTTTTTTTTTCAACAAGACGGTGCACCGCCACATTATGCCCACGCCGTTCGAGAATATCTACATACAGAATACGGTGATCACTGGATCGGTTGCGGAGGCCCAGTCCCTTGACCACCCCGATCACCTGACCTCACGCCATGTGATTTTTATCTGTGGGGCGAGATTAAAAGGCGGGTGTATGTTGAGGAAGCCGATAGCCTCGAACATTTAAAAATTCAAATAATAGACGCCTTCAATGAAGTGAAACTCAATGACAATGTGCAAAAACGAGCCAGACTCTGTTTGCAAAACAATGGAGGAAATTTTGAACAATTTTTAAAATACTGTTGATTGTTATGGTGTGTGAATTAGTGATAGTGGACTAATAACTCTGAGTAAGTTGATTTTAGTTTAATTATTGTAAATAAGTTGATTCAAAGGAGGACGGGCATCTTGGTCTACAGTCCAATAAGAATGAGTAGCACATTTTCAGATTGGGATAAAATAATACATTAATATTCACTATGGGAAGTTTCCCCAAATCTGTGTCCGTTTGGAGATACAGCTATGCGAAAATGAGTACTTTTTATTTCAAACAACATTTCCATGAATGTAATTGTTATTAAAAATAACGCTTTAGCGATGACTAGGCTACTATACAATGCAGTAGCAAGAGCGGGACGGGGCAGGGGCGAGGTAAGCGCCACAGGGGGAGGGTTGCGTACGCGCCGGGCGGGCTACCTGGACTGGTATAACGAGTTTTGTAATCAGTCGGATCTTAGCATTAAGTGAGTGGCTACGTCACGTCTTTTGTTACGATTTTGCTGTGTTTGGACCTCTTTCTCTGTTTTTACTGACCTCGGCTTGCTTATGGACTTTGTTACTTATTCCTAACTTGTTAACTTTGGCTCGTGTGATATATTCTCCTTTCGTTATTCGTATCAGCTCGATTTATGGACTTTTGAACTGCCTATCGATAATGGAAGTTTTTCGAAACTGTGTGATGTGCCGTAGAGGATTGTACCGCGGACGGTACCAGCAACATATCTTGGCTGATAACCTTCCAAGAGAACGACCAGAAATCGCCGCGTTCATACAACAAAATGCTGTGTTAGAGGTTAGTAGGTACCAATTATTTTATTTTATTTTCATTTTTTTTATTTTATTTCTTCAGCAAAATAAACTTACACTAAAACATTATAACAGTATCTTGGTATTTCGATTAACAAAGTAATATTTTAGTGCAAAAACTACATAAAGCACTTGTTTACAATGTGTGTTTTTGTTACGAAACGTCTAAAAACGTGTAAAGGTGTTTATTTACCGTTAATGCACTTTGTTTGAGAAAGCTAAGAGGTCGGTCATTAATGCACCGAGAATATAGTAGATATATTTTGATTTGTTTTTATGTACCTATTAATTGTTATTATTTTTAGGTGGTGTTCGACAATACTCGAAGCTTGTGTCACCGATGTTGGCAGAGGACTGAGCGCGATCATAGACCCGCACAGCAAGCGGCACCGGCACGAGCGCCTGGTACAGTGCACTCTCAAGATTATATGAGGGCACCAAACACTTCGGTGCATTGTATTTTCAACAACTGTGCCAATGTTACCCGTAATCGTATACCAAACGCGATAAAGATTAATGTATTTTGTGAGAGCAAGCTTTTTATTCCTGACAGCGCTAGGGTTTGTACAGAACACCTAGAACATAATGAATGGACCAACCTGCCGCAAATGTGTAATGTGACACATGATTTTAATGACGCTCAGTTTACATCGCTCTGTAACTTAATGAGAATGGCTGCTAACAACGAGCCCAGAATCGACTTCGAAAACAGAGGCGCGATGTCTAATGAAGAGATGCACTTATGGACTGGGTGCACGTACGATCAGTTCGAAGCTATATTAGAGCAAACTCCATCACTAAGCGAACATTGTAACCAGCCCAAAACTGCATTAGGCATCTATTTAACGAAACTAAGAACTGGCGACTCTGACGAGAGACTGGCAACATTATTTCATATATCTCGTCGAAAACTAGAACGTTTTTTGCCTATAGTTCGAGAATGTCTAAGTAATGATTACGTTGTGATGCATCTAGGAGTGGACCACATTACCAGAAAATCAAAAAATCAAAATCAAAATGTTTTTATTTTACATAGGCCTACATGGGCACTTATAAAACGTCGAGAAAAGATGCACGGTTCGGGTTGGTCGTTTCCTATGGAGAAGAACCGGCAAGAAACTCCATGGTTACTCTTTTAAAATCATTTAGTTTTACAATGTTGTTGTTGTTACAGCGTTAGCACTTAAGTATGAGAGGACAGCGTAGGCCCGACAATAAGTCATTGCTTACTTTACAAAAAGTAAAATAAAATAATACGTTAACAAAAGTTAACAAGCGTCTAAGAATCTACAAGGCCAACCATGTCCACTCATTCACAACTAATAGGTAGAAAAGAATCTATACAAAAGTAAAAAAATAAATAAAAAAAAAATATTGCAAAAACAAAATAATAACTAAAAGACGAGTCACACAGATGTTGCTATCAGTACTGTAACTATTCAGAACAAGGGTCATATAAATATGTGATTTGACAACTATTGAAAAAAAAAAAAAAACAAAATGATTAAAGAGATCACACAAATAAATAAGATTGAGAATAGTTAGAGACATCCACAAATTTGTGCTGATTATAGCTACCAGGGAAGCCGCATGCGCAGAAGGAACTATAGCCAAACTTCTTTATCTTCAACATAGTCCTTGATTTTGTAATATGCGTTTTTAATAAGGACACGTTTTATGTAGTTTTTGAACTTTCCATCTGTCAGTTCTATAACTGATTTTGGCAACTTGTTATAAAAGCGTATACTGTTTATTAGAAATGACTTGCTAGTTTTTGTTAATCTAAATTTAGGAATTACAATTTCGTGTTTACTGCGAGTATTAATATTGTGGTAGTCGCTCCTAATTTTGAAAAGCCCCCGATTTTTACGGACATACAATAAACATTCTAAGATATAAAGTGAGGGCAGAGTCAGTATATCGATCTCTTTAAATTTTTCTCTGAGGGACTCGCGAGGACCCATTTTATAGATCGCGCGGACTGCCCTCTTTTGTAATATAAAAACTGAATCGACGTCTGCTGCTGATCCCCACAGGAGAACGCCATAGGACATAATACTGTGAAAGTAAGCATAGTATACTAACCTAGCTGTATCTACATCAGTTAACTGCCTTATTTTCCTTACTGCATAAGCAGCTGAGCTGAGCCTACCCGAAAGAGTTCTTATGTGCGCGCCCCATTGCAGTTTAGAATCAATAGTCATCCCCAAGAATACAGTTTCTGCTATAACATCAAGATTTTTGCCGTCAAGATTTAAATTTAGATCACGTTGTGGTACATTTGGTAAGGCAAACTTTAGACATTTGGTTTTGTTCGCATTCAGTAAGAGATTGTTAGCTGCGAACCATTTCGATAGAACGGTTAGACTTTTGTTAACATTAACAACATCCGGATTTTTTCTATTTATTTTAAAAATTAGCGAAGTGTCGTCAGCAAATAAAATTATATCCGATAGTTTGGCCAGAAATAATATTCTCCAAAGAAACTTAACTATTCCAAGAACTTTGTTTGGAAACGACGCAAACAGCAAAGCCATCATTGTATGTGACGGTACATACATATATATTAACAAAAGCTCGAATTTTCTATTTCAACGGCTGTCATACAGCTTACACAAATATCAAAACTTGTTGAAGCCGTTTTTAATGGTAACCACGGATGGCTATATATTAGATGTCAAAGGGCCATTTGCCGCTACCAAGACAGATGCCAACATTATGAGTGACATAATGAATAAAGAAGAAGAGCCGCTGCATTGGTTTCTCGAACATAATGATGCATTTATCCTGGATCGAGGATTTAGAGACAGCTTGCAGGATATAGAAGCTTGTGGCTACGAATATCATGTGCCACCAACCAAAGACAGAAGAGAAAATCAGCTTACCACAGAGCAAGCTAATCAGTCTCGTTTGGTCACCATGTGCCGATGGGTAGTGGAAGTGGTGAATGGGAGGTTTAAACGTGATTTTAAACTTTTACGTCAAAAATATTTTAATAAAACGCTGCCACAAATGTTCACCGATTTCAAAATAGTTGCAGCCATTCTAAACCACTTCCACGCCCCCATCGAGGATAGTTTACACACAGAAGCCTTTTTGAATTCAATAAGAGCTAAAATAAACATGCCTAACACATTGTACAATTACGTGGAGGCAAAGAGATTGAATTATAGGAGGGCAGACTTCATGCGAATCGAAGCAACTGAAATCGAAAACTTCCCAAGGCTTACTGAGGAACAAGTGATACATTTTGCCTTGGGTACTTACCAGCTGAAGCTCGCTAGATCATATTGTAGCGAGCACCTACAAAATGGCCTCTATATAATCGAGACGTATAGAGATAACGCTCTAGAGGACTTGCCACAATATGGTATTAACGAACATGCTTGGCTATTACGTGGACGCATACAGTCTCGACATGTCAGAAGCAGGAAATATTATTGTTATATTTTAGTTAATAATATTAATAACAATATTGTACAATATTATTGTACCTGCTTAACAGGACGACGTACTATAGGTACTTGTGCCCATGTACTGTCGATAATGTGGTACTTAGGATGTGCTCGTCATGAAGGGTTTAATGCACCTGCATTGTTCCTTAACGATGTTATCTTCGATGATAATGATGTTTAATAATATATTATATTATACTACCTATTGATATACATATTGTTTTATTATATATACCTATTGATATACCTATTGACTATTGTTTTGATTTTGACAATGTTCAATGTTTGGCACTAAAAATACTATCAGATTCAATGTAGTAGAACTCAGATCCGACAATACTTAGAGACATGCGACCTAGTATACATGCAAATACATAGAATAAACCTACTATTAACTTAAGACTTATTCTTATTGCAAGGTAGACCAGCTTCCATACATTTTTGCCCATCCTCCTTTTTTAAATACGGCGTAATGTAAAAGGTGTAATCTATTTTAAGTTCTTATTTACCTTTATTATTAAATTTTATTCGATTAATAATAACCTTTTACATTTGATGGTCCTAACCCCGTGAAAGTATTAAGGAAAAATTTGCAACTTATGTTTTCGTTGTTATCAATGATTGGGGGCGGCGCCGGCGGCGGCGGCGGTGCGTTATGTCCATAAACAGTTTCTATTATTGGACAACTTTGCGATGCCATATCTCATTATTTTAGTACTGGGTGCTACTAAAAGAAAAAATACGTATTTCATTCTTATTAACAAAGATCATAATGTATAAATTTGGCACGTGTTTAAAAAGTCTTCCTGTATATTATCTGGCCTGGGCCAGGTACCAAGAAGACCTTATGCAACCTGCTGGGTTCTTAGATGATATATTAATAGACATTGAAAATAATTGAAATAAATATTTTTCCCACAGTATTTGTTTTTTTTTTAAATAAGCGACTGAAAAAATAAATAATCTGAGACAAAATGGGCACATTCAACTGTGAAAAGATTTCACGACAAAAGTATCTTGACATTTATGATTTACAAGCTGTGAAATATTAGATTTCAACATGATAAGTTCATAATTATAATCGCTACTTATATTTATTATTGTCCTATGATTATTATTATCAATATATAGCTGTTGAAAAAACTGATAAAAATAACAAGTTATTCATTATTAATATATTGTTGTTGCAAAAACTGGTAAAAATAACCAGTTATTCATGATTTTTCCAATATACTTTGTTAGCCTATAACTTTTATATCCCATGGATATGGGCATAATTTTTTCGGTGGGGTAAATTGTGCATTTTAATAAACCTATTGATACCAGATTTGTCTAAATCGACTCTGGGTTTTTGGTCCATACATTTTTGGACCATCACCTTTACAAAATACTTTTAATAACTTATTATTTATATTAATGAGATAAATTAAATATAGAGTACAAAAAGTTTTATTATTAATGACAATACAATCTACTTCAAGTTAAAATAATCTTACTATAACCTATTTAATAAACAACTCAGCATGGCTCTTCCTTGTATTAATTCACTCTGGCTACCCACAGTTGCAGGGCGTGGGGCATCTTGCATGGTTGTATCTTCCCCATCATCATGTCCAAGAGGAAGGGGTTGAGGGAGTGGTAAGCCAGCTTGTAAAGCTATATTGTGTAACACACAACACGCCATTGTGATTTTGCTAGCTATATGGGATGATAGTGAAGAACCCTATCTCTAAGCAAACATCTCCACCGAGATTTGAGTAACCCAAAACAGCACTCAATGCAGTTGCACATGCTTTTGAGTATATTGGTCTTCCCTAGATCCTAGAACTGCATTGAGGATAGGTGTCATAATGCTCCGTCTTGTCGTGTTTTCGGAAAAACAATCCACTTTGCCATGACAACAGGGTGGTTCAAAGCATCAACCACTTGTCTGATGCACCGACTAGCCGTGCGTTGGGTAAGATGTTGAGTGACGCCAACAATTCGCTGATAGGATCCTGTGGCTAGGAAACTGAGAGCGCACAACACCTACAAAAACAAACATTGAGAAAATGAGTTATGTTCCAGGCCCGCGGTATATTTTTCGAACAATCCGCAGATTATTATGCACTTACCTTAACTTTTAAGGGAATCTCGTTAGTTCCTTTTAACGAAGTTGACTGTCGAAGTTCCGAACAAAGGGCTTGGAAGGTCAATTTGTCTAGCCGAAATTGTTGAACAAATAAAGTTTCCGGCATTTCGCGTATTGACTCCGTGCACTGACGATATATTATGTCAAGAAAGTACCGGGAAAAGATCAAAAATACACAAAATGTCTGTTATTCATCCAAATTTATTTTATCACCATCAAAGTATGCTCCTTTAGAAACGATACACTTGCGCCAACGAATAATCCATTCATCAAAACATTTTTTAAACGCTGCTTCCGGAATTGAGTTAAGTTCTCGCCGCGAATTCTCCTTTATGTCTTCTATCGATTGAAAACGGGTGCCACGAAGTGGTAATTTGAGTTTAGGAAAAAGAAAAAAGTCAGCAGGAGCCATATCTGGTGAATATGGTGGTTGCTGGATGGTATTTGTTGAGTGTTTGGTCAAAAATTCGTTCACAATGATAGCCTTGTGCGAAGGCGCATTGTCGTGGTGCAAAATCCAAGAATTTTCTTTACACAAATCTGGCCTTTTTCGTCGAATTTGCTCTCTTAAACGCCGCATAACGCTCAAATAATATTCTTTATTTACCGTTAGACCTTCCGGTAAGAATTCAGAGTGCACAACACCGCGATAGTCAAAGAAAACAGTCAACATGACTTTGACTTTTGATCGACTTTGGCGTGGTTTTTTCGGTTTCGGTTCAGTTGGAAGGCGCCACTCCGAAGCTTGTTGACTAGTTTGCATGTCAAACTCGTAAACCCACGTCTCGTCACCAGTAACAATGCGTTTCATGAATGTTGGGTCCGAACTGACTCGTTCTAGCATGTCCTCAGCGACTTTCATGCGATTGAGTTTTTGGAGAAAATTCAGATCTTTTGGGACTAGCCGAGCAGCAACATGTTTCATACCCAAATGATTAGTTACAATGATACGGATCGACTCGTGAGATACAGAAAGTTCGGCGGCTATCTCTCTCAGAGTTGAATGGGGATTTTCAGTCACTATTTTCTTCACTTTTGCGATGTTAACTTCAGTTGCAGACGTTGATGGCCTACCAGAGCGAGGCAAATCTTCCATCACATCTCGACCGCTTTTGAACGCTTTGAACCACTCATAAGCACGAGTTTTTGATAAAGTCGATTCACCGTAAGCCTTCTGTAACATTTTCAGTGACTCCGAACACGAAATTCCATTGGCGATGCAAAATTTAAGACAAACTCTTTGTTCGATATTTTTGTCCATTATGAAATTCGCAATACACACTATATATGATATTACTAAAACCAGCACTGTATTTAATATAAATAACAGATGCAACTCAAACTCCGCGCCAAAATGGAAAACAGTTGTGCCAATCTAACAACTACAAAAAAAAACAAAAATTTTAATTTAGAACCATAAACAAATCATCCATTCCCGATACTTTTTTGACTGAATGTATATCCCTTTTTCGGCGCCTAAGCCACACTTCCTCATTAGGAGCGCAACACAACATATTTAATGTATGCATTTTAATTTGATAAATGGTTCATCAGTCCAAAAGTATGGTAAAAAAATAAAACACGTCTCTGTTTGAACACAGCTGGATCATTGAAAAGCCATTTTTTACTGTTTCTATTGGGTCTCGGCGAACGCTTCGTAGGCGTTCAAAAACTTCGACATCCTTTCGTTTTCGCCTGTCAAAACTGTAACTTGGCTAACATTTGTAAGGGATCTTGCGATCAACATTGTAGAAACGCTTACGCTCCATTCTATCTTATCGAAGTTATAAACTTGTTTACGAATTTTCTATTCTTTTGTTCTGACCACGTGACTTATCGTTAAGAAGACGTCATTCCCATACATTTGATTAGTTTTCTACTAGCGTTGACGATTGTAGATTGTCAACTTGGCTAAGCCTACAGGAAACATTTAGGATAAGCACCCTTTATATACCAATAGTATATGAGACTAGCATTTGCCACGGCTTCGCTCGCTTTAAATTTGGTAGCGCCTTATTGATTTGTAATAGCAACACTAAGTTTTCCCATTTGTTCCCTCTTTCTCCCAAATATCCCCTCTTTTAAAAAAAATAGCCTATGTCCGTCTCCTGGTTCCCAACTATCTCTGTACCAAAATTCATCAAAATCGGTTTAGCCATTAAAGCGTGAAGAGGTAACAAACTCACTTTCGCTTTTATAATATTTGTAAGGATTATTATGACCTAATAAAGCAGTCTTAATCCGCTCCTCAAGCTGAACACTTGTATTTTTAAAAAGCCTTTCGCCTCCGCCCACAACCTAACTGGCGCAGTCGGTACGTCGCGTTCTTCGGTTCCAGAGGAAGATTTCCGTAAACCTAGAATCCGTGGCGTGATCAAGAACCTACCGTGGGCAGCTCGCAGAGACGACGGGCAGCAGAAAAAGCAAGAAGACGTGGACCACTCATCTACCATCGAAACAGCCTCGAATCGGCTATGCTCGTGGGGTAAGCATTTAATCTGATTATTTTTCCGACCCAAATATCGACCAATAGAATTGCACCATTCGACGTCACGTGGTACAACCTACATGGTATTTTACTGAAAATTTTTTGAAAATTTTCTCTGGTCGTTGTTATGCATAAAAAACAAAACATCCAGTCAAAAAACCTGTCAGTTTGACGTGTGGTTACACACGTCAAACTGACAGGTTGAATTCAATTGTGAAAATTGGAGATTTTGCATGAAAATGAGTCGATTTGGAGTTTGTGCAATTGTATTGGCCGACATTTGGGACGGAAAAATAATCCCCCGAATACCACACGAGCTTCAAAATTATCTGGCATTTCCCGATAGGTTCCCTGCAAACAAATAAAATCGTCAAGTTTTTCAGGAAAAATCACTCGCGCTTCGCGCTCGTGATTTTAAACCTGAAAAGAAAACCTTGACTCCTTCATTTGTTTGCAACGAACCTATCGGAAAATACCCGATAATTTTGAAGCTCTTGTGGTATTATATGTGATTATTCCCGAAATCCTTTGTTTTAAAACATTCCTAACACTAATCAATAACCAACTTTTTGTGTGTTTCTGTGTTGAGGTATTAGTATTCATTGTAATATGTACAACTTTTTATCGCTGTCTCTCATCCATAGTTGTCAACTGATTTAAGAGATTAAAATGGCTCAAGAAAAGAAGACACTTGATGAGAAGCCTTTAATTGAAGAGAAGTCGATTCCCACCGACTACTCTACGTTCTCGAAACTGTTACCTAACTATGACGGAAACAGGAGAACACTAGCATTCTATATAGAAGGTGTAGAAAATGCACTGGGACTCATAACTAATAAAGACGATGCGCGCATAGCGTGTCTTATAAGAAATAAACTCACAGGTAAAGCAGCTTTGTCTTAAAATCCAGGCACAAAATCCTGGGAAGACATTAAATACTTCTTACTAAAAAAAATCGGAGAATTTAGGACCGAAATCCAATTAGTCCAAGAAATGATGGTAATTAAACGTGAAAATAATTCAATAGATGCGTTTGGTGATAAGATCAGGTCCTTAATGAGACCCTCATATCAGCTAATCCAGACAAAAAAGATTATTACGTTCAAATGGCTCAAGAACATTCCTAGATAAGTTAAATCGGGAAATGGCGGTTTTCGTGTGTAAAGTACAGTCGACCAAATATTTTTTGTGTTCCGAACTTGTTTATGTTGGTTGGAATTTTATTAGATATTTTCTTAATGGTTAGTTGTATGAACGCCTAACGTGATTTAGTCCCGAATTCAATTTTTTTTTTTTTCGAAAAAAAAAAAAAAAATTTTATGTTGGTTGGATTTTTATTAGATATTTTCTTATTGGTTAGTTGTATGACCGCCTAACGTGATTTAGTCCCGATTAAATTTTTTTTTTCCAAAAAATTTTCGTTATTATTTTTCTTTTTGTTAGGTAGTCGGCGGCTGGTAAAGTAGTTGGATTAGGTGATCAGATATTGTACAGTTACTGAAGTTTTATAATATTTTTAGTATGGCTCACGATGCGGCGCAGCGTCACCCCCGTACAGGGGGAACGGGGCTGCAACCGCTCAAGTGCGGCCCGGCGCGCTCTCCTGTTGCAGATGGCGACGGCGGGCCCGGAGTGAGACTGTCCTGCTCCCGTATCGCCACCACCCCCGTGAATGTCTTTTTCATAGCGTATAGATATTACCAACTTTGTTTATTTAGTTTCAGTGGAGTAATTTGTATTTCTTACTCCTTTTAGCTTCCACGCGCTTCCCGTGCAGGTGACCCCTGGAGGATCGCTCAATGTGCACGGCAATGCCTAAAGCATTAAGTCCGCCTTTGTACAGTTTTTACTTGTGCATAAAGTTTTAATAAATAAATAAATGCCGTGCCACTAGAGCAGACCCCAGGTGGTCACATGCACATCGGACAAGCTGCGCAGGCCGGGCAACCCAGCCTGGCCTTGCCCCTCTGGTAAGTTATTTCTTCGACGAAAAGTATCACCATGGTACCATGATATGTGGCCATGGTTATATTTTTACGTTATTGTATTTGTTCACAGTTCCGATGTGCTAGAAAGTGTGGAGGCGCTGGATATGTCAGAGGACGAAGCGTAGGAGGCCCTCCGCACGAATCCCTGGCATTTCCGGCGGTGGATGGCGACCACGGAGGTGAGCAGCGCTCCGGGCACCACCAGCGGCGGCGGCGTCGTCATCGATGCCGCACTAGACGCGCCGGGACCCAGCGGCAGCAGGATAGTTGGTCTTGTTCCTCTGGCGACTAGCACCATGCCTCCGCCGTCTGTTGTTGCCGATTTTGAGGTTCGTCCATCAACTTCGGGGACAACAGTGGTTTCTATGGCGGTGCCTACGCGCTATAGCAGTGATCTGGACAGCGAGTTCGATGACGAACTCGATGTCCCGGTCGTGCCACGTATCAGGAGGGACCTTCCTGATCCGGAGGAGCTAGACGAACCGTCACAAGCTTTGGTAGGCGAGATCGAAGCGGGGATGGATGACGCTGCCGAGGCTCTGTTGCATGGCGCATCTGCTATTTTCACGTGGGTAGAGGACTTTGATTCGTTCAGGGCTGTTCGTGAGAATTTCTCAGGTCCTACCCCTGGGCCAATCAAAGACTACGATACGCTACGATATTGGTAGAAAGAATTGGTTTTACTGGCTGTATAGAAACACTGCGTACTATTTTGAAAGAATCAGGCTACGACTAGTCAAAAATAGATGACAACCGTAAAGCTCTAGTTGAAAAGCACGACATACAAATGCTGCGGTTCCAATATTTGAAGCAATTAAAAAAATACCGTGATGAGGGCCGTTATATCGTTTTCACAGATGAAAGTTACGTTCACACCACACATATTCAAAACATGTGCTTTCGCTAGTTTTCACTAGCGAAAGAAGTATCACCAGTACAAAAAAAAATATCTAAAGGTATACGGGTCATTATTGTTCACGCTGGTGGGTGTGAAGGATTTGTTCCAAATGCTAGCTTAGTGTATAAAGCAAACTCAACAAGTGGAGATTATCACGATAATATGAATCTTAATAATTATAAAAAGTGGCTTAGCACACAATTGCTGCCTAATCTCCCAGAAAACTCTGTCATCGTTGTAGATAACGCTTCTTACCACAATGCTTTAACAGAAAAAGCTCCTAATTCCAACTCAAATAAGAAAGACACGCAAACATGGCTTGCTGAAAAAAATATTCCGTTTGATGAAACGATGAAAAAAAATAAAGTTGTACGATTTAATTTTAAAAAACAAAGACAGATTCAAAAAATTTGCTATTGACGAATTGATTCAAGCAAAAGGGTTTGCAATTTTACGATTACCCCCTTACCATCCAGAACTCAATCCAATTGAAAAAATATGGGGGATATTAAAAAACTACGTAGCTAATAAAAACATTGCACAAAATTTAGCATCCATTATGGCACTAATAAATGAACGACTCGAAATGATTGACCGTACAATTTGGGCAAATACATGTAGGCATGTGGAAGACAGAAAAACAATATTCACAACACTTTGATATGGATAACGAATTTATTATTCATGTTAATGACTCTGATTCAGATGAAAGCGACTCTTTTGAGATGAGTGAATAATGTATCGTGTATGAATTTATAAAACCATAAACATAGTCCAGTCATTGTAGGTTTGACCTCCGAGCAATAGGACGCAAGATATTTGTGAATAACTGATTTCGTGATCTTTTAACTTTTTTAGCCGGCAATTTGATCAATGTTGATTTTTCACTTCTTCATTACAACGCCGCCATACAATGTGACGACACTGCTCCATAGAGTAATAGTCCATTGAAATGTTATATTTTTTGGCCTTACCTTGCGTTTTTTAGAGGACGCAATTTTATTTTATTGATGTGTAGGGGGGGTCAGTGTAAAGCTAAAACCAAGTTTGTGGGGTCGCCACCCTTGTCCCACGGCCGCCATCTTGAAAATAGGGGTTGAAATGGTTTTTACGGTATATCTCTTAAACTATTTATTTGATAAAAAAAAATTGTTACCATTTTTTGTTGCAAATTAAATTCTCTACAACTTTGGTCCAGTAACCTTTTTACAATTTTCCGAAAAATTGTTGATGATGATGTCCTAAAACTAATGGTACAACAAACAAATTTGTATGCCGCGCGGCTTTTACAAGAACCGGCAAAGCCACACAGTCGCAAAAAACGATGGTCAGATGTCAATGAATCAGAAATGCTAAAATTTCTTGGTGTAATTCTACTAATGGGTATAATACCCTTCCCTGTTACAACACTTTATAAAAATTTCAATCTTTTTCGCAAGAAAAGATGAAATTTTTATAAAGTGTTGTTTTAGGAAAAATCAGAGAGAATGAGGATCAAATGAATGCAGTTAAATGATAAATGTTGTTTATTTTGCAAGTAGGTTTTCACAAACACTTTTACACGTCATTTTTTTTTTAACTAGATGAGGCTGGTCTTTCGTACCCGACTACTCTGAGAAGAAACAGCCGAAACAAACTCACGAGGTCATAGTCTCTTTTAAAGTCCAGACAAAATAATCTTGGTCGACTTACATGAGGACTATGCAGATAGTGTCTGAAATGGTCTTTTTAAGAAAGCACCACACAGATTGAGTGGACCTGTCCAGTCAGTGCAAGCATTTGTCAGTTATCGTGTAGCTGACAAATGGGTTAACTCATAACCCAAGTTATTTTTATTAACAATGATTGTATGGATGAAATGCGAAGATCCACAAAGGGAAGCCAAAAAATGCAAATACGGCTGTAACAATTTTGATAAAATCAATATTGACCAAAACGATATTAAGGGGATTGATAAATTTGAAGTTTCTGTAACTCAGGGTTATGTTGAATCTTCAATTGAAACTATTATTATGTCCAGATCTAAATATTGGTGCGTTACTAAAGTAGGGTTTACATCAAGACCTCAAGTAACAGGTTTCAAATCATTGCATCCAAACTTAGATGAAGCTATATTATGGTATGAAAACAAGAAGTGTCGAATTGGGAGAATATGCCATATAGATGGTGATTGTTGGCGGAGTGACTCAGATGTTTGTTATTCTGATTATACATCAACGTGGGTCACAGAAAGAACCGCATATAAGGACCGTTTTTGGTTTTCTGGTTATAGAGAAGCCTGTACTTTGGATTGGGACTGTAAATACATCAAGCATGTTACTCCTATCCATTATAATTCAGAAGGTGAAATGTTTGTAGTTGTGGATGACAAAAAATTTATTACATCAAGGGATAAGGAATTTTCTCATACCGTTTAATAAATATCATGTTTTTATCCCTACAGTCCCAATTGAGAAAACTAAAACCTTAAAGTTTTCATGTTTTAAATATAAAAAAGATCTATTGTGTGATACTGTGGATGAGGGATTCCTAATATTCGCAGAAGCGACTAAATGCACAATATTAGGTGACAACAAATATTGTTTGAATGAAGCGGAATTTAACAAGATTAGAGACTTCGGAGCAGAGACATATGCAAGTATCGAGGACATAAATCAAGTGAGGGATGCCTTTATTGTGAATCAAGAGAAAGACAATTACAATCTATTTGTGATAAATTCAAAAATAATAAGAATTCAACAAATATTACTTGGTATGATTGAAGAAATATCTTTGTGTTCTCCCACCATCTTGAATAAAATTCTAGACATAAATGCTTTTGCCAGAAGTTTAACAAAGGGAGTTTTTGAAATATGCCCTTGTGAGAAAGAAGATTCCTGTAACATTAAAGACTTCCATGATCCCACTGTAAGACATTGCCCTCAAGAAACTACTAATGTGGTTCATATATTTAATGTGAATAAATCATTGGATTACACTATTAATGAGAAGTTCAAATTTCAAGGAAAAGATGTACACATTCAAACAATAATAGATGAAGAAAATGCAAAGAATTCCGATTTCAATCATGGAGTTGATGATTCAGAAACTTTTTGGTTGTCTTTCAACAAATTTGTTAATCCTTTCTTTGGTTTATCTTCTATGATTTCTTTATACAGCATTTGGTTTGTCTGTATTCAATTCTTCTAAATCTTAAGACGATGAAATATATTGCTAAGGAGAATGAGCAAAATTGTACCCGGCTCCAATAGATATGATTGTAGTGTCGTTTAAAAGGTCTTACCAAGAGGAACAATTTTTACTATAGCCGCCACTCTCAAATCTGATTGCATTTGAAGATAAACGACAGTCTTACTAACTAATAAAAACCCTGTTCCTTCAGTTTCCCTTTGCTTTCCAGGGCCACAGTAACCTGTTTAGACAGTCTCGTGGCCCCGGCGATAAACATACATATACGAGTATATTAGTTACCACTTATTTATGTAAGAAAACGAGTACCAAGGTAATATTTTCGGCATTTCCGTTCATGTTTTCTATTAATAACGTTTTTACGTAAGACTTTGCCATGCACTCCTTATTTTAACTCGAGTCCCGTTGCTCCTGAGCGCGGGGTGTGCGCAAGAGCAGCGGGGGAGGGAGAGGAGGGGATCGACTGACACCAGACGTGTTCGCGTCCTGCGTCAGTCGCTCGTTCGTTTTGCGCTCGTGACGACGTTTAGCTGCTGTTTGAGTTTCTTTTGTGCTTTCATAACTCGGTTTTATTAACTACTGACCCCTGCGCTCCTACTGGACTTGTTACCCGCTCTAATTAACGCTGACCTGTGCTAGTGTTGTGGACTATACTGATTTGCTTTTCGAACTGGAATATCGCAATGGAACGTCTCAACTGTGTAATGTGTCGGCGAGCTTTATATACCAGAAGATACCAACAACATGTTTTGACAACTAATCTGTCAAGAACGCGCCCTGAGTTCACTGCGTTTATTCATGAACATGCTGTTCTGGAGGTAAGCACTTCCATTATTATAATCAAGGTGTGGTTTTATTTCATCATCCCTTCGTCCGTGCCGTTTATACTCTTAATCTAAGTATAGCACAGGTGCTGCCACTTAAGACGGTCATTACCAATAACAATAGATAATGGTTAGCAGTACAAAGAAAAGGGCTTATCCTTTCTAACTCGATACTACCTGGACACTGTGCGCACGTGTGGAGTCATCGGACCTTCGAAAGTCACTTTTATTATTCCAATGCCCTATTATTTTGCATTAGCGTTCCCTAAGCTTTATAAGTGCAAGCAAGATGGACATAGAGAAATGATTTATGGCCCGACGACTTTGTTGAATCTGCGCTTACTATAACAAAAGTGTTGTTAGGTTACGATCGACACTTTAATATTTTGTATTTACGTGACGTTGTTTTCTCAGTTTTTTAGCTTAGTTCCAAAAAAATATATATTAAATCATATTTTTACTACTTTCAGGTGGTATTCGATGGCACACGACGTGTGTGTCACCGATGTTGGCAGTCCGCTGATAATGCAGTGAGAAGACATGCGAACCCTGCCGTGCCCGTAGCAATGCCTGAAGCAATGCCAGATGCAGTGCCAGAAGCAATGCCGGATGCAATGCCGGAAGCAGTGCCGGATGCAATGCCGGAAGCAGTGCCGGAAGCAGTGCCGGAAGCTGTGCCGGAAGCTGTGCAAAATGTTCAGGAATTTCAAGTTTCAGAGTATACACGTGCTCCAAACACACCACGGCATTGTATATTTAACAACTGTCCAAACGCAACTCGCCATCGAATCCCAATAACAATTAAAACTCACATCTTTTGTGAATATAAGCTTTATATTCCAAATGGTGCAAGAGTGTGTACACAGCACTTAGAGAACAACGTTTGGGATGAGCTACCTCAAACATGTAATGTCACTCATGATTTTAATACAGAACAGTTTACTGACATTTGTGACATGTTAAGAATGGCCTTACAACGTGGACCTCGGCTAGACTTCAACACGAGAGGCGCTTTAACCAACGAAGAAATGCACTTTTGGACAGGACGCAAGTGCGAAGAGTTTGATAATATATTGGTACAAACACCTGCACTAAATGAAAGATGTAGAGAGCCGAGAACTGCATTAGGTATTTATCTAACAAAACTGCGTTCTGGGGAGCCAAATGAAAGACTTGCGACATTATTTAACATGTCACGACGAAAGCTCGAACGTTTATTGGTTATTGTGAGGGAGTGTCTCAGTAACAATTATGTCGGGCTGCATTTGGGAGTGGATCACATTGACAGACAACAATTATTGGAAAAAAATCTAACTATACCAAAAGCATTATTTGGAAATGAAAATAATGATAAATTATTATTGATTGGTGATGGTACTTACATTTACATAAATAAAAGCTCGAACTTTTTATTCCAAAGATTATCCTACAGTTTACACAAGTTTCAGAATCTACTGAAACCTTTCCTACTTGTATGTACTGATGGATATATATTGGATGTAATGGGTCCATACGCTGCAACAAAAACAGATGCGCAAATAATGGGCGATATTATGAATGATGGACAACATCCATTACATTGGTTACTCCGAACAAACGATGCTTTTATATTAGATCGAGGTTTTAGGGACAGCTTGGACCTCATTGATGAATGTGGGTATGAATCCTATGTCCCACCAACAAAGAACCGCCAAGAGACACAGCTGACCACTGAACAATCCAACGAAGCTCGATCGGTAACGCTATGCCGGTGGGTTGTGGAAGTGGCAAATGGCCGGTTTAAACGTGATTTTAAGCTCTTGCGGCAAAAATATTTTAATAAGTCACTGCCCAATATGTTCACTGATTTTAAGATTGCCGCAGCTATCACGAATCACTTCCACCAACCCATCGTGGATAGCGTACACGCAGACGAATTCGTCCATATAATAAGGCAGAAAATAGATACCCCGAATCTTCTGCATATGTATGTAGAGAGAAAACGGCTTAACCACAGAAGAGTAGATTTTCAGAGGATGGAAGCGAGCCAGATTGAAAACTTCCCTTCAATGACGGAGGAGGATATAATTCTATTAGCGCTAGGTACATACCAACTCAAGCTGGCAAGATCTTACTGTGCCGAGCATTTATCAAATGGTCTATATATAATTGAAACGTACAGAGAGGGAGCACTTGATGATCTGCCAGACTATGGCATACACGAAGATGCCTGGCTTTTGCGTGGACGAATCCAGTCGCGACATGTCCGTGTAAAAACATATTTTTGTTATATATTAATCAGCAGTGCAAATAATATTGTCCAACAGTATTGCACATGTTTAACCGGGCGACGTACGATCGGCACTTGTGCACATATAGTGTCCATCGTATGGTACTTAGGCTATGCGAGGCATACGGGATTTACTGCTCCGGCATCTTTCCTCAATGCTGTTATAGTTGATACCGATATGTAATGTTTTAAATCTACTCACTTATTGATAAAATATATGTTTTGTATTTAAAGAATGCTTGTTTTCTTACTTCTTTTAATAATAGAATCCTAAATGTGTTATATCATGTTATTCTAGCTTTATTTTACTTATATAAGTAGTTTGTAATAAATTCTTCATCATTTATAAAACACAAGCTGTTCCCCGTGGTTTCACCCCTGCTGCTCGGCTCCTTTTAGTCGTAGCGTAGCGATGATATATAGCTTATAGCCTTCCTCAATAAATGGGCTATCTAACACTGAAAGAATTTTTTAAATCGGACTAGCATTTCCTGAGATTAAAGCTTTATAATAATAAGTATAGATAGTGAGATTACTGCTTTCCAAACGTGAATAGGGACAGGCGCCATGGTAGACGTTTTTCTGCATCAAAATGTCTATTCAATGATATATTAATGAGGACTATTGGAGCGGGTACCACGTTCCATACATTTTTGCCCATTGTCCTTTTCAATGAATTGCACCCTGAAAAAAAAGAAAGGTACACTGTTTTGGCGGCAAACGAAGCAATCGTTAAGAGATTATTGCAAATTGAACCTGCTCAGCAGCAAACACGTGGACCGCAACCACAGATGAGCACTTCCCGTAAGCCTGTCTTCATCATCCTCAAGTACACTAGTAGGATTTAATAAGATTTCACATTTTTTAGAACATATTGGCAAAGTAAAGGGCATATCTGTACGAAGGCGATGTGTTGGGTGTTATAAAAAACTTATCGATCAGGGAAGTCTTCCAAAAATTGCGAGAGCTAAAGCTAAAAGAGTGACAACGCACTGTAATAAATGTAAAAAGACGTACTGTCTTGAATGTTATTCTGAAGTGCCTTTGCATAAATAAAGCCTTTTAAAACTAATAAACAGTTGTATTTTTTTCCACTACCCACATTCAGAAAGAAAATAAATATATCATGTTTTCCATTTTTTCTATTCATTGGTGTCCTGTTGACAAGTCCTGATAAATAGAGCAACATACCACACAAGTCCATGAAGTTAGAGCGCATAGAAAGTTACAGGGGCGAGTGTACCATTTACGGCACATGGACGTGATGGATCCACGCGGCGTGTACTGTATTCGGTACATTGCTGGACAGCTAGGTAACGTGTTAATACTATTTGTTTTATACATTCTTGTAGGCATAATGATGTTCGTATGTTTCATACACATGTTTTTGTTTTCAGATTACAGCTCATAGCAGAGTGTGCTATGCATGCTGGTTATCAGCTCGGAGAAATAGCCAGATTGCAGTTGAAGAAGTTGCTGATGCGGCAACAAATGTTCTACTAACCACTCTACACAATTTTAGACGGACCAGTAACTCACAAAGTTCGTGTTTTGTACATGGTTGCATTAATGTCGAGCGACATGTTGTACCAAACTTTTTAAGGTATCGGATATTAAAATCAAATAAATTTTAAGTAACAGAAAATGCTCGCATATGTAGCTATCATTTGGGGGCTTATGATTGGGGGTTTCTGAATGTTTATGACTATATAAGCCAGTTTACTCCTTCTCAGTTAGAGGCAGTGATATCACTGGCCCTAACAAATGAAGAAATAAATAAATTCGATTTTGAACAATTAAATGTTATGTCTGATGAACAATGCCATTACTGGACAGGCATAACTAAAGAAAAATTCATGACAATAATCAATGGAGCTCCCCTGTTGAGAACAGTTTAAAAAATATAAGACTGATCTTGCAAAATTTTTAGTTAAATAAAGGACAGCGGAGCCATTCGAGATTAGGACTAGAACTGTTTGAAATGTCTAAATCATCCATTTCAAAGACTAACTACAGTAAGAAATATTTTAAATGAGCAATTTGTACCACTACATAGGGGCATTGGTCATTTGCCAAGAGATGAAATAATTAATCACAATTTAATTATACCACAAGGTCTATTTGATGGTGAGGATGGAGGCAGTAGGCAGGCTATTGTTATCTGTGCTGGGACATACATATTTACAAAAATCATCAAATTACTTATTTCAAAAACAATCATATAGTTTACATAAATACAGAAACTTAGTAAAGCCTTTTTTAATAGTAACAACAGACGGTTACATACTTGATATTTATGGCCCCTATGTGGCAACTGTGTCGGACGGTGAGATAATGTCACAATTGTATAGACATGAAAGTAATGAGCTGCGACAATATTTTAGAGGAAGAGAAGTTTTTATTTTAGATAGGGGATTAACACTCAGTTGCAGAAAGCTGTCCTTAAAATCAACATTAGTTAATGAGTCATTATCGCTAATTAGTTCATTAGATTTAAAGGCGTAGCACAAAACTGTTACGGGTCCCTAAGATGGTTCTTTAACTAAAGACCACTTAAAGACGACATTAAATAGTATTGCAAGTTAAAAATACATTTTGAATGAAGTGATTGAACGGTTGCGTTTAGTTACTGCGTTCTGTCATGTCTACACGAATGCATTTGCTAAAATAAAACGTAAGTAAACGTCAAACTCATCAAAACGTCAAAATTCATTTTTCAAACAAACCGACGGAATTACGTGCGTGTTCATTTCTATTTTCTGTTTATTCACGAGAATTCGTAAATTATCATGTCACCACAGCAACCACGAAAACGAGGAGCAAACTACACACAAGAAGACAAATCTTTACTACTAGATCTTGTTATGCAGTAAGTATTAAATTACCACGTGTATTATTATTCTATGTTACTGTTTTACTTTAAGCTATAATTGACTTGAAACATTATCATCTTACATATTTAAGGATATCATAGAGTGTAAAAGAACTGGAGGCAAGTTTATTGAGAATAAGAGGGAAACATGGAATGCTATTACTATAAAATACAATAGTAGTAGTACTAGCGGCCCAAGAGACACGGACCAATTAAAATCATTATATGATAATATGAAACAAAAATCTCGCAAAGATGTTGGAGAAAGTAATGTAAGTAGTCTATATCTAGATCATAATGCTGGTTATAATGGGCACACTATCAAGATTGGACAGATATTATAATTATATAAGTTCAATTTATTATTTTTGCAGAAATTAGCATACACAGAACCGTATGGTGACACAGGATGATGTTGCACGTGCAGTCAGAAATATTAAAGAAGACTAGGTAATAATCTACTTTTTCTATTGGTGGATGACCATTTTCTATAATATCAGAGTATTTTCATTCACTAGCAAAATGGAATAATATAACTTGTTTTCCATAATGTATTGTTTTTAGATTGAAATGAACAAGACTTGGAAGATTTGGAAGCCAAAAATGACTGACAATAACGCAAAAGTCTTGGCTATTATACAGGACCAGGTGGAACCATTGTGCAATCCCTATGATCAGGTATCTTTAAAGGTACACAGTGTTTAATTTATTTTAGATATTTAAGCATTATAAAGGCACAATATAAAATAATTAAAATTATAATAATAGTTCTTTTTTTCTTCTTCTGTTAGGTACTTATAATTAAACTTATATTTCAGAAACTGATGTTTTTACTGCAGAGACTGCTATTAATAATATTATACCAATACCGGCTTATGTTTCTTCATCATGTCCACCAACACAGGAGATTATAGTAATAGGTAGGTAATGTGTGTACCTACACTGTACTAATACTAATACAAAATAACAGTATTTTAAAATATATGTGTACTAAGAACAATATTTGATATGAGGACGTGTGTATTTTGTTATAGCTGAAGAACTGCAAACTTCTGAACGTGTGACAGCAGAAGTACATTCTACTCCAAAATTAGCAACTACTCCAAAGCATGTCAATTTTTCGGGTAAGAAAAAAGGTAAATAAAAAATGATAAATATGTACCTTATTTTTATGTGTGGTATGTAGATGAAAAAGGCAAAAAGATAAAAAGGTAACGGTGCCTGCTCTCGTATAAGAGGTTGTAGGTTCGAATCCGGGCAACTACTAATGTGATTTTTTTAAATTTTACGTACTTTCTAACGTTTTTTGGATATCACTGACATCCCGTGACTTGTAAAACATGTTAAGCCGTTGGCCCCGGTTGTCATTTGTATATCTTTGACAGTCGTTATGGGTAGTCAGAAACCAGAAAGTCTGACAATCAGTACTCAAGGGGTATAGTGTTTCCCAGTAACTGGGTTGTGGAGGTCTGATGGCAGTCGCTCCATGGAAACTACAAATATTCAACCGCATCCAGTTAAACTGGAAGCTGACCCCTACATAATTGGGAAAACGGCTAGTCTTTAGATAGATGTATGTAGATAAATCTGCATGTACTTAGATATTTGTTATTTCAGCATTCAAGCAAAGAAAAATTTTGAAACCTGCATCGGCTGAAGTATTGAAGAAATTATATTTAAAAAAAAAATGCCAAAATGCAGATTTGGAAAGAGGAAGTTAATGTTGGAAATTTTGCATATAAAAAAGAGCATGCTTTGAGGGTGGAAATTTTGAAAAATAAAGAAAAAAATGTGGAATTCAATATACACTTCTCATCAAAAAAATCGAAACACCTCGCAGTTTATGATTTGATAAGGATTATCAGAAAAATGTGTATATTTAGGAATAAATGTAAAATGTCATTTAATAGTAAGTAGTATGAGGTTTTTAAATCCTAATGTTAATGTTCTAAATTCAAATTAAGTCTTCATAGGTTTCGTATTTTGTATAATGAGTAATTTTTACCCTGTATGGAATATGAAGGAAATGGGTAAAACAACACGCGTAAATGAAAAAAAAATGTAAGAAACGTTTATTTAATAACTTGTATTCCCTCCGCGAGCTCTTATTACTGCTTCCATACGGTTCTTCATCGATCGGATGAGAGTCACGATCACATGTTGTGGTATATTATCCCATTCCTCTTGGATTGCATTTTGCAGCTGGCTAAGTGTTTCTGGGGCTGGATCTCTTGCTCGAATTCGTCTCTTTAATTCATCCCATAGATGTTCAATGGGATTCATGTCCGGGCTTCTTGCTGGCCATACCATAATGGAGATACCGACTTCGGTAAGATAATCTCGTACGACGCCCGCGGTGTGAGCTCTAGCATTGTCGTGCATGAATATGAAGTCGTTGCCAATAAAATGTGCATAGGGCATCACATGAGGTTCAAGACACTGTTCGATGTATCGATGAAAGTTTAGTGCAGGCAGCCGTGGCCCAGACACAAAGGCAAGTTCTGTCTTACCGTCGGCGCTGATTCCTCCCCAAACCGTCCACGAACCGCCACCATAGCTGACCTTTTCTTCAATGCAGCATTGTGCAAAACGTTCTCCATCTCTTCTGTAGACCTTGTTCCTTCCGTCGTTACCATACAGCATAATTTTACACTCATCAGAAAACAGTACTTTACTCCACTGAAGGTATGACCAAGTTAGGTGCTCGCGTGCAAAGTTAAGGCGCGCTCTTCGATGGTCTGCAGTTAATTTCGGCCCATTCGCTGGCTTATGCGGTGCCAATCCGCGTTCCTTCAACCTTCTTCTTATTGTAGAGTCACTTACAGCTACTCTTCGTACAACGCGAAGCTGCTGCTGCAGTTGAAAAGCGTTAAGGCGTCGATTTCGTAAAGAAGTTGTTACAATAAATCGATCATCTCGCTCAGAAGTGACCCGATTCCTGCCAGATCCTGAACGGCGCGTGAACGAACCAGTCTCCCGATAGCGTTTGTAGACTCTATGAACAGATGATAAGCTTAGATGCAATCTTGCAGCCACAACACGCTGACTAAGTCCAGAATCCAGCAATGCCACCACTTGGGCGGCTTCTGCGGGCGAAGTATCCATATGTTTTAGAAAAAAAAGTTTTTTCAGACGTCCCAAAGTCACAGTAAATGAAATAAGAAACAAAAAGTTTAAAGACAAGCGCTAATTTTTAGTTTTTAAACGAGAAACGTACTCCAACCCTAAATACACATTTGTCTTAAAACAGTGATTAATTTCATTTATAGGATAAACAAATGAAATTCTAATTTCGAATTTTGATTTTTTTCTTCTTACTGTAATGACCAAACTGCCAGCTACACAATAATGTTTTTTTTTTCATGGAATTAATTCTCTTTTGTAAAAAATTAGGACAAAAACAATAATAACGAAAGTGTTTCGAATTTTTTGATGAGAAGTGTATAATAATAATGTTATTTTCATTGATTTATTCCCAACTGCTCCACCAAGATTCTCTCCTTGTCTATAAAATAAAGTGGATGAGAATTTTCATTCCCACCTGCTCCATCACATTTTAATGATGACCGTTTGCTTGCACAGTTAGGGTATAGCTTTTAAAACGTGCACTTACTAATTATTCAAATTTTATAACTTCACAGAATTGAATTATAAAATTAAAATCAATTCTGTGAAGAAGTAAAGTAAAGTATTTTTTAAAAGTAAGCATCTTTATATATTTCAATAAAGAGTTGTGACTATTTCTATTTAGTTGTGTTTAATAATAACTGAAATAATGTAATAACATTTTGATCTTTTATTTAAAAAAATATGAGAAAACACTATTTACAATTCTGCCGTCGTAAGAAAGAAGGGCACAACCAACATTTTGCAAATATTGAGAAAATCAAGTTTGAATTTTTTTTTAGTTTTTATTGAAAATTACACCACTAAACCATGTTTTTCGAAATTTTGTGAATGGCGAAACATGCATTTATATAGTACATATAAGACCATGACCATATTTAATTTTTAATTTAATGCATATAATAAATAGATAATTACCTTAATTCTTTTCATCTTAAAATAAAAAATAAGTTAAAAACAATAATATTACGTTTAAAAGGCACAAATAACCAAATGCGCCTTTTTAACGTAACATTTTGGGGAAAATTTTATAATGTTACAATGAAAAGGCACATTTATTCAGTTGTGCCTTTTCACTGTAATATTATTAGTATGGATTTATACAGTAAAATATTTAGAAATTACTTCTATTTGAATAAAACAAGGTAATTACGAGAAAATCAAACATTTATTTCAAAAAACTTATAAAGGAATGGAACAATTATTATAACTAAGTAATCAAATTTCTTTATTAAAATGACATATAAAAATTGAATTTTTATTACTATAAATGCCTCTTAGCACAAAAACTCTTCAAACAAAGTCAGGTAACACCAGTAAGAACAATAAACAATATTTGTCAAAATAAACAAAACGAACGTAGTTTTCAGAAACATTAATTATTATAACAATAAAGTATTAATTACTATGTAGTTTTATCACAATCATAAACTGGAATGAACTTTTTATTTTTATTAATGGCACTATTATGGATCAAATCCGTCTTAAAAAAATCTCTCTCCTAAAATATTTTAATAAATTAAAAAAAAAACAATGTATCTTTGGAAAAACACAATTACTAAAATTTAAAATGAGAAACATCTAGGCACTTTGCTTAGATATCAATTCTTAATACTACTTAAAAACTTCACTATAGTGAGTATAATAAAATCAGTCTTCAAAGTTTTGAATCAAATCGAGTGACTGATCATTTACAGGTAAAGTTTCCCAAAAAACCTTTCTGTTAGTGGGCATAAGTGGACCAAGCTTTGTGAGTATAGCTGATTTCCTTTCACTCGTGATACCCCTCGGAACAAGCTTCTGTCTTGGAAGTGGTATCCCTTGTTTAATATTTTTTATCTTAAGAAAATCTAGCTGGAAGTATTCTTGAGTACCGTGGCTGCTCTTGTAAAAAAAGTGAATTAGATCCTCTTCGAAAATTTGCCTCAGTAATATTATTTAAATAAGCTCTCGGGTTAGAATTTTTTAATTTAAATGTCGAAGAACACTCTTCATAATCGTTAAAGTCTTGAACTTCCATCTTCTTTACAAAGGTGCGAGAGCCAGTATCAGATACAGCTTTACAAAAGTCGTCAAAGTCATAGACACGCTTTTTTGTTTTGAGAGATTTCTCTACTCTGTGGTGGAATTCATCTACAGCCATGAATGTGTGACCAGTTTCCAAGTAGCGTAAAGTAATAAATTCAAAGTTAACTTCTGTAGAATTTACCAAATATACCAGATAAGAATACAGGGTCCAATTTTTATTTTGTGCTGCACAGTTATCGAGCCACAAAATTATGTGCTTAAGGTCTCTATTTTGCATAAAAAAGGCCCTGAAGCAACTCACGATATCTTCTTTTTTTCTTCCAGATAATCCTTCATGCCATAAAGCTGCAAAAATTAGACCTAATTCATGTATATGTTTGTCGCCAATTGGTACAAAACTTTGGTTAAAAACAATAAGTCGCGGGCAAAACATCACAGTTTTGAACTCTTCGATGCGGGGTAACATTATTATTTTTTTCTAGATCTACGGCAAAAATTAGAGTGTCTGTGTCATTTTTCTTCTGTGTTTGATTATCAGCATCATTTTCATATTTTTGGCGAGCTAATATATATCTGTCATGGTGTGCTTCGTAGTCTTTACAATTTTTGCAATTTCTATGCCTAATCATTTCTCGACAAGGGTTGTGTATAATAAATTTTTCACTTAGTTCACACTCTTCTTGCCCTAATTTAGTAAATGAGATATTAAGTTCTCTTACAAGTTTTCTGTAAAATCCATAAGATACTTTAATTTCAGGATCGGTTTCACAGTAGTGGTTATACATTATACGTATATTAAGGTCTGAAGGCAAATGCTTTTTATTAGGGGCGTGCTCACGTCTATAGTGAGATACTGCGGGATTAAATGACATTATATGTTCCGTGACTTTAACATAATCTAGTTTTTGAGGATTCCGGCTGCGTCCACGTCCATCAACAAGAGGTTTTGGATATAATTCGGGCTTATAATCACTTTCAAGAGCGTTTCTTACTGCCTTACAGTTATTTTGGTTATAGCCTAGTGTAGTGAGGAAAAAAGTTTTGCAAACTGAAGTTTTCTCGCCGTTTTCATTTACCAAAAAATATGTTATAGTTTTCGATCGTGTGTAATGTTTACCTTCACTGACATCGTTTTCTCTGTGTTTAGGTCTATCTGTTTTTTTTTGTGCTGGTATGACATAAAAAAAGTATTTCTGTTCCATCCATGGCATTTTCCAAAAATTTTCATTAATTTTTTTGCGAATCTCATCTGGAAAACGCCCTGAGCACTTTTTTTGCAGATGTTTTCACGACAACCAGGTTTTACAAAATATTTAGTGCTTATTTTTTCTTCATTCTTTATTCTCTTTCGCTCTTTTAAGCTAATGTTATATTATGTTAAAAGAGTGCGAGCCAGCCAGTGTGCCTTTTTTTTACAAAATATTAAGGAGTAGGGTAAGGAGTAAAGGCATAACCACCAGTGTGCCTATTTTTATATAAAATATTAAAGAGTAGGGTAAATAGTAAAGGCACAATTGCCACTTGTGCCTTTCTTTCTACATTTCTTGCTAAGGTGTTGGTTTAAAAAAATAGCACAATTGCCACATAAGCCTTTTATATTTAACGTGCGCCAATTATGCCTTTTCAACTAAATATTTTAAAGACATAAATTTGAAATAGAAGGCACATATCACAATGTGACCTTTTTTTTTACAAAATCTTAAAAAATGGTGCAGTTGTGCCCTTTATGCTTATGCTATCTCTGTTTGTTTTATTGATAAAAATACACAAAAAATTAGGCAGATAGGCCTTTTTTTCCTGATTCCAAATATGTATAAAACTCGATTTCGATAAAAATGTTAGTTGTTTTCCTTCTTTCTTACGACGGCAGAATTGCTGTTCGGACAGATGTTTGAACAGACTGAACTGGCATGGAAGAAATGATCATCATCTCCATCAATAACTATTTCTATATCATCAGGAGGTTCCACCTCATCAAGTTCTATACATATATTATGTAACACCACACATTCTACTATAACTTGCAGGACTGTTGACGTTTTGTTGAGTGTGATACCTTTTTCAAGACACGGGCATCTGCGTTTTAGCACACCAATGCACCTTTCTATTGTATTACGGGTTGCAATGTGGCTTTTGTTGTATGCTTCTTCTGAATTGTTTTGAGGACGCAGAAAGGGTGTCAGCAGATATTTTTTATTGAAATAGCCGCTGTCTCCCAATAAACAGTATGGGCCGTATTTCCCTCTTTCAAAATCTGCACATATGTGTGAATTATTAAAAATCGTTGAGTCATGGACCGATCCAGGCCAACGAGCCTGCTAACTATTTTGACAGGCGTGCAATCAAGGGCTCCTGCCACCCGTGGAAAGCCATCAATTTGGAAAAATCCTTCAGCAACTTTACGTAGCTCATTCCTCTCTGATGGCATTTTAATATATACTGAGCTTAGACTTGCCAGCTTGCGGGTTACTTTTTGTACTATTCGACATATTGTAGACTTGTGCACATTAACCAAATAGCCTAACACTTGCTGGAAAGATCTTGTAGCGAAGAACCTCAAACAAATTAATAACTGTGTGAGGCCACCAATGGCTTTATTTCTTCGAGTTTCAGGTTCTAAATTGAGCATCTCGCAAATACGTAAAGCAACTTCTTTAGAAATCCTGTATCTCACACGAAATCTTCTCCGTCATGTTTTTCAAATAAATTTATCCTTTCTGGAATTACACGACGTCGGCGTCGTCGTGGAATATACTGCTCGGGATCGGATAAAGTCGAAAGGCTTGAGAGGGACATTGTAAAAACACTGAAATATAGGCTAGAAATCACTATTTACAAAACAGTTCACAGTACACGGATCTTAATGTCAAGTTTAATGGGCGCTTAACAGGACATTAAAAATTGTGACCTCTAACTGTCAAATTAATGATCCTTTAGCGCTAATGACGTTTTGTGCAACGTAAAAATAGTCCCGATTTGACGTTACTTTAATTAAAGTTAATGGAGCATCAAAATTAGGGACAAATGCTATTTTGTGCAACACTTTAAAGACTCATTAATATTTAAGGTCACTTTAAAAATTTAAAGAGTGTTTCTGCAACTGACTGTCAGGGATGCAATTCCATCATTAATAATTAATCAGTTTCCTCATCATCAGTATCCTGTAACAATGTTACCCCAAGCATTAAATTTGAAGACCCGCCTGAGCTGGTGGAAGGTGTTGGTTCTTCATCCTCAATGAGGCTATCAACACTCTCATCACTGGAGGAGTCGCTGTCGTTACAGTAACTGTGTCGACTATATAGTCACTTTTTATATTGTCTGCCTCAATTTTTTTAACCTTCCCACATAACTTTGACCATTCATCGGCGTTCATCAACATTACTTTCTCCTTTACCAGCTCCATTACCCTGGCGACATTCCATGTCACATTTTTGCTGGCAACATAAACTTTGATTGCCGCCCATGCCATTTCAATAGGATTTAAGTCCGGACGGCAGGGCGGCAATCGCAGAACACTATGGTTGGGTTCTGCCAGTATCTGATCGATACTATATTTTTTAAATATTGGTTTATTTATTTTAATAATTTTATACAGGGTGTCCCGTAAATAATGGATAACCTTGAAATGGCTTATAGTAGAACTTATGGCCGTTCAGAAAAAAATATGAAACACAAAATATATCATTAGTAGTACATAAGATAAGTTTTTTTTAAAGAAATATCTATTTTTTTTCTCCTTATTTTACTTTCTTGAACACTACGACCAGAAATGATTGAATTCCATCGGTTTTTTGATGTTTTATTATTATACACTAACTATGCTGAATGATACATAATACATAGTGTGACTAGCTACTGCAGTTTTTTTTTTAAATACACAAATTAACTTTTTTTAGAAAATTTATCAAAATTTATTTTTTACACAAAGTTTAAACATCTTGGGTTTAAAAAAAAAGGAAGAATACATGAGTGACCAATCATTTTGAAACAATGTCGGTTTTATGAAGATTTTATAATGGTATAATTCATGATTGTATCTACTATAAATAGCGAGTTATTGCTATTAATGTAGAAAAGGAGCAAATTTGACTAAATATCAAAATATCTATTACGGGTCAATTTTTTAAATTACCTAGAGTTACCAACCACTGGAGTGCCGTACTTGGAACACCTCTTATACAGGAAACCATGGCTTTGAACAAATTTGAAAAAGTTCGTCCAACTTTGCATTTCAATGACAATAGCAAAGATCTTCCTTTGAGCAATCCCGAACACGATCGGATATACAAAATACGTCCAATAGTAGACTCCTTGAATGAGGCGTATAGTAAAGTCCCAATGGAAGAGCATATTTGTGTGGATGAGCAAATGTGTTCTACTAAAGCACGAAATACGTTGAAGAGATACAACCCTAAAAAACCGCATAAGTGGGGCTATAAAGTCTTTGTTTTGAGTGGCGTTTCTGGCTTTGCCTATAAAACAGAAATTGAAACAGGCAAAGAAAATGTGGTCTTACAAGGAGAGCCAGATTTAGGAGCCTCATCTAACGTTGTCGTGAGGTTAGCGCGTATGATTCCGAGGCATCAAAACTTCAAACTCTATTTTGACAACTATTTTACTTCTCTTCGTCTGATGGAATATCTGGCTAAGGAAGGCATTTTCAGTGTCGGTACTATTAGAAGAAATAGAATATGGGATTGTAAGCTGCCATTAGAAAAGACAATGATGAAAAAAGATAGAGGCTATTCAGAAGAATACGTAGCTGATGTCAACGGGATCGATGTTTCAACTGTCGCATGGAAGGATAACAAGATTGTCAATCTGGCTTCCACCTATGCAGGGCAACAACCTGAAACTGATGTTCGAAGATGGGATAAAAAGAACTCAAGGTATGTGAGCATAAAGCGACCTAACGTGGTTGGAGAGTATAATCGCCATATGGGTGGCGTAGATCTTCTTGACAGCATCATGGGTATATACAAAATTCGTTTGCGAAGCAAACGATGGCCTATGAGACTATTTTATCATTATTTGGATGTCACGATATCCAATGCATGGATACTTTACAAAAGAGTTTGTAAAGAAAAAAATATTCGTTCAGGTTGCTTATCATCAGCGGATTTTCGTCTGGAGGTTGCTGTGACCCTTTGTAAAATGGGTGTGAAGCCTAATATTATCTAGTCGGCGGTCACTTGAGACCGAAATTCAAGCTAAAAAGCACAAAGGTCCTGCTCAGTATGTGCCTCCAAAAGCAGTCCGGCAAGATCAGATTGGGCATTGGCCAGGATGGTCTGATAAAAAAATGAGATGCAAGTTCCCAAAGTGTGTTGGATTTACCCACAATAAGTGTGAAAAATGCGGAGTAGCCTTATGCTACACAAAAACCAAAAATTTTTATAAAAACTTTCATCTTTCATGACTTGTCATTATACTAAGAATAAGAATAAGAATAATTTATTTAAAAAAGTAGATATTACAAAAGTACATTTAGGTGCTGTAGTGTAATTTCTTAAACAATTTTAATTAGCGCTTATAAATAAACTATGACTTAAATATATTAACAGGTGCAAGTAACGAAAATGTCGAATTCAAATGTTAGGTAGCGACCTGCCTGATCTAGGTTTATTTAAACCTGTGTGTCAGGCCATCACTTACATTGCATCATATAATTAGGACAGTAAAAGTTTTGAAATTAAAGTAAATCTATTAACAACTATAACAAAAATCCAATTAGTACAAAAACATTAAAACTAACTTAAGTAAATACGTGCAATTAGATACCAGGGGATAACATATCAAACTAGGACTTCTAGAAGTTTTTCTGTGTCCGTGTAATCAAGTATTGTTAAATAATCTGATAATACAAAATTACATTTCCTATAACTTAGACTATAGAAGTTTAGTTTCTTGTTGAGCCTATTATACAGAAAAGGTCCTAAAAACATATAAAATCGACTAGCAAAAGCATGCCTAGTTTGAGGCATTGTGCATACTAGGTCCTTCCTTCTCCTATCTAAAGGAACAGGGTCATAGGGAAGGATAGAGTGCTGCTGTAATATAATGTGAAGAATAAATAATTGCCGTACTGTGAGCACATTACATGCTTTGTAGAGGAGCCGTGTAGGAAATCTAAACGGACGAAAGGTGGCAACCTTTAGAATTGCTCTTTGAGCACGTTCTAGAGGGAGAAGAATCGAATTTCCCGCGCCACCCCATGACGTTATGCAATAGGTTAGAATAGACTGGCACAACGCCAAATAAACCTGTTTTATTAATTTATAGTCGGCTACATTACGTAAATACTTAAAAACATATATTAGTTTGCGCACTCTAGTACATAGTAACTCGATATGTTTACGGAAATTTAGATTGGAGTCAATTGTGACACCAAGATACTTCAAATGGTCAGCTTTTTCTAAAGTAGGGCAAGAACATGCAGTGTCAGCGTAAGTGCTACAGGTATGCGCGTAAATAATTAGGTTAGTAAGCGGTGTGTTAGTATTTCTCATTGCAAATGAAATGTATTTTGTTTTGTCAGCATTCAGTGTTAGAAAATTGTCCTGGAGCCAATTGTATACACTGTTGAAACCATTCTGAGCATGTTCATAGGCCTCAGCTCTTGATTTAGCTGCAAACAACAGAGCAGTATCATCTGCATAAGACATTACAACACCATTGTTGAGTGGCAGGCTGCAAAGGTCATTGATATAGATTAAAAATAATGTAGGACCTAATATACTGCCTTGTGGAATTCCAAAACAAGTATTTGAAAGATCAGAACTTGTGTTTGGACCAATTTTTACACATTGCTGTCGATCGCTAAGATAATCAGATAATAGAAGAAGCTGCGCTCCTCTTATCCCAAGTGTTTCAAGCTTCTGCAAAAGAGTAGTGCAAGAAATAGTGTCAAAAGCCTTGGCAAGATCTAAAAAGATACCAACTGTATGCATTCCACTATCCAGATTTGTAGAAATGTAATTAATCAATTTGTTTACTGCTTGGCTAGTTGATTTTTTAGGCCTAAATCCAAATTGATTATCTGAAAGAAGAAGATACTGCCGTACTGTTGTAAGTAGGAATAGATTTTCACCACTTACCTCAGTGTTGCTTGCAGGCAACACTCCCTATTTTTGCAGTTTTGTTTTAAAATAATTGAAATAGTAAAAAACCAAAAATGACTATACGTCTTACTGTCCTTTCTGACGTTTTAGTAGCTTCTGCAGTCCGTTGTACAGTTTCTTTTTCAGTCCGAGCTTCCTTTTCCATGAAACAGTATCGTATACCATTTTTCTGGCATGTCTGCGTAAAACTGAATTTGTTCCTGGCATTGTAGTCAACGTTACAATAACTAAATTTAAAACAATAACAACAACAATTCGTAACAAACACTAAATTAAAAACAACAACTCGTAACAAAAACTAAATTTAAAACAATAACAACAACTCTTAACAAAACTTAAATTTAACAAAAACAATACAAAGGGTACAAGTTTCGTACGCAAGTGTAACCGGGAGCGAACGGGACGTAGACGCAGAGCGGCGAGCAAAGGTCGACTAACGCACCAATCGCGCGCTCGGATCGGCGCTACCGCATACCCCGCGTCCCGCTTGACCGAACTTGAAATAGATCTAAAAAACGATTTCTGCGCATCTAACGACTCTTGCCAAGTTACGTGCCGGGAACTGTACCTAAAACACAAAAAGAAATAAAATCCATCCTAGGATTAGTAGGCTACTACAGAAAATTCATACAAGATTTTGCAAAACTGACCAAACCACTAACAAGATGCCTAAAAAAGGGCAGTAAAATAACACTTTTACCAGACTACACGCAGGCATTTGAAAAATGTATCCAGATTTCGAAAAACCTTTTATATTAACTACAGATGCTTCAGACGTAGCTATAGGCGCAGTACTATCGCAAAGAGAAATAGGTTCAGATAAACCAGTAGCGTACGCTTTTTTTTCGGGTGGGAAATCATCTAATGACTTCCCCCGCTCTGGGCGGAGCGGGGGGGCATGTCAGACTTGTACTGACTAAAACCCACCCATGTTCTTTCTATTGCCCTTTACGTTCCGAGGCCGCGGTATCTCTTTCGAACAACCCGCAACCGCGGCAGGCGGAGGCCCTGGCAAGCCCCTCTGCTTTGCTGACTCTCTTTGAGGCGCGCGTGAAACACGAACGCGCCGTCAACATGGTTTGTCGTAAATCGACGGGCGGACGGTGAGCTACCCATTGCTCACCGTCCACAGGCACGCATCTACGGTGGCCGGGAGTCACAGTCTCAGACGCCCGGCCACCTCCTTTGCTAGCATTACTGCTTCGCAGAAGGTGGTGACCGCTTCCCATTCCCTCTCGCTCCGGACCATGGACTGAACCAGGGAAAGGCGAGAGATCGCCGCCGCCGATCGCCTCTACCAGGGCAGACCGCCACTGTGTGCTCCACCGTGTCCTCCGGGCGATCGTCACAATGGTGACATCCGGGCGTTTCCTCCCGCCCGATTATGTGCAGGAACCTCTCGAAACTTCCATGTCCGGTGAGGACCTGCGTCAGGCGGTAGGTGAGGACGCCATGACGCCTCTCCAGCCACTCCTCAAAGAGGGGACTTACCGCCACTATTGTGGCGTGCCCTAGTAGCGTACGCTTCACGTACACTATCAGAAACAGAACAAAGATACTCAACCATAGAAAAAGAACTATTGAGTATCGTATGGGCCATTAAATACTTTCGCCCCTACTTATATGGTAAACAGTTCACCACATATACAGACCACCGTCCACTTACATGGATTATGTCAATTAAAGACCCGAACTCTAAACTCACACGTTGCCGCCTAAGACTAGCAGAATATAATTATAATGTTCAATATAAAAAAAGGAAAAGCAAACACAAACGCAGATGCACTTTCCAGAGTTCAAATATTACACCATAATGAACCGCGTCAACCCTCAACCAAGCACATTTAATGATAATATAGACATAGCAGGCATTGGCATTCGCACATTACTAGGTTTACATACTACCCCTTTTTTTTCGGGTGGGAAATCATTCAATGACTTCCCCCGCTCTGGGCGGAGTGGGGGGGCATGTCAGACTTGTACTGACTAAAACCCACCCATGTTCCTTCTGTTGCCCTTTACGTTCCGGGGCCGCGGTATCTCTTTCGAACAACCCGCAACCCCGGCAGGCGGAGGCTCTGGCAAGCCCCTCTGCTTTGCTGACATCTTTTTGAGGCGCGCGTGAAACACGAACGCGCCGTCGAACCGGCCTGTCGTCAATCGACAGACGGATGATGAGCTACCCATTGCTCACCGTCCACAGGCCCGCATCTACGGTGGCAGTCGTCTCGCGGCGTCCGGTGCCCGGGGCGTCTCCCGCGGCGGCTAGGTTGGTTTGAGGTTCTCTCCCTCAAACGCCCGGCCTCCTCCTTCACTAGCATTACTGCTTCGCAGAAGGAGGTGACCGCTTCCCATTCCCTCTCGCTCCGGACAATGGCCTGAACCAGGGCCGGACGCGAGAGGTCGCCGCCGCCGATCGCCTCCACGAGGGCACGGGGCGGTGCTCCGCCCAAGCTGGGCAGACCGCCACACTGTGTGCTCAACCGTGTCCTCCGGGCGATCGTCACAATGGTGACACCCAGGCGATTCCTCTCGCCCGATTATGTGCACGAACCTCCCGAAACTTCCGTGTCCGGTGAGGACCTGCGTCAGGCGGTAGGTGAGGACGCCATGACGCCTCTCCAGCCACTCCTTAAAGAGGGGACTTACCGCCACTATTGTGGCGTGCCCTGCACGGGGTTGCGACAGTCGCTCTCTCCATGCCACCATGAGATCGCACCGGAGGTCTGTCCGCTGAGCGGCAATCTGCCGCGGTAGCGGAGTTTCCCCCCGGTGTAGTGCCTCCGCGCGCCACTCAAACAGGCGCGCGAGCACTATCGCCTCCAGATCCCACGGTGGCAATCCGGCAAGGAGGCTCGCTGCCTCGCCGGAGATCGTGCGATAGCCCCAGATCAGCCTAATGGCTACCACCTTTTGGGGCGCGTTCAGGTAGTGGGCGGCGCGCCGCCCTATAGAACGCGCCCATACCGGGGCCCCGGCCTACTACCCCTGATAACGTAATTCAATCGCAAGTAACACCTACACCGGAAGTTCCAGATAACACGAACCAAGTCACAGACAATAACCAATTAGAACTAACATCAAACTAAATACCACAGATAGATGACGCAATCGACAGACAATTAAAACAATTTCACATCAGAAAGACACCCGGTGACACATACAGAGTAGAAGAAAGATCTAAAGGTAAAACAATTATCAAAGATGTTTGGATCCCAATAAATAACACAAAGGACCAAATATCCAATTCCTAAAAGAACACACAATCCCGGACAGGATTTTCCATTGTTTTTTCCATCACGAAGAATACTATCCCCTTTTCGGCGAAGTATATAAAGCAATATTTAGCAATCGTGGACCGAAATTAATCAGACGTATGAATATAGTTACACTTGTAGAAAATATTTCCAAACAAACAGATCTAATAAGGAAATATCATGAAGGTAAAACAATACACAGAGGAATTCAGGAAACTTATAAACATATTCATAGAAATTATCACTGGCCTAACATGCTAGCTTCAATACAGAAATTCATTAATAAATGTGACAAATGCCTAAAAAGCAAATATGAAAGAAACCCGTTGCAACTACCTCTATCCCTAACTGACACACCACATAGACCAATGGAACATATGTTTATGGATCTTTATAGTAGTAGAGGTATAACCTTCCTGACCATAATAGACAACTTCACTAAATATGCACAAGCAATACCACTCACCGCTTCAAATAGCATACACATTGCGGAAGCTTTACTAAGCTTATTTTTTAGTAATAGGAGTACCAAAGAAAATTACCACGGACTCCGACACGAAATTCGATAACGAAGTTATTACCGAAATATGCGCAATGCATATCATACAAATACATTTCACAACACCTTATAACCCTAACTCAAATTCACCTATAGAAAAATTACACTCCACGTTAGCCGAAATCATTAGAGTACAAAGAATATCGGATAAGGATGACACCACAAATTTAATGAAGTACGCCATGATAGCGTACAATAACACCATTCATTCATCAACAGGCTTCACACCCTTTGAATTACTTTACGGACACACCGATAGCAGAAACCCTTTAGAGCTACACTGCCCTAAAGAATTTTATCAAGAGTACGTAGTTAAACACAGGCAAATAATGGAAAACACACAGAAATTAATCAATAACAAACTTACACAAGACAAACAACAATAATAGGTAGATTCAATAAAGATAAAGAAACAGCACAATTTAAAGTATGGGACGTTGTTTACAAACAAGTAGCAAAGACAGCTGGCAGCAACAAACTAGAACCTAAATATCTAGGACCTTACACAATAGTTCGCTTACACCCAGAACAAATAGCGGAGATAGTAGGCAAACATGTGAACGCAAAAACAATAAGAGTTCACTTCCGCTTACTAAGGCGTCCTGAAAATGTTACAGGAACGCCATCGCGTTCGTCGCAGTGCTCCGGCTCGCCGCTACCACAGCAATCATACAGCCAATAGACAATCACAATGGGATTCTAGTTATTACAGAAGCTAGAGCCCAGTATCAAATAGACACATACTACTTAGCAATAGTCATAACACAACTAAATTGAGAGATGTTTTCATGGACATTTGCAGTAATTTCTATACCATGAAATTAAAAAAACAAAATAGCTCCGCAGACATAACAGGTCTGATTAAACAAATATATAACCGTATCGACACTATAGAGAGTAAGTTAACATATTTAGGTTTAGAAACTGTAGGGTTTAGATTTGGATATAGATACAAACGTGGCCTTATAGACGGTTTAGGTACTGTAGTAAAAGCCATCACCGGTAACCTAGATCAGGATGATGCAACAAAATTCGACAGTGAAATTAAATCAATCCGAGCTTCAATAAACAACAATAGAGCTAATCAATGAAAACAATCTAAAACATATCAAAGATAACCAAGTATAAATATTATAATTAACACTTGAAACGGGATATTTACCATGTTTATTATTTATATTGAGTTTCCGATATTTCGGCGATGTTGCAAACGCCATGATCACGGATGAACTGAAGTTATTGCGGGTGGATGTTTACGAGCAGACAAAACGATCTACCCTCTTTCTTATTCGTTTTTTGCGTTCGTTACCACTAACACCGTCACTCACAACTCGATTTTGCTCTCGACACACAAAACTCACTGTATCAAGTAGCGATCTTTTTTCCCTACTTTTTGGGTTTTTACACAATTGAACCACTGGATTCCAGGCTCTTGATAATTGAAACCCATCTTCTCGGTTGAAGTTCCTATATTTGGTAATCTCGATTGCTTCTCTTACCAATCTAGGAATATAGTGGCGTTCTGTCGAGATTACCTGAGGGTTATGTAACTCAATCCAGTGGTTCGATCCTGCTTCCAAAAGATGTTGAGCTATCGCCGACTTTTGTGTGTCATTATTTTTCACTGCCCTAATGTGCTCAGAAATCCTACAAGCCACAGTACGCTTCGTCTGACCGATGTATGATTTACCACAGCTACAGTCTACCTTATAAACACCGGGTTTTTCCAGCGGAAAATTGTCCTTCGGCGAACGCAGCATCTGCGATACTTTCTTGAACGGAGTGAAGATAGTCTTTACGGCATATTTCCGAAGAATGTTTGCAACCTTATCTGTCACTCCCTTCACGTATGGTAAAAATGCTGGCTGCCTCTCAACCTCGCATTTCCGGTGCTTAAAAAAGGTTTTTCGTCTACGATGTGCGGTCTTCACATTATACCCATTCCTCTGTAGGACGTTCTGCACATGCGCTAACTCTGCTGGTAAATGTTTCTCGTCACACAGATCATACGCGCGGTTAGTAAGTGAGGTCACTACAGAGTTCAGCTGTCTCGGATGGTGGTGAGAATCAGCGTGTAAATAACGATCTGTGTGAGTTGGTTTCCTGTAGACAGAGTGACCCAAAGACCCATCAGCCCGAACTCTTATTTCCACATCCAAGAAAGAAATTGTCCTCTCATTTTCCATCTCATAGGTGAACTTAATTTTAGTATGTATGCTGTTTAGGTGTGCCAAGCATACTTCTAGCTCATGTTCATCTCCTTCTATGATAGCAAAGACATCATCAACATACCTTTTCCAAAGTTTAATAGGTGTAGATACAGTGGAAATAGCCAATCCTTCAAAATGCTCCATCCAAATGTTGGCAACTACTGGAGCCACTGGACTGCCCATGGCTACACCATCAATCTGCAGGTAATACCGACCTTGATAGATAAAATAACTGGTAGATAAACAATGGTGTAGTAACGTGACGTATTCTACCGAGATGTTATTTTCTTGCAATTTCCTCTTAACTACTTCCATACAGTCCGCTACTGGAACATTCGTGAATAGGGACTCCACATCGAAACTGACCATTACGTCTTTTGTTTGGAGTTCAACGGATTGCAAGATGTCGATGAAATGCCGAGAGTCCCTCACATATGATGATGATCGTCCAACCAATGGCTGAAGCACATTCGCTACATGTTTCGCTAGGTAGTACGTGGGCGAGTCAATCTGACTGACTATGGGCCGTAGCGGAACATTCTGCTTGTGTACTTTTGGTAAGCCATATAGTTTTGGCGGCTGTATATTTCTTGGACGCAGCAAGTACTTCGTTATATCATCTGTGATTATATGTTGATGCTCTTTTATCACCTTGCGTGTACTACGGTTCGTTCGTGCTGTCGGGTTATAATTTACTTCTTTGTAGGTGTTCACATCACTCAATAAGTTGCGAATCTTAGTATCGTACTCCGTAAAGTTCATGACTACAGTTGCATTACCTTTGTCCGCTTTAATTACCAGTACGTCCTCATCCTTGCGGAGATCACGTAGTGCCGCTATTTCATCACCGGTGATATTCGGTGTTGGAGGTTTAGCGTGACGTAGCGCTACAGCAGCATCCTGCCTCAACACATCAGCATCACATGAAGGTATCATGTTACGTCTTATCGCTTCCTCTACACTTCCAATCACCTGTTCATAAGGGATGCGTTTCGGAGTAGGAGCAAAATTCAACCCTTTCTCAAGAACTCTAAGTGCACTTTGTGACAATTCCTTGCTGGACAAATTAATCACCGTTCGAGTGTCGTGTGAGTTGTCATAGTACCTCACCGGTTTTTGTTTTTGAATTAGTGATTCATATTTTTGTTGCTTTCTAAGTATAAATATGTAGGAAATTCGTTATCTTCACAGTCGCTCATAGTGGGCATCAGCAGGGTCCGGGCGAGAAATAAAGTCGTTGGCAGAATTACTAATAATAATTTATTTCGTAGGTAGGCGAATCACAATACTTTCACTTTAGATTAACACTAGAGACAACAGACGGCTAACAGAAAATAACACAATACAGTTCCTAGGCTATTGTTTCTTCAAGAGCGGACGATCAGGTAAGAAGGGCCGAATACTGAGCGCACGCTCTTTTATTGACCATTTCCCTCCAGTCTTGGCTCTGTACACGCCGTTGACGTCCCGTACTAATGACCGGGATGCGACACGGCCATCCTGTGTTTCACACGTCCTCGTGTGTTAATCTGAAGCAAAAGAAATACCACACAGTATCATTCACGCTCGGCCATATCTGACCTAAATAACTCTGACTCAATAAAAGTATCATGTCTTTGAACATTTTTATTATAAATGCAAGAATGTAACTACAAAATTCTGTAACACCATTGAAATTACACAAACAAAACATAAGTAACTGACAATTGCTGCAAAATCTCTATGTACAACACATGTAAACAGTAAAACAAGTCATCCCTGTGACCATGAAATGCGACACACACTAAGTCAACTCTGTGAAAGTGTTCTATGGTAGTCATCCCTGTGACACCAAATTAACAGTCAGTCAACCCTGTGACTGAAGCGCAACACATTTGCGCACACAAACACACATGTCAACCCTGTGACCATGTGAACTCAATGATTCAGTCATCCCTGTGACTAATCAATCAGACAGTCATCCCTGTGACCATCACTTAATCAATCAGACAGTCATCCCTGTGACCATCACATAATCTTACAAAGATTGTCATCCCTGTGACAATAACATACAATCATAGACAGTCATCCCTGTGACCATCGCATAATCTTACAAAGATTGTCATCCCTGTGACAATAACATACAATCATAGACAGTCATCCCTGTGACCATCGCACACAAAATCAACAATAATTGAACTAATTACCTAGAGTACCTGCAGCAATGTCAGGTGAAGGTTCTGAAACGCCTTCAGTATCACATTTCGGTAAATCACAGTTATCATTTAATTCAATAATCACTTTAGCTTCTGGCATTTTCCTAACCCTATCATGCGCGTACTTATATGTTCGTTTTGAATTTAAAGATTTTAGCAGATAGCGGTCACCATCCAGAACTTCGATTATTTTAAATGGACCTTTGAATTTGGGGTCTAATTTGGTTTGGTTTCTCTCTTCGTTCTCAATTAATACAAACACGCCTACTGTAAATTTATTAAGCTTAGCCTTTGAACTATTAAACCTTTTCCTGTCATACTCAGCCGATTTTTCGATATTCTTTGCTGCATTTTCTCGTAATGCGTCTAAATCAATTGACATTTCATCGTTTTCTACATCACATGCCATCAATGACAGTGGCCTTGCCACCTTACCGATCATAAGCTCCAGTGGGGAACATTTGGTAACCCTATTGATAGTACAATTGAGAGCTAATTGTACCTCTCCTAAAGAATCCTGCCATGATTTTTCAGAGTTAATCTCTACTGCCGTAAGCATAGACTTCAGTACACTCATGACTCTTTCAACTTGCCCATTTGCGCGAGAAGAGCCAGTGGCAATTAAGTGAAGGTTTATATTTTTGCTGTCACAAAATTCGCGAAATTCTTTACTGGCAAAACACCTTCCTTGGTCAGCAATGATACGAGTGGGTGTACCGAATAGTTCTACGCTGTTGGTAACCGCTTGAATGCTACTTTTAGTGTCAATATTAGTAGTGTGATTTAATAAAACGAATTTTGTGAAGGCATCAATTAAAACAAAAGCGTACTCTTTTACATCATTTTTTCCACTAAGCTTGCCTGTGGCATCGATGTGAATTGTATGCCATGGTGACGTAACCTTGGGTATGGGGTGAAGTTCGGCTTGGACTTTACCTGATCGAGACTTAGCTACTTTACACGTGACACAGTTTTCTACAAAACGTTTTACGTACCGCGACATTCCTTCGAACCAATAATGATCGTATACTTTCTCAAGCGTCTTCTCCCACCCAAGGTGAACAAGAGAATCATGAATGTTGTTTATGACCGACCACTTTAATGCATGAGGTACAATTGGGAGACACCGCGTCTTACCATTACGTTGCACTTTTCTATGGAGAATACCGGATCTAAGGACGTAGGTACTGGCTAAACTATCTTCTAACCTACCGTTATCCATATCGTCAACAATTTTAACTATTTCACTATCACGTTGCTGTTAAGCGACTAACCAATTTGGGGAGAGTTCGACTATGTTCACTCGCTTGGGCTCTATTTTAGAACTAGGACGACTATTGTTCGATGAGGATGGTAGAGGATTTCGAGATAAAAAGTCAACATGTGCCATGCGTTTGCCTGGCCTATATTCGACATCGAAGTCAAAACACTGAAGGTAGGACCACCATCTGTGCACTCTAGGTGTCAAATCGATTTTACGTTGGGACGACTTCAGTGAATTGCAGTCCGTCACTACTAAAAATTTACGCCCGTGCAAGTATTGTCTAAAATGTTTGATAGCATTTACGACAGCCAGTGTCTCTAATTCGTATGAATGATATCGTGATTCCGCGGAGGATGTTCGCTTGCTAAAGTACGCTATGACGTGACGCATATGGTTAATAATTTGAAATAAAATAGCACCGTACCCTTCGGAGCTTGCGTCTGTATGAAGTTCTATTGGGAGACTGGGGTTAAAAATTTTCAAAATAGGTTCGTTGGTCAAGATAGAAATCACTTTTTGTCTGATTTCTTCATGCTCCGGTTTCCAAATAAAATTACCTTTGAGAGACGTTAATCTATAAAGTGGGGCCATTATACACGCAAACTGTGCAACAAATTGTCGAAAATATGAAGCTAATCCTATGAATTGCTTTAATTGCGGTACAGATTCGGGGGGTGGTAACGCAGTTAGTGATTCTATTTTTCGCTTATTCGGCCTAACATTTCCGTTTTCAATCTCATAGCCTAAGAACTCAATTTTAGATTTTAGAAATGAGCATTTTTTTGAATTTAATGAAAACCCGGATTTAGTAAGTACGTCAAGGACTGTTTTAAGTCTGTCAAGTCCCTGTTCAACGGACTCAGCTTGTATCATGACGTCATCGACGTAAACGATGACGTAATCGCGTGCCAAGTTTCCCAATGCATTAACGATAGCTCTTTGAAAAAACAGTGATAGCATTCTTTAAACCAAAAGGCATAGTCAAATATTCGTACTGGCCGTCAGGAGTAATAAAGGCTGTACGCTCTATCGACTCAGCATGGCATGGAATTAAATGGAAACCACTAGCACAGTCGAGTTTAGTAAAGAATTTTGCTCCTTGTAAACGCGATATTAAATCAGTAATAAGAGGGAGGGGGTATCTATCGGAAATAGTATTTTCATTAAGTTCTCGATAATCAATACACATCCTATCGGAACCGTCCTGTTTCTTAACTAATAAGGCTGGGCTAGCAAAAGGCGAACAGCTCGCCCTAATTATATTTGCGCGTAAAAGTTCGTCAACTTTAGTTCGCATAACGTTACATTCCTCAACCGATAACCTATAAGGACGTCTTTGAACAGTTTTACTCGGATCCTTTAACCGTATCTCTAATTCCCCTGTCGTGACCCGCGTGGTTGGCATACCAGTTACAAAGTAATTTGAATAGCGATTGAAAATCTCTAAAAGTTGTGGTCTATATTCAAAGGGTATATCTGTATCAATACTACTAAAATCAGGCGAAGAGTTCTGGATAGTGCAGCTATTAACAATGTTACTTTTTAACAATTGAAAACTAGTACTCGTCATCACAATCGAAAATCCTAAACTCAATATTTCACGACCAATCATTATGTCACTGCGTAAATAAATATCAGGTAACACATGTAACAACAATTCTAATGAGTGCTCATTAATTATAACCTTAGCTAAAATTTGTTCTGTTGATTTTACGCTACTTTGACCAATACCAGTTAAAGAAATAATATTGAAACTACGTTTACCACTAAATCTACTAGCTAAAGTTTCCTTTATCAATGAACACTCAGCACCGGAATCATAATGAAAAACATAAGACTGACCGTGATGTTTAAAGGCGGGTCCAGACATGTATCATTTGCCCGATCCGATCACCGTATCCGTATCGTCGACGCGTATCATGATCGCATATGTGGACGGGTAATGATACGCGTATCATGATACGCGATCTCGATACGCCGTTATGATACGGCCCGTCCCATGTCATGTCGGTTTTTGTCCGATCATCAAAGGTGATACAGATACGGACGTGGGTCAGTCTGGACGCGTCACTCGCGACGCTCGGTCGGTTGCACGTGCGCGTCATTTTCAGTCCTTGCCGTGAAGTAAAAACAATGAATTGGAACAATGAAAATGTTATTAAATTTATCGAGGCCTATAAAGAAAAGCAAGTATTATGGGACCCCAGCCACAAAAGCTATTACAACAGGAATCTGAAGCAGGAGGCCTGGGATGAACTCTCCGTCGAAATGGAGTGTCCAGTTGGCGAATTGAAGAAAAAGATGGATTATTTGTTGGCTGCCCTTCGCCGTGAAAAATCAAAAATCGCTAAAACCAGCACAACAGGAAAAGGTAAGTAGATACTGCTATATAGTGCGTGCAAAATCTATGCTGGTTTGTGAAGTTCGCACAAGTCGCCCGCCCTCCCCTCCCCGGTCGACGAACAGAGTGGCATTATTTTGCACGCACTCTACTCGTACCCGTTCATGAAAACTCAATTGATATTTTATAATTATTATTTTATTATTATTCCTCTTTATTTATCTTTAATCTTAGATTAAGTTTTTTACAATATGGATATAAAAGTAAAATACATATTAAATGAAATTACAAAACATAAACACATTATAAAAAAAATGTTATTATTATTTTTAATTTAACTACACACTAATACCAGAAAAAGCCAGAAATTAAAAACTTTACTCTGAATGTGATGGGATTAGAATAGTTATACTTATTTCTATATCGTAGTAGTAATCATTGCATAATTTTAAATTATAGGAGCTGATGAAGTATACCAGTCTTCTTGGTTCGCTTTCAAATTTTTGCAATTTCTGATGGACAGAAACAAGCCTCGCCCGAGAATTAATACTGTGAGTATCTTCAGCACAACCACATTATTACGTTTAACTTTAATTATTTTGACTTTGATTTTTTTTAAAACAATTTTTTTATTAGGAGACACCATGTGGTTGCCGCGGCGGCATATGCTACGGCCTTTAAGTCTAATTCATATGATCTTGCCATGATAATTTTCCGACTGTACAGCAATATTCAGCAATTTTATCCCTCATTACCTGGGCCGACAAAGAAGGTCTGCGTGGGGTATTCGTGATAGGCAATAATGAAGTTATATCGTTATTTTCGAGACGCCATCTTCCCATTGTTACTGACCCTTCTACTTCACTATCAATACTACCTGGTGGTGCATAAATTTTAGCAGAATTAGTACTTTTTATTAAGAAGTTGTGAAGATGACATATTGTCATCACAATCAGTTGTGCCGTTTCAGGTTGGAGTAGAATTGGCTTTCGTAGTACTCTAAAAACACTAGCTGAAATGCCAAAAGCATTTTCAACCACTCGTCGAACTCTTGATAATCGATAATTAAATGTTTTTTTTAATGATCCTTTAGGATGTACACCTGGATATGGCTTCATCATATGGATACCTAACGGGAATGCACTGTCTGCTACAAAATAGTATGGTATAATGCTATTCGTTCCTTCTAATAGTTTCGGAGATGGAAAATTTAATGAGTTGTTTGAAATTTTTTCCTTGAGAATGGAATCATTAAATACACCTCCATCGGAAATTCTCCCTTGACACCCTACATCGACAAATATAAATTTATATGAAGCATCAACTAAAGCGAACATAACAATACTAAAAAATTGTTTATAATTATAAAACTCCGACCCGCTATTGAAAGGTGCCTGCAACATGATGTGTTTCCCGTCCATAGCACCAACCACGTGTGGAAGGTCCCAACAGTTTTGAAACTCGGAACTAATTTTCTCCCATTCTTGATGCGATGTGGGCAACTGTAACAAATATATTAATTATTTTATTTTGCTTGCAGGAAGACCAAGACCGCGCTTTGAAGGATAATACATCTGAAAATGAGGAAAATGACGACATAGGTGAAGATCATGATCAGTCACAAGATAAACAACCCCGTTCCACCGCGAGCACTGAATCGGACCAAACAACCGATAATGCAAAGAATTCATCAAAATCGCAATTCAAATCTCCACTTCCGAAAAAGAGAAAATACGTCGCGAACCAGAACCCAATGTTGCAATCGGCATTTGATTTGCTGAAATCATCAGCTTCGGCTGCTAAAGCGGTAGCTACTGCTTCGACTGCACCCGCTTCTGGATTAGACCAGTATCAGCTATACGCTAATTATTTGGCAAGCAAATTTAGGGGTTATTCCAAGCAAACCTACATGACTGTGGAACATCAAATAAACAACATCCTATATAACGCTGATTGTGGACAATATGAATATCAGCGCGGGTACTCCACTCCGTCATCTACGTATCCCATGGCTGAGACTACAACTCCACAAATGTCTGTCAATTCTTCTTATTCAAACAGAGCACAAAGTTTAGCCCCGCACATGACTGAAAATCAAGCACATTGTCCAGTGACTCAAGTGGATGATTCGTCGATGGATTCCGAAGATTCTTTTCGTGATTTGATCCATGACATCAATTATTAGTAATAAACAATAATTGTTTATAAAATTATAAATAATTGATGGCATGGATCAATAATTATTTCTATAATAAAAAATATCCTACCTTGATGTTGTCTTTTAATGCCTCCACGATAGCTTGACAGGTCTCTGGCACTATAACACTTATCGATTGTTTCGAAACTCTGAATAAATATTGTAGGCTTGTATAGGAATCTCCGCTGACTAAAAATCTCAAAGTGATACTTAATCTTTCTTCAACAGAAATTGCTTTCCTGTATGTAGTATCCGTTTTTTTAATTTTGTGGCCAATCAAATTTATCAAATATTCGAAGTCACTAGGTGCCATACGGGTGAAGTTTTTGTATTTACCACTTATGTGTTGAAATCTTAGGTCTCTCATCAAAGCTCTTCCTCCAAGTCTGTATCTGTTTCTAAATAATTCCGTTTGCCACCATCGTCTCTGTTTTGGTTTTGAAGTTAGAATATTGTGAATGACAATAAAACAGGCACATGAAATTGCTAAATTCTCGTACACTTCAACCAACTGCGACGACATGTTTGATCGAGAGCAGAAACTGAACTGGGCAATTTGATACGCGATCATGACTATTGTGAAGATACGGATACGGAGCAAATCGGAGGCGTCCAAAACTTAATACGGGGCTTGATACAATACGCAGATACGGATACGGTGATCGGATCGGGCAAATGATACATGTCTGGACCCGCCTGAAGATATCCAGTCGGAGGTTGCACGACGCACAAGTCGACTCGACGCTCGGCCTGCGTGCTCGTGCTGTTGCTGGTGCCGGTCCCCGTAGTACAGCGGCTCGCCACATGCCCCAACGCTCCACACTTGAAACATCGGATTCTCGATGCCTTGTCTGCACGATGAGCACTGGATGCCACGTTGGACTTCGCTGGCGAACTTGGCTTGTAGTTTTTCGGTTTTGATCTGCACTCAGCCTGTCGGTGACCCAATTTTCCACAGCCAAAACACTTTGATGTTGATGGTTTGTAGAACTTTGCTCGTTTGCTGTCAGATGTTGACAACGCTTCGGTTGCAGGTGACTTTCGCTTTGAATACGAAAACGCCTGTAATTCCTTTTGCAGTTGTTGGCGGGAAGTAATTTCCGTTGTAAAAGCAAGACGTTGTAGTCGCGAGTCATGTTGAGAAATGTGTGCCAGAGCGATTGCTACGGCGATCTGTTCTTGGGTGCAATCTTTCCAACAGCTCATTAAAGAAGTAATAATACGACTCGCACACGCAGCTAGCGACTCATTGTCTTTTAATTTTTCATTAATTAAATTGATGAGGGTACCTGCACACGTGTCTGTAGATATGAACCTTGCAGTGAATAGGTCCTTAAATTCCGGCCACGATATCCCAGGGTATGATACCTGAGACAGCCATGCAGAAGCGGTACCTTTGAGGGCTTTGCTTAAAATAACGACGAGTTGACCGCCACGTGGTGCATAATCTTCGAAGCAAACATCAGCCGTTGCACACCACGATCTCGCATCACTCTCTCCTTTATCGGGGTTGAATTCGGGTAGGGCGAAGCGACGACTTGATTCTTGCGGTTGTAGGGTAGAAATCAAGGCCATCATATTATGATTTTGTTTTTCAATAAGTTGGCGCCACAATTCTTCATTATTTGATGATTTCTCAGCCCGTTGACATCCCACGTCTGATGTAGGAAATTCGTTATCTTCACAGTCGCTCATAGTGGGCATCAGCAGGGTCCGGGCGAGAAATAAAGTCGTTGGCAGAATTACTAATAATAATTTATTTCGTAGGTAGGCGAATCACAATACTTTCACTTTAGATTAACACTAGGCGCTGGACACACAGAAAAGACGTAAGACGCAGACGGGGCGCGGACATTTGTCTCTTCCACGTCCCTTTCATATAAAATGTATAGAAGCGTCGTGACGCAAAACATACAGAATAGACGGGGCGCGGGCGCAACGCTTTTACGTCTGCGCCTTTTGTTCAAAACACACAGGAGAGACGGGGCACGGACGCGGCGGGGGCGAAGACGGGGCGCGGGGTGGCATGCCCGCCGGGAGGGGCTCGCTCGCGTCGCACAGTCACGTGTACCGTCTTGACGTTGAATGGTTGCGTCATGTTTTGAGTTGTTATAATTTTTTTCATAAAAATGCGTGACGACCTAGCTTTTAATATTCAGTTTTGTGAATTAATTGAGAATCATTCTGTTATTTATGATTACAATAGGTCTGACTATTGTAACAGAAATGTTCAAGACCAAGCTTGGGAATCGATTGCCAGGACAATAAACGAAAACGGTAAGTAGTACCTATTCTTTATTTAAAAAACATCAACTTATCCTCGTGCGTACCTACATCTGTTCTTTACGTAGTACATTAGAAATAAAAAAATGTGTACTCTTTGTTTTAATGGTAAAACAGAAATATTTTAATGTAATATTAATGTAATATTTTCTTAATTCCTCTGCGTGTTGTGTGTATGCGTTGTGTGAGTGTGTGTGTGTGCGAGGGTGCGGCGTGCGTGCGTGCGCGCGCGTGTGTGTGTGTGTGTGTGTGATGGTGTGTGTGTGTGTTTATACATTGTGCCTATTTTGGTACGGAATAGGTGCCCGATTTACAAAATAGTTGGTGAGGTATTCCCTGACACCATCTGCAGTTTCTCTGTATAGTGAATCAATTCTTGTTCCAACCAACGTATTTTGGATGTATGGCGCTGTAAATTTTCCATCGCATCTTCGAATAACATTGTGCAATATACACATTGCTTGTATAATTACATCAGCTTTAGCAGGTTCACAGCACATGGGCATGCTCAGTCCTTGAAATTTAGTCCTTGCCATTCCAAAGGCACATTCTACTGATTTCCGTCCTCTGCTTAGTCTGTTATTGAATATTCTTCTATCATTTGTCAATTGATTCCGCGAATAAGGTTTCATTACGTTTTTTTTCAGAGAGAAAGCTTCATCTGCCACAAAATAATATGGCATAGGTTGTACTTCTCCGGGCAATGGACTATGGTCCGGTAAATTAAGGTCTTCACGCTGCATTGCTTGTCCGAGAGCACTGGCTTGAAATGCACGCCCGTCACTATTTCTCCCGTATTCCCCAACATCTATCGTTACGAATAACCCGTCAGCGTCTACCAATGCTAATAACACAATCGAAAAGTATCCTTTGTAATTTATGTACGCTGATCCCGTGTTAGATGGAGCTTTTATTCTAATATGTTTGCCATCCAGACTTCCCACACAATTCGGTAAATTCCAAAGAGTATGGAAACGCGCAGCTATCTCTAGCCATTTTTCTACATTGGGTGTAGGCATATATTCGGGTTGTAATGTTTGCCATAGAACTTGACAGGTATTATGTACTATTTCTCGAATTGTAGATTTTCCTCGTAGAAAGTAAACTGACAGTGATTTAAATGAACACCCATCTGCGAAATACCTGTAAATAAATATACAAATATAAATTAGGAATACATATTACTATACTGTGCACCGTGATTTTTTATTCGCGGAGGCTATTGAGCCAGAAAGTAACATTCTTAATTCTTTACATAAGTAGGTACTCGTATTACTGATATAGGCTCTATAGTCTCTGCGAATAAAAACTCACAATAAGTAATTCACTTCATTATATTTATTCGATGATTTGATTGTTTCAGTACAAGCTTGCAAAGATCGTTGGAAAAACATAAGGAACAGATATGCAAAATACAAAAAACTTCTATCACTTCCATCTGGCTCTGCAGCCAAGAAGGTAAAAGAATATTACCTTGCCCAGCACTTGCATTTTTTGGATAAATATTTGAAATCAAGACCTTCCAAATCTAATCTAGAACCACAATGCAGGTCAGATACTCATACGGACGAAAGTGAACTTGATGAGGAGGAGTCAATGTCGCCGTTTCGGCCTCCGTCCCATTCACCCTCTCCACAGGCTCAAAATCATCCTTCGCCGTTATCATCGGACTCGAGTAAAAAAAGTAAAATGCCTACTTTGAAAGACGTCAATCAATCTGCTTTTGATTACTTTAACAGAAAACGACAAAATAGCGAGAAACAAATGCAACCTCTTGATACAGATCTTGCCTTCCTTCAAAGCATGTTGTCTGATATGAAGGCCATGAATCTTGTTCAAAAACGAAGGTTCAAGATGGGAGTAATGCAGTTGGCGGCGCAAATCTTAGATGGAAACGAGGCAGCATCGACATCAGAACCAGCATATTCTACCCGCATTTCTCAAAACAACATAGCCACGGTGTCTTCTATACAACAGCCGTTTCATAATGTTGCACCTCCATCGACAATAGAGCAAAATCAAAATGTTGCACCTCCATCAACAATAGAGCAAAATCAAAATGTTGCACCTCCATCAACAATAGAGCAAAATCAGAATGTTGCATCTCCATCAATATCTGTGCAGGATGAGAATACCCCAACGTTTTTCACTCTATCACCCTATTCAACAATTAGTTCAGTTTCGGCTGCACACGTCACCAATACATCTTTTTTGAATGAAGAATTACCTCTGAACTACACGTACAATTTTTCTACACCAAAGTAATCCATCGGATTACTTTAGTGTAGAAAAATTATACACATCAACATCGGTTTGAGCGTGCACATATTTCAAAAGTTAATTAAACCTTATTATGTAACACAATTTTCTGTTAGTATTAAAGTAATTAAAAAAGATAATGTATTTCACTTACCTTAACGTTATAAGTAATCTTTCTTCAGCACTAATAGATACTCTCCAATTTGTGTGCTTTCTCTGTAAAGCATTTCTCACTTTGGACATGATAATATTAAAACACTGTGGAGTCATTTTATACACTGTGACAAAACGATCTGGGTAATTGTGTAGGTCCTCCATTATTTTAAAAAATCGATTGTCTTCATTGCTTAGCCATACCGGATGTACCCAGTAACGTCTAACCCTCTGTATATTAGCGAGATTTACCAGTGCTAGTACATCTTCATCTTCAGAAGAAGACATGTCGACGTGACAAAATCAGACTGTTGAATGCCGAAAATAGTCCTGACTGCGCGACTGCGTCGCGTCCGCGCCCCGTCTCTTCTATATAACTTCAAAAGTCGCGTCCGTGTCTCGTCTCCGCCCTGTCCGCGACGCGTCCTCGTCTTACGTCTCTTCTGTCTGGCCTGCGCCCTAGAGACAACAGACGGCTAACAGAAAATAACACAATACAGTTCCTAGGCTATTGTTTCTTCAAGAGCGGACGATCAGGTAAGAAGGGCCGAATACTGAGCGCACGCTCTTTTATTGACCATTTCCCTCCAGTCTTGGCTCTGTACACGCCGTTATGACGTTTGTGCTTCGTTGACGTCCCGTACTAATGACCGGGATGCGACAAATATATAAAGCAATAGAGAGGTACTCAAATCAGGTAACTGAATTTAAAACCAACTACCTGACAACCAGTATCTTTAATAACATTGCAAGCTCACTTCAACAACTTTACGACAGACTAGACACACTAGAAAACGCATTAACATTTGCACATCTAGAAAAGATGCACCCTAGCATTATCGACCCTTCACATCTAATAGAACAATTAAATAATATCCAAAACGAAATCACAGGAAACTTGCCATTTGCCCCAAATATAAACAACATTCAATTATGGGAAAAAGCTATTACAGTAAAAGCATATAGTACCAATGAAAGTATTAACTTTATACTAAACATACCAATAGTTGCTGAACAACCCTATAACCTCCTACACCTATTTTCCATCCCTAACAACAATAATACTATCCTGATACCCAAAAATCTTCTCCTTGTCTTGGGAAAGAATGAGTTTGCCCTATCCTCACGAGCCATGCACGAGGATAATAGAAGATGAAGTCATCTGCAAGCACCTGGAATGGAACACTCTACTGCACTCAGATGATTGCCTAGCTCAACTTATCCAGCACCAAGAACCACACAACTGCACCTATGCAACTGCAACCTTCGAAAACAACATCATCCAGCAAATCAAAGACAACAACTGGATAGTTATCATGAAACAGGAAGAAGTCATCAAAACAACCTGCGGTCACGACGTGCAATATCAACGCAACAAAGGCGTCTTCCTAATCACAACAGACAACAACTGCAAGGTACAAGTAATGGACAGAACTCTTACTACGCATCAAAGGTACATAAATGTGAAAGAAACCATACCACTACCACGCGCACCCCAAACACCAAAAGTCCTACCAATAAAAATTAAATTAGAAAACATCGAATTAGACAACCTGAAGAAAGCCAGAAAAAGTGGTCTTCAATAATAGATCCGGTAATCATCACCAGTACACCTAGCTGGTCATCAATATCACTATACATAATCATCATAGTAACAGGAAGTGGTATCATCATAGTAGCAGCAATCTACAAGTTCTGGTGGATACCAAGATCAGCACATTCTCCAGTCCTGCAACATCCTGAAGACGATGCAGTCCAACATCAGTCGCAACCTTCGGCGCGCCTTCATCTTAAGGGGGGAGGAGTTATATAAGCGAAACCTTAGCTATATACACTTATCAAGGCTATTAGACAATAGCCTCCTTTGTTAATTAGGTAATAAATATAATAGCACGTATACCTTCCTGGTATCATAAAGATAACAGGAAACATTTAGGATAAGCACCCTTTGTATAAAAATAGTATACATATAAGATTATTATGACCTAATAAAGCAGTCTTAATCCGCTCTTCAAGCTGAACACGTTCTTCAAGTTGTCTTTTTAAAAAGCCTTTCGCCTCCGCCTCAACTCAATTCACTTTTAAATTATTATAGGGCAGATATTTTTGTTTGTGTTAATGAAAACATGTTATTCACAAATAAAAATATGAAATAAAAATTTATAACAACATACCAAAGGAAATAAGAGCTCCTCTAAAATATTTTAAATTAAAGTTGCATAAATGGTTGGTAGACAATTGTTTTTATAATGTAAAAGAATTTCTTAATAAAAAAGTGACTGACAGATATGGTTACAAAGTTTTATTTTTTATATTGTTTTATCAATGTTTTCTGTGTTGTTTTTTTTTATTACTCATTTACCTATATTATTATTAAGATTTTGTATGTTTCATAATAACATGCTCTCATATTTGTATGCCATTATATGGTAAAACATGTTAAGTTCACATTACTATCATTATAAGACCCTATGTACCATGTTTTTACACAAATAAATTATTCTTTTCTATTCTTATATAACTCGTCCGCCTTAGAATTTCTTTAAATGACACCAAAGCTGTAGCATCACTATAGTTGGTATTATTTGAGTTCTAAAAATCCGTTTTTCACACATTTCGAGTAAACTACTAACTGTAACAAATGAAGTTATCTTGCCAGAACATGATGTATTGTCGTATAAACTATAATAAACTGCATACCCAAAAATACCAGGAGTACCGGCCGAGCGCGGCTCGCGAGTCTCGCTCGCGAGCCAATAGTTCGGCTGGTGTGGACGGCGCTCGGGCTTCCTCGGGCGCACGTTGGCTCGCCCGAGCGGCGCTCGGCCCCGGGCCATGCGTTGTCGGTTTTTACCGATGCTCAAAGGCGGCTCAGTCTCAGTCTGAGCTGCTCACCCGGTGTAGACGGACGTAAAGACACTCGCGAGCCAGTGAATTAAGAATGGATAAAGAAGACAGTATTCGCTTAATACAACTTTACGGAAGCTTCAAAATGTTATGGGATTCGAAAGATCCAAATCATTTAAATAAAAGTAAGCGAGAAGATTGCTGGAGGAAGATCTCTAAGGAAATGAAGTTACCTGTACCCGAGTTGAAAAAAAAACTTGACTCATTGACAGGTTCATACCGACGAGAAAAGTCAAAGCAGAGAAAAAGTTATATCACTGGTTCAGGTAAAGTTTCTTTTATTTAATTATATTGAATGTTAGATTAATTAATCTCATTGTCAAATATCCATATGAACAACATTTACTATAGGACACACCATAGGAAACGAAAAATATCTATAACGTCTACATATTTGTTACAGGCGCCGACGAAATTTATATATATCGAAGTGGTTTGGTTTCAAATATTTTGACTTTATGTCATAAAGATGAAACAGGAATTACAAAAGAAGGCGGAATAGATAACGTAAGTCCTTTATTTATGTTTATTTTCAAAATTAGTTGAACATTAATATTGATGCTGCCATGGAATTATTCCGTTTGTTACAAAATGTGTTGCTAAATGTAGACGAATATCTTTAGCACTTACAGTACCTCTGCCCGGAATGGCCTTTAGAGGTAATAGTGCTGTAGATGGAATATTGTTTATCCATTGACCAGGAATAAATGAACCATCCACTTCTCTATCATAATATTCTGGTGGAATAGAATAGTTATTTCTTCGTAAGTAATTATATAAATACACTGTTGCTAAGACAACTTTTGTAGCTTTTTCTGGCTCTAGGAGGATAGGTTTCCTAAGGACTCTGTAGACTGAACTTAAAATACCAAAGGCATTTTCAACGACTCTGCGAGCTCTGCTAAGTCTGTAATTAAATACTCTTTCTTTGGAACCCGCCTCTGGATTACCTTCAAATGGTTTCATAGTATATTTGGTAAGCATAAAAGCTTTGTCGCCCAATATGAAATATGGTATTTTCATTATGTACGGTATTTGTAGTATCTGCGCTTTAGGAATGTTCAGTTGACAGTTTTCTAATTTTCGATATAAAAACGTATTTTTAATAACTCCGCCGTCGGAAATACGCCCTTTACTTCCGACATTAACAAACAAGAATTTGTAATTAGCATCCACGAGAGCGAAGAGCACTATACTAGGAAAATTTTTGTAGTTGTCATAATCAGTACTTATATTGATGGGTCTTGAAGAGTTACGTGTTTCCCGTCCAGAGCCCCTATAACATGTGGGAAGTTCCTTTTTATTTCAAATTCATTTGATACTGCTAGCCATTCTTCTTCTGTGGACGGTGTCTGCAAATAACAAAATAAACATTATTTTTGCAGAGCAATCCTTCTCAAAAACCAGAACCATCACAACAGTCTACGCCATCGCCACAACAACCCGAGCCATCGCCACAACAACCCGAGCCATCCCCACAAGAACCCACGCCAACGCTACAGGAACCATCGCCATCGCCACAACAACTATTGCCATCGTCACAACAACCATCACCATTGCCTCAACCATCGCGAAAGAAAAGACGGCTGAATACGAATGCACAAAATGATTCTATTGACAATATATTGAAGGACACTTTTGCCATAATTGAGAAAAGTTTAACTTCCATAAATGATCGATGTGTAGCATTCGGTAATCATATTGCACATGAACTCAGAAAATATGATCCTTATACTCAATCATGTGTAAAAAATGCTATTAATACTATTCACGAAGCGGACATGGGAAAATATCAAGCACCGTTTAAACGGCGCGCAAACACGCGAGCCGAGCCTGGCTCCGCTCGTGGTTCGCCGCGCCACGCGCTGTGTAAACAACTGCGCTCGGCGCGGCTCGGCAAAGTTCGCACGATCCATCACTTGTCGGTTTTTTCGACACAGATCAAAGGCGCGCGCGCCATCTGCGGCTCGGCTTGTGTTAATACGCGCCGTCTAAACAGATAACACAGAGCGCGCGACGAAGGAAGACCTATTTTGTTTTTTTAGCGAAGTTTTTAATTGGGGATTGATTTTGTACGAGATGGAGTGGAGCAACGAGAAGATTCAGCTCTTCATTGAATTGTACGAAGAGGAACCGGCCATATGGAACCCAAAAGACCCAGGTCACAAAAGCCGCAACAATGTGCACGATGCTTGGACAAAAATAAAAACTAAGTTCTGTGAGGGGACCGGGGAAAGTATATCAGTGGAAGAATTAAAGAAAAAGAAGGAAAATTTAATGGCCACTTACAGAAAATTAAATACGAAAGTGAAGTCAAGTTCAACAAGCGGGAGTGGTACGGATGACATGTTTAAACCTAATTGGCCATTTTACGAACAAATGGCCAAGTTCCTGCATGGTGTATACAAACCAACAACAACGAAGAGTTCAGAGGTGAGGAACTATCTTTTTAATCTTTATTTAATTTAACTATTAAAACATGAGTAAATATCAAGACCAATTTAATATTCATTTTGCCAGCTTACTGCGCCATTTGTTGTGAAATATTCAGCAAATTTATCTCGTACAGTTTTAGCCGCTAATGTTGCTCTTCTAGGTATTCTCCTAATCGGTACTAGTGATGTGATTCCGTTTTGATCACTTCGCCACAAACCAGGTTGAACCTCACCGTTAATATCGGTATCGAAAGTTCCATGCGGCGTATAATTCTGTTTTGAATTGTTACTCCTCCTCAAAAAGTTATGTAGCAAAACACATGTCATAACTATAACTGACACTTTTTCTGGTGCCAGTAAAATTGGAGACCTAAGTATTCGAAATACAGCAGACATTATTCCAAACACATTTTCGACGATTCTGCGGGCGCGTGATAGACGGTAGTTGAATACTCTCTCCTTTGTCCCTTTATCATGAATCCCGGGGTACGGTTTCATCATGTTTTCCGTCAATGCAAATGCACTATCTGCTACTATCACGTAGGGCAGAGGATCATTTTTAAGTGGGAGAGGTTTATCCGGCGGGAAATTTAGTGCACGTTCTTCAATTTTTTGGGACATGCTGGAGTTTCGGTAGACTCCACCATCACTTATTCTACCTTGGCACCCTATGTCTACATATGTAAAGTTATAGTTTGCATCTACTAATGCTAATAGCACCACACTAAATGTTCCGTGGTAATTGAAATATTCTGTACCGCTGTGCGTGGGGCACTGAATTAATATATGTTTTCCATCAAGCGCACCAATGCAATGTAGAAAATTCCACCTTTTGTCAAATTGCGCTTCTATTTTTAACCATTCTTCTGCAGTTCGAGGCAACTGTAACAAATTTTGAAATATTTTATTAATGTCAAATTCACTTTTTCAGGACACCGTTGATCCTGACGTTGAATTAAACGAAGAGGAAGTAGTTATTCGCGAAGGTAACGAAGATAATGTAGTTGATCGAGAAAATGAATCTTCTGCTAATACAGACACAGTGAATCCAGTTATTTTCAAAAAGCCGACTAATGCAAGCAATAAAAAGGAAGTAAACAGAAAGCGGAAAATTGAACATCAAATGGAACAAGCGTACGATATCCTTAAAAAAATAAGTACAGAGCCAGAACCGGTTGAAGACGAATGCACTTTATACACAAAATTATTATGTGTAAAGTTAAAATCCATGGACGTATTGACTCGTGACATCGCCATGCACGAGATTGATAATGTAATGTTTCGCCTAAAACAACAGCAAGCGTTTCCACGATTTCAGAGTCCACCTAATCAACCATATGCAGGACTTCACTTGCCTCAAAATCCATTAGCTCCTAGTTATTATCAAAACATGCAATCGTCAGTGGGTTATCAAACGTCATCTTATCAGCCATCGCCACAGTCCCATTCTCAACACAAAACAAACTTTCAACCATCTCCACAGTCTCATTCTCAACGGCGAGCAAACTTTCAGCCATCTCCACAGTCTCATTCTCAACAATCTGCGTACTTCCAGCCGTCACCACAGTCACATTCTCAAGAATCAGCAGATTTCCAGCCGTCTCCACAGTCACATTCTCAACACAAAACAAACTTTCAACCATCTCCACAGTCTCATTCTCAACGGCGAGCAAACTTTCAGCCATCTCCACAGTCTCATTCTCAACAATCTGCGTACTTCCAGCCGTCACCACAGTCACATTCTCAAGAATCAGCAGATTTCCAGCCGTCTCCACAGTCACATTCTCAAGGATCTGCATACTTCCAGCCATCTCCCCAGTCACATTCTCAAGAATCTGCAGACTTCCAGCCGTCTCCACAACCACATATTCAAGTCTCTGCAGACTTCCAGCCATCTCCACACTCAATTTCGCAACAATCGTCTGATATGGAAGAGTATTCTCATTCTCAACCATTTCCTGGGTTTGAGTCTCTTTCTAAAGAGCAATCAATTGATCAATTGTATGCAGATGCAGTTTCTAAAATATTTGAAAAATCTGAATAAATTATAAACGCTCACCTTGACTTCTTCTCGCAACTCTTGAATCAAAGCCTGGCAAACTTCCATTATGCATGTAGCTATTGTAGATTTTGAAAACTTGAATAGGTAGGCCAAGCTGCTAAATTTATCACCCGTCGCAAGAAACCTGAGAGTTACAGCCAGTCTTTCTTGAATCGGAATACATTTTCTCATGTTAGTGTCTTGTTTTGCGATGAATGGTCCGATTTTGTTGAGCAGATATTCGAAATCAGCTGCGGACATCCGACAAAAATTTTCGAAATATCCAGAGGGTTCTCGAGTTAGGTCATATAGCAGATCTGTAGCATTGTACCTAAAATATTGAAAATAATATTATATTGTACCTAAGATTATTATTATAAAAAGAAAGAATTAATCTGTCTAATTCTTGAATAAATGATTGAAAAATAATTATTATGTTCTTTATTCATTTCAAGACTAAAAGGCTAGGTTTGTTTACAATACGTTTATATGTAGGTAACTAGGTATGAGGTATGGAAGTGAGACTTTCTACCGCTATCAGGATCCTGGTCATATAATATGTAAATATACTGGTCATATAGTACTAATTAGAGATGCAACGAATAGTTGTTTGGCCGGATACCGGATATTCGGCCTGACCATCGGCCAAATATTCGGTATCCGGCCTCCGAATATTCGGCTGCCAAATTTTATCAACAATACCTATATTTTGAGTTGAACATAAACATGGCTCGCATCGTGCAGATTGTGATCTGTTTCGTTTAGGCAACAAAGATACTGTTAGATTCGGACATCAGATATAATAAATATATACTGACTTTATATAAAAATATAAACTTACGTTTTGCGACTCTTATACAATGACACCATCCACCACCGTCTTTTTCGTCTTTCTTTTGTTTTCAAATATTCACCACAGAGCAAAATAATAGCAGCTGCTGCAGCAAGGCGTTTTCTTTTATCCATATTGAAGAACGAACAAGCGGACAGCTCGGTTCAACAGCGCTATGTGTAGCGGCGTTGCCACGGACGGCTCGGCTGGCGTAGGATCGTGCTACCCCGCGTCGTTTAAACGAGCAGGCTTGCGTCCGTATTTAGCCGAGCCGCATCTCCACGGACGGCTCGGCTCGCGTAGGATCGGGCTAGCCCGCGTCGTTTAATCGTAGCTTAAGATGTATAGACCAGGATATTACACACAGCCACCCACTACCACGTCAACCATAACTTCCGCTGAAAATCTGCAGAACACACAATTTAGTCCTGCTACTACTACAGAAACATCAGACTTTAATTTTGATGACAGCTCCGTCATTTAAATATGAGGCAGATAAATAAATAATTTGATAATTATTTACCTTAACGTAACCACTGAGGGCGTCTATAATTGCATCACACGCTTCTGGAACTGTAGTTGATATAGATTGTTTCGATACTCTAAAAAGATATTGAAGGAAGACTGCTATAGGAGTCTCCTGTTGCCAAATATCTCAATGTTATCATAGTCCATTGAAAAGTTACATTTGGGGTTGCGTTTTTTAGAGGACGCAATTTTATTTTTTTGATGTGTCAGTCAGTGTAAAGCTAAAACTAAGTTTGTGGGGTCGCCACCCTTGTCCCCCGGCCGCCATCTTGAAAATAGGGGTTGAAATGGTTTTTACGATATAATTATCTCTTAAACTATTTATTTGATAAAAAAAAAATTTTAACATTTTTTGTTGCAAATTAAATTCTCTACTACTTTGGTCCAGTAACTTTTTGTCGTAGAACAATAAATAAAAAAGTTATAAGCGAAAATCTTCAGAAATTCGAGAAAAAATAATATATTTTTTGATGTAACTTTTTTTTATCATTTTACGAAAAAATGATATCTGACCATTTTTGTTGTTTGTTACAGCGCTCCGAAGTGAGTACTATTTTTCAGTACTCTTAACTATACCTATATTATACGTGTGTATTAATAGTATGTCATCAGATATTGTTTTTTTTTTTATTTACTTTGTTATTATAATTTTTTTAATTATAATTTTTTGCAATATTATTAAAAAATAATTATATGCTGTTTTTCACTCTTTAACAGGATTTAACAATTATTGATTTTTAAAATAATTTTAAATGTCATGGCTGTTACTGAGAATACTGTTCAGGTAGAAAATACCCAAGTGACCATGAGGGAACAAAAAAACAGCTGCCTGCTATTGTTATTATTATTCCTAACCTCTGTTATTGTAAGAATAGCTAATAAAAATTTTTCTCGAATTTCTGAAGATTTTCGCTTATAACTTTTTTATTTATAGTTCTACGACAAAAAGTTACTGGACCAAAGTTGTAGAGAATTTAATTTGCAACAAAAAATGTTAACAATTTTTTTTATCAAATAAATAGTTTAAGAGATATGTCGTAAAAACCATTTCAACCCCTATTTTCAAGATGGCGGCCGTGGGACAAGGGTGGCGACCCCACAAACTTGGTTTTAGCTTTACACTGACCCCCCCTACACATCAAAAACATAAAATTGCGTCCTCTAAAAAACGCAAGGTTAGGCCTAAAAAATGTAACATTTCAATGGACTATCAGCACTCTTTCGGATACAGTTATTGCTTCTCTGTAGTTAGTGTCACATTTTTGTATTTTCACAGCCACTAAGGAGCACAAATATTCAATGTCTCCCGCAGACATGCGTGTAAAATTTGAGACTGAATGGTCGATTGTTAGTTCCTTTAACAAACTGTTGCCGTATTGGTTTCGATTTTTTAATCCAGACTTTTCGTTTCTCTTTTTTTATTATATATCCAGATAACATAAGCGCCGTAGCACCTCATAATACGTGGTTTTCCATCGTTACACGGAGAGAAACTGAATGCTCAAACCGGCTCACCTTGGCTTGCGAGCCCGGCTCGGAACTTTTTACAAATTAGCTCGGGTGCCACGGCTCGCGAGCGGCGCTTAGCCGGTCTGGACGCGGCTAATAGAAAAGTAATGTTGAAACTAGACGTGGGTTATTACTTTTTGGAATTAAAACAATGGCCGGGCCTACAAAAGATAAGCAGGTAGATACAAGAAAAATAGCCTTTACCCTACCGCCATACAATGCTGTGTTACCCCTCCCCCAAGCCCCAACCCTTGCACCGCTCGTTTCGCCGCCCGCGCCTGTTTATTTCCTTAGTACCGAGAGCAACGTTGCCGTAAACTGCCGTGCGTGTACGTTTGTGTGATTTTTCAGGTAGCTCCCGCTCGCTTTACGTTCTTATGTTGTTTTTGTTATCACCTTTGTTAAGTTTTAATATTTTCTGTTACGTTTTGGACTTTGTTATTGACTGTTACGTGTCTGTGTGGGTAATAAACTCATGGAAGACTGTATCTTGTGTCGTGAACCGACAGAGAATCGGCGAAGATATGAATGGACTTCCCGAGAAAGGGATCATCTTGATATAGCCCAAATAGTGATTGAAGAATTGATAGATAGACAGGTAAGATCACAGTAATTTGATATACGATTATATGTAATATTTTTGGATTTACGATTTACATTTGAAAATACGTTCGTTTGATAATGAAAACGATTTTTTTCTTTTCAGTTGGAACGTACTGAGTTCATTTGCCGACCAGGTAGGCAAAGAACAGAAAAAAGGTACCGGCGACGTATTCGAGATGTTGAAGAGCAAGTTGGCCAAGAAGATAATCAACCCGTAAATACAAATCCAATACCTACTTCGTTGGATTTGCCGGGTCTACTTCGCGCACCAAATACGTCAAATAGTTGTTTATTCCAACATTGTGTAAATGAATCTCGCCGTCGTATTCCCGAAAACATCACTCTTCGCATGCTGTGCCGATATAGTTATTTTGTACCCGAAAGTGCACGTGTATGCAGTGAACATTTGGAGCAAAATCTGTGGCATTTACTGCCATTGCAAGACAATGCATCTACGGAATTCACTGCTGCACAGATAAGTAGTATTGTTTCAATACTACAAAGACATATTACTCAAGATATTATTGATTTTGAACAATACGAAAATATGACACCAGACGAGTTTTATACCTGGATAGGTTTAAGTCAAAACCAGTTTGCGGAATTACTGGAAGACTTACCAAGGTTGAGGTCAGTAAACAAAAACCAATATTAGTTAAGTTAAGAATAGGAGACTCAAATGCAAGGCTTGCTAATACACTTGACGCTCATTGCACTGTGTCGACAGACGCAATCCTACAAGAGAAGTGATTTATGTTATGGTTCAACCGACGTGAGTCTATGTGCGGAGCCACACCAACCTAAACAATAGCCATGGTAGTAACACTTAATTAAAAAAAACTTTTTTGTATTTAAGTGACGCAGGTACACCTCGACTGGATGTCGGGGACGACGAAGAGGAAATTTTAAATTATTTCCAAAGAGACCCTACGCTGTCTACACGAATGATAGCTCGCCGTATGGGACGCTCTCAATGGAAGGTGTGGTACACTCTTCACGAAAGTGACCTCCATCTTTACCATTACACACCTGTTCAGGCCATAGAAGAAGGGGACCCTTTAAGAAGAATGCAGTTTTGCAGATTTTTAATAAATGCGGACGTTGAAGATAGAAATTTTTATTATTTTTTTAAAAAAAAAATATGGACTGACGAGTCCAAGTTTGATAAGGACGGCATTACAAATTATCATAATGCTCATTACTGGAGTGAACGAGCCATGGGTAATCCACACCTAAAAAGACAAAAAGGTTCACAGAGAAGGTTTAATCTAAATGTGTGGATGGGTATAATTAATAACCGCTTGATTGGACCACATTTCCTACCGCAAAACCTCGATGGGGTTGAATATGAAAATTTCCTGAGGAATGTATTTTTTGAATTACTGGAAGATGTGCCGCTAGAAACGAGGCGAAACATGATATTCATGCATGATGACTGTCCGGCGCATTTTAGGCTAGCTGTGAGAAATTGGTTAGACCAACACTTCCCCGGCCGATGGATAGGTAGAGGTGGTCCAATACCATGGCCGGCACGTAGCCCCGACCTCACACCCATGGACTTCTTCGTGTGGGGTCGAATGAAAACTTTGGTTTATGCCACTGACGTCCCTGTACCAAACGTTGAAGACTTGTGCAACAAAATAATCAACGCAGCGCAAGAAATACAAAGGGAGCTTACAGACTCAAGGGTTGTTAAAACGGGTGTCGTAAGAAGAGGACGAGCTTGTATTAGAAATAATGGTGGGCACTTCGAAAATGAACTGTAGACAGTTTTTTATTCAATAAATTTTTATTCTTCAGTGGTTTGGTTTTTTCTTTCATTTTTATTATTAGTCTTATCTTGATGGTTCCTTAACCGATTTTGGATTTTAATATTGTTGTAACATCACTATTTAGTATGTTACTAATATGGTCTTCACTAGTAAATGTATTATCTGTGGTCTGCGGCACTCTGCCACACTTCATGTCATGATGTAGAACCTAATACATCTCCTGTGTGTCTCTTACCAATAAACCTGTATCATACCCAACGGACTCTCATTTATAAGCATCCAACATAACATGGTGTCAGAAGTGGTTTAAGAAGAATCATTCAAGAAAAAGTCGAGGTCGTCGAAGAAAATGCCGGACCAAGCGGACGTCAGCCATGATGGTGAGACAAATTTTCAAACACGTGTGAAGCAATTAAATATTTCGTCAGATACCACGAACAATAACGCTGAAACGTGGAAAAGATGGTGGCAACAACTTGAGTTATATTTGTTAGCCACAGGTCTAGATAAGTCAAGCGAGAAACGGAAAATCGCAATTCTGTTACATTGCATTGGAGAACGAGGTCTCAATATATTTAACTCATTTAACCTCAAAATAGACAAGAGCACGCTTGACGAAGTCAAATCGAAATTTGACAAATTCTTCGAGCCAAGAAGAAACGTGACCATGTGCAGGTATCTATTCTTCACACGAAAGCAGGAAAAATCCGAAAGCATCGACGAATTCCTCACGGATTTGGAGAATAGAAGCAGAGAATGTGAGTTTGGCACGCTCAGGGAATCGCTCATCAAAGATATTTTCATTGCAAACCTCAATTTAGACTTGTCACATGTGCGTCAAAGGTTACTGCAAGAACATGACTTAACCTATCAGAGAATGCAAGAGCTAGCGAGGACGCTCATAGTCGCACAGCAAGATGCTGAGAAAATAGTCAAAGGAAGCAGCATCGCCAGTCAACGAACGTCAGAAAACGTCATGCATCTCAGTCGGAGGAGCCGTAGTCGAGGAGATCGTCGACAGCGAGCTTCCAGTCGCAAGTCAGCTTCAAGCAGTCGCAAGCCAGCTTCAGGCAGTCGCGAGTCACCTTCAGCTTCAGGCAGCTTGAAGACATGTAGCCGCTGTGGGCAGTCTCATCGCTACAAGTGTCCAGCCCAAGGAGTTCAATGCAGGTCATGTAAATCTTACAATCATTTTGCTAAATTTTGTCACAAAAATAAAAAAGTCAGTCAGTTGCAATCGTTTAATTCAGATAATGGTAGTCAAGATTATTTCGTTGGTATGCTGAATAGTCAAAGTCATAATGGTCACAGTCATAATAGTCATTCTCACAGTCAGTCACTCAGTCAGAGACACAGGAACACACAGACACACAGTAAGACATCCATCCATCCCTATGATGAGAAAAGTGACATGTCGGAGAGATTTATTATCCAGTCAAATAGTCAGAGTCCCAATTCATATCACATGTATGAAAACAATTACATGTCGGATAGATTTTTTATCCAGTCAAATAGTCAGAGTCCCAATTCATATCACATGTATGAAAAAAATGTCATGTCTGAGAGATCCAATGTCCAGTCAAAAAGTCAAAAGAAAAAATGTCAGAGTCTCAATGATGAAATCAGTCACATGTCTGAGGGATTTCACAATAAGGCACAGTCGTCCAGTCAGTCACACAAAGGATCATCAGTCGTCAATACTTTGAATCATTCAAAGCAGTCGTGGGAAATTAGCTTATTGGTAGGTGATACAAAGGTTAAATGTATCATAGACTCAGGAGCAGATGTCAACATAATGTCAAAACAAACATTTAAAAATGTTAAAAGTCAAAATAAGCTGTCAAAATTGTCACTTGTCAAATGTCAAGTAAATGTCACAGGATTTGGTGGAAAATCCATTCCGATTTTAGGCAAAGTCAACTTAAGTTGTAATTTTTGCTTAAACAATAAGAACATTGTTGAAAACATAATGTTTATTATACCAGATATAGAGTGTCCAAATGTCCTTGGTCTCCCAATTTGTGAAAAGTTAGGTATAATAAAACGTGTCTTTTCAGTGTCAAAACAAGACTTTTGTGAACAAATTCATACACAATATAATGATGTATTCCAGGGTCTTGGCTGTCTGCCTCCAGTCTGTCATCTGAAACTCAAGCCTGATGCAGTACCATGTGTGGATCCGCCCAGGAAAGTCCCATTCGCATTACAAGGGAAACTGCGTGAGGAGTTGGATCGCATGGAGAAAATGCAAGTCATAGTAAAGGTTACAAAACCTACAGAGTGGGTTAATTCAGTCGTTGTAACAGTAAAAAGTTCAGGTCAGTTACGAATTTGTCTTGATCCCAGAAATTTAAATAAAAATATCATGAGGGAACATTATCCACTCAAGTCAATTGATGAGATTAGGTCTCAGCTCGAAGGGGCTGTATGTTTTTCTCACTTAGATGCATTTTCAGGATTTTGGATGCTACGTTTAGATGAATATAGTTCAGAATTATGTACTTTTCAAACACCATTTGGTAGATATAAGTATTTAAGATTACCCTATGGCATAAATGCCTCGTCTGAAATATTTCAAAGAGTCATGATGAATCTATTTGGTGACATAGAAGGCGTACTTATATTCATCGATGACATCTTAGTCTATGGACCAAATGAGTCAGTTCATAATGAAAGATTACACAAAGTCATGCAAAGAGCTCGTCAAGTCAATTTAAAATTTAACAAGTCAAAGTGTAAATTTTCACTGTCAGAAGTATGTTTTTTAGGTTATGTCTTCAGTAAACATGGTGCAAGGGCAGATCTCGAGAAGGTCAAAGCAATTGTCAACATGCCTACACCACAAAATGTCAAAGAGTTACAGAGAATACTAGGTATGATAAACTACCTAGGACCTTTTATAAGTAACCTGTCAGAAAAAACACAAATATTAAGAAATCTTTTGAAAAAAGATTCAGTCTGGACTTGGGATGAGAATCATAGTCAATGTCTGAGGAAACTGAAAGATGAAATCACAAATTCACCAGTTTTAGCTCATTATAATCCCAAGATTCCATTAGTCCTGTCAGTCGATTCGTCAAAGTCAGCGTTAGGCGCAGTCATTTTACAGAAAAATAAACCAATAGCATACAGTTCAAAAACCTTAACTGAAACGCAAGAAAGGTATGCTCAAATAGAGAAGGAGCTGCTAGCAATTCAATTTGGTTGTGAAAAATTTCACCAATATGTATATGGTAATAGAGTCACAGTTCATACTGATCACAAACCTTTAGTCTATCTATTTAAAAAACCATTACATGATGTCCCAGCTAGATTACAGCGTATGATGTTAACTTGTCAAAAATATGATTTAGAAGTTATACATGTCCCAGGCAAAGAAATGTTCATATCAGACACATTGTCAAGAGCAGCTTTGAAAGAACATTATAGGCCTGAAAATGAATCAGAAATGTCTTGTCATGTCAATCTAATGTATGCTAACTTAGCAATTACAGATGAATATAGCACAAAATTGGCTCAGGAAACTAAGAAAGATGAAACCCTGCAGCTATTAATAAAGTATTATAATGAAGGTTGGCCAAAAACCAAAAATAGTGTCAGTCCATTAATAAAACCATTCTGGAATATACAAGGAGAAATCCATAAAATTAGAGATTTAGTATTCAAAGGCTCAAAATTAATAGTACCACAGTCAATGCATAAAGAAATGTTAGTAAAAATTCACAAAGGTCACCAAGGTATAAATAAATGTCTAAACTTAGCTAAAGAATCTCTTTATTGGCCAAATATGTCTAGTGATATTAAGAATTTAGTAGAACAATGTCTAGTGTGTGCAAAATTCAAACCATGTAACCAAAAGGAACCACTACAGAATTATGAAATAAGCAAATATCCATGGCAACAAGTCGGTATTGATTTAATGCATTTCGATAGTTTAGTATATTTAATTGTCACTGATTATTATTCAAAATTTATAGAAATTGCATTATTAAATAACAACAGTACATCAAAAAATGTAATAACTCATTTAAAGTCCATATTTGCTCGTCATGGAATACCATTGTCACTGGTATCAGATGGTGGACCTCCTTTTCAGTCAGTTGATTTTAAAAATTTTATGGAAGAATGGGACATAGAACATATTGTAACTAGCCCATATCATTCACAGTCTAATGGACAAGCAGAGAGTTCAGTCAAAATCATAAAAAACATGCTAAGAAAATGCAAAGAAAATGGATCAGATCCATACATAGCATTGTTACAATACAGAAATACAGGTAAAAATTATTTTTCATCACCAGCACAGTTACTCATGTCTAGGAACTTAAGAGATAACATTCCAACATCATATAAGAAGTTGAAGCCAAAAGTGGTAACATTTAAAGATTACAAAGAGTCTGTCAAGAAAAATGATAAAAATAAGTCAAAATACTACAATAAAAATGCCAAGTCAATGTCTATGTTACATCATAATGATCATGTCTATTTTAAGAGAAACCCTAGTAGCAACTGGGAACAAGCTATTGTTAAGCAAAGATTGTCAAATAATAGATCATATGTTGTTGAGGATGTCAATGGAGTTAGGTATAGGAGGAATAGAATACACTTAAGACATAAATATTCTCATAATTGTGCTAACCCTCCCATGCAATCCAACTCGTCACAAAGGGGAGAGGAAGGTGACAGACAGGAGTCTAGGCATCAAGAATCCTCATCTCAGCAATCCTCAAATGTAACAACTAGGTCAGGTCGTATTGTAAAACCTACCAGAAGGTTAATTGAAGAAATGGATTAAGTTAAATTATAAATAGAGTCATAAGTAAAGTTTAAGTAACTATAAGTATAATTAAGCATGTTGTCTTGTATAAAATTAAATAGCATAGCACTTATATTAATTGTCAGTCAGGGGTCTAATTTGAACTCAACAAGGGGGATGTTGTAACATCACTATTTAGTATGTTACTAATATGGTCTTCACTAGTAAATGTATTATCTGTGGTCTGCGGCACTCTGCCACACTTCATGTCATGATGTAGAACCTAATACATCTCCTGTGTGTCTCTTACCAATAAACCTGTATCATACCCAACGGACTCTCATTTATAAGCATCCAACATAACAAATATGTCATTTGAAAGGGAACGAAACGTAGAAGTTTTTTAATAATATTTTGTACGTAATAATAAAGGGTGACTTTTTAAAGAAAATTGATGTTTTATTAGCCATCAAAGTATTTTTTTTACATTTTCCGTTTTTGTTTAGCAGTTTTTGCATAAAATAATGACAGTTGCGGAAATTTAACAATTAATATTACTTATTTAGAATATCTTTGTTGCAAAACAAAAAAAAGTAGGCCAAAATCACTTTTTTTTAGGATTTATTACTATTTGAAAATTTTTTGTAGGAATTTCTGGGTTACACTCTTCAAGTAGGAATATCTTGGAAAGGGTTAAGTAAGGACGATAGGTCTCATAGTGATATCTGTTGGAATAACCCTAGACTACCTCCCCTTAACGGCTCCGCCACTAATTTCCAGTCACCCTGTATATTCAAATGTGGCGAAACAACATTCCACAGATGGTTACAAATAGAACGGAATGCTTTTTTGGAAGATTTCGTGCACTTAAATCTTGGGTTTGATCACATGACTCGTGAAGACGTAGTACAACGGAACCTGACACTGCCCAACAATCTGTTCGGGAACCCCTCGAGTCCAGAAGCAGAACGAAAAGCAATAACTATTGTTGATGGTACATGTGTGTACTTGTAAAAAGTGGCAATTACTTTTTTCAACGTGAGTCTAAGGGCCTCTTTCACCACCCTCAAGTAAAGTGACGAGTAGGCTAATCGTCAGTTAAAGTCACCCGTAACTACATGTGCGAGTTTCACGACGTTCGAGTAGCACTAATCATAAGATTAACTGACCAGTAACTTACTTGCCACGTAGTCTGCCAATTAGGGTGTTTACTTGACAGTTAACTGTAGCGTCTGTTGTCATTAGTGCATATCACCAACGATAGTTTTCAAAATATATTAATAGAAATGGATTTTACTGATATAATTGACCATCAGTTAGATGAATTAGAATATTCCACGGCGGCGCGGCGAATACCGAGGATTCGTGTCTTTAAATTCCGTATTGATTATTTTACGGACCTAGATGAAACTGATTTTTTTGCTAGATTTCGTTTATCGAAGTCTGCAGTGAACCAAGTGCATAACTTTATAAAACATAAAACAATGCCTAAATCGCAAAGGTGAGTGGTATTTTTTTTCAAGTGATTCTATTAATACAACCTGTCAAATCATAACGTAGGTAAGTACGTTACCTAGGTCTAGGTAGGTAGGTACGTAATTCATGAGAATTCTTTATTTCAGAAATCAAGCAGTTTCATCAAAAACAAGTCTACTGTTAACATTAAGGTATCTCGCTACGGGATCTTATTTAACAAGTGCAGCTGATTTCTGTGGTGTCAGTCCACCAACAGCAAGCCGCGTTGTTAAGAAAGTTACTGAGGCTATTGCTCAGCTACGCCCAGTTATAATAAGGTTCCCTGACGATATAAGTACTCTTCAAAATGGTTTTTATGAAATCGCAAGATTCCCCACTTCCCCAGGGTAATAGGAGCACTAGATTGTACCCATGTTTCAATAAAGTCACCTGGTATGTTTTATTTCTGTTACATGAATGTAATAATACAAGACTTGCCTATGACAAGTTTTAAATGTGATACTTAAGATTTCAGGAGGCGATTCAGCTGAAAACTACAGAAATAGAAAATCTAATTTCTCAATTAATGTTCAGGTGGTTTGTGACAGCAAATTAAAATGCTTGGATGTTGTAGCGAGATGGCCCGGGTCTGTTCATGATCAGACAATTTTTAATAATTCTTTTTTAAAACAAAGGTTTGAAAGTGGTGTATTTAGAGATGGCATACTTCTTGGTGATAGTGGATATGAGTTAAAACAGTATATTCTGACACCCTTTCTGAACCCGTCCTCTCCTGCAGAAAATTTATATAATGAGTCACACATAAGAACAAGGAATACCGTTGAAAGATGTGTTGGTGTATGCAAAAATAGGTTTCCTGTTCTTAGACGACAGATAACGTTAAAGTTAGATCGTGTGCAAGCTATAATAGTTGCCTGCTTTGTGTTACATAATATAGCAATTGATGTAAATGAAAGGAACTTCGGGGACAGTTACGAATCACATAGTGATACACAGACTCGTGAACAAATTGCAGCACAGATGCCTGAACTAAATAATGATGGCAGAAATAGATTGGTGCAAGAATATTTTTTACCATTGCTTAATAATAGACCATAAATAAAACAAAATCATTCATTTAAAATTATATTGTAATAATAATTTATATTCTTCTTCCTTCCATTTCCGTTCCTTTTCTTTAAACTCTGCTTCCTTCTTGCGTTCATTTTCTTTAAACTCTGCCTCCTTCTTGCGTTCATTTTCATTAAACTCCCACTCTTTTTTCTTTTAACTCCCATTCCTTTTCTTTAAACACCCGCTCCCTTTCTTTAAACACCCGCTCCCTTTCTTTAAACACCCGCTCCCTTTCTTTAAACACCCGCTCCCTTTCTTTAAACACCCGCTCCCTTTCTTTAAACACACGCTCCCTTTCTTTAAACACCCGTTCCCTTTCTTTAAACACCCGCTCCTTTTTATCAAACTCCCACAGTTTCTCTTTTTCTGCGATTTCTGCTTCCAAAAATCTTTTTTGAAGTTGAACTAATTCCAACTTTGCTTGAGTGAGTTCATCAAGAGAAGATTTTTTCGGTACATTAGCTGTAAAAAAAAACACTTAAAATAAAATTCAAACAGAACTTTAACATTTATATTTACCTACTGCGATTTTAATGTGTTACATACCAATCAGTGCAGGATGTTTTCTTGATTTTAAATTTCTTCAACTAGTGACATCCCACTTTTTATTTGCTGAAGTAGTTGGAGTTATTGCATATTTATTACTTGGAGTATCCAGGATAGGGTCTGTAAAAAAAAATAGTAATACTTAATTATAAACTGTTCACATAAACACACAACAACTTAAGTTTACATGACTGGTAGCTCTTAATTTATCATTAAGTACTTCCAAGAATATCAGACTTTACAAAATAAGAGTAGATATAATAATAATAAAAATTCATACCATTCTCATTATTTATAACTTCAAAATTTTCTCCTGGGACTGTTTCTGCACTAGTAGTTGGCGGCAATGGTTCACTGTCATTTGTCACTAGCAGTAGAACTTCTATAAATAAAAAGGTATAACAAGTTAAGAAGGAATAAACACTTGACTGTGAAACACAATAGGCACATTTTAATTCTTTAGATAGGTATATGACAGAAAAGACTATAGATACTTACGGTTTTCAGTAGCCTCACTTTCTTCATCTGTGTTCATATGCAACAGTGGAATTTCTATGAGCTCTTCCGTTTTAGGAACATCAATGCCATCTGTAACAAAGCATAATTATGTTTTAATTTAAGTAAGTAGGTATCCAATTATCAGAAATACTAAACCCCGTTCGCTCGCTCATTCTTTCAATTGTGTCTCTAATTACGGTACTCAAAAGGTTAATGCATATTTCTGCATTAAATCTAAAAAGTGAAATGAAAAAATCACACGAGGGGGAAGAAGCTATTTACCATGTGTGATAACTTTTTTAAATTAAAAACAATAAACTTACCTTGACTTTCATGATTTTGTGGTAGGGTATCGGAGTCGTATTATACTCTCTAAGCCATCTGTGCTTAATGCAATCATGGTTTTTATTTTTTCCTCCACATTATCTAGCGGAGGTGTCGTGTTTTTACCACCTCCTGTACGGTAAAGTTCCGAGCGTATTGTAGCAGACTTTTTCCTGACCGCCCGTTTTAGACCCTCGTACTTGACCTTCAGTGTTTTAGTCGATCTAAATATACTTCCAGATCGAGCATTAAATTCATTCTGGATGCTTTCCCAAGCGGTTTCCTTCATTTTCCATGTCGAAGCATCGCTTTGTTTGTTTTCGAGCACAGTTTGGTATTTTTTAACAAGAGATACTAAAATATCCCTCTCATGTATGGAAAAGTTTGCACTCTTGTCTCTTTTAACTTTATCCATGTTAATAGTTAAGTTTAAATAAATTAAATTCACACGCAATAATCTACAACACAACTTTCAAGACGCAACAGGCTATCAAATTTAAACAAATGACAACTGACAATGACGTTTGACGAGTAACTGACGTATTATTGAACGAATGCGACGAATGATTTGTAACGTCATTCACTTAACCCGTAAGTAGTTACTCGAAGCTTTATTTTCGCTTGTGAAATTGATAGAGGATACTCATAACTTTAACTTGCCAATTAACATTAATCGGGAAGTAACTAATCAACACTTTACTTGGAGATGGTGAACGAGGCCCTTATAGTCTTATAGCCATCACAAGTACAGAAATCTCCTCAAACCGTTCCTCTTGGTTTCTTGCGATGGACATATTATCGACGTAATTGGACCATACCGCTGCTGTTACATCTGACGCGGATATCATGAATGGCTTAGTAAATAATACGGACAGTGCATTCCACTGGTTTTATAGGAGTGGCGATGTTTTTATTTTAGACCGTAGATTTCGCGACTCAGTAGAAAATCTCGAGTCTTGCGTTTATGTAACACATGCCAGAAACTAAGTATACAAATGAGACTCAATTAACGACGGATCAGGCAAATAAATCAAGATTAATTACGATCTGCCGTTGGGTAGTAGAAGTGATCAACGGCAGATTCAAGAGAGATTTTCCACGGTATTGTACACGTTCCGTAGTAGTCGAAAATCTCTCTCTCTCTAATAGAGCGCTGAGAAGCATGTTCGATTATTTTAAGATTGCAGCAGCAATATTAAATCGTTTTCATGTTTTAATTGAGGACAATCCACATATTACAAGCATGTTGGAGATTATCTTATATAATTGAATATTATATATTATATCCATGAAAGGATAAATATGCCAAACAGATTGGCAGAACTCGTAGAACGGCACTACTACAACCGCAGACGTGCTCAATTCAGGGCGATGACAGCGAATATGGAAGAGTTCTCTGAATTCTCAAGGATAAACGAGCACGAGCTGTTTTTATTCGCGCTTGGGGATACCAATTAAAACAAGCGAAGAGCTATTATGGCGAACATATCCTCGAAAACGGATCTTTTACAATTGAGCTTAGCAATGATTTGCCAGGCGAGCACTTGACGGAGTTGCAGGATCAGGGAAATGATTTGTGGATGATTTGTGGACGATTGCTTGGCATGTCAGAGCAAGACAATATTATACGTATATTGTAGTGGACAAAACGTTATCGGGAAGACAAGCCATCGCTCACTGCTACTGTACGAGCGTCATAGGAAAAAGAACTATTGGGTGCTGTTCTCATATAATGTGTATTATATGGTATATGAGCTATGCTCGACATTTACAAAATATAGCTCCACCAGCTTTGGGATTAGAGAATATCATTGTTATGCCAGATGATTTTGATACAATTGTTAAATAATAATATCGATTATGTTATATTAAAATATGTTTATTGAAATAATTCAAAGCTATTATTGTAATACATTACATTAATCATATAAAAATCTTATCTTATTTTATTACAACCCCCAAACAAACTACGGATTAAGGTCCATAACAAAATGAAATGTTCTGTTATGGACCCTAGTCCGAGATTGAGCACTGGTTAAGAAATAACCATATAGTGTGCCATATAATATGGCCATGTATATTTAAATTATAATAAAAGATAAAATATAACTGTCACAATTTTTTAGGTAAAATGCCGGCGAAAATTAAATTGTTTCAACTTCAACGAGACTTTTAGATGTTAGCTAAACTAAACTTGGCTGAGTTCTAAATTTGATTTAATTTCATGCACAAGGTATCCACCTAAAATGTACAATAAAAAAAACTGCGGTTTTTTTGCGGTTTTTGATACACGTCCCATATTCATTATCACGGGAACTAAATTGATAAGTATCGTATGTCGTTTCTGAGGTAAAATTTTGCGGTTTTTAGTTATTGATATAGTTTTTGCACACGTATTATTTAAAAATAAGGTCGTCTAAGATAATGGTATATGATGCACACCACCCTTATTCGATTTTCCTATAAAAAGCTTGGCCACTGAACACCCTTTACCACAATAGTTATTGTTCAATAATAAATTACTATACAAAATACTTATAATGAGATCTTTTAATTGCTCTAGGCGTGAATTGATACTTTTCTATATCGACAACGGTAAAAATACTTCGACCCTATCAACATTTTTACGTGAAAATTATTAAATTTCAGAAGATAACATACAAGTGCTAATACGCGATAGGGATGGCGATCTGAGATCGATTAATCGAAGAATCGATTTTTCGAGCAGAAAATATCGATTTTTTAAATCGATACGAAGTACAGTGTCGATTCACTGAATCGATATATCACCCTTGAAAATCGACATTCGATTTTTTCTGTTTTTGTATAAACCATACAATTATTTGCATTTAGTTGAATGTGCCTGAATTATAAGAGTGCCGCCGGTTTAAGAGTTAACTACTCATAAACTCGCGAGATGGCTGTATGTGTAGTATCCTTTACTCGCCTCTCTTTAATAAAAAAGTTACGTTTGTAGTCTTTGACTTTATGTATCTATAATCTGTGACGATTGATATTGCATTATTCATTTGTTGTTGTCGTTTAATGAATACTGTTATTAGCGTAATATAAGTATTTTCATGATTGATTTTCATCAGATTTTCATGTAGTGTTTGTTGCGAAATAATAACTAATTGAGAGTAGGTAAGTAAATAAGTAAAGCGCTTCTTATTTTTTACTTTGACGCTATTATTTTCAGTTTGTTCTGTTAGTTGTGATTGTGATTATCATTTAAATTTACTTTTACACAGGAATAATCAGCATTGAAATAACTAATAAGTGATATGTGGAATTCTTATTGATGGAAGTGTTCATACTTCATTCACGATTACTTTATGTCCAATTATCTATTTAACCTCAAAGCATCAAATTATTCATCTTGTTTACAGAAAAAATAGTAAAATTGATACAAATTTACATTGTAAACGCAAACTTGAAAAAAAGATCGATTTTTTAAGAATCGATTTTGTAGGCCTCGATTTTTTCGTGAATCGATTCATTAGACTACGATTCGAATCGATTTAAAAATCGATCTTTTTCGTAAAGAATCGCCATCCCTAATACGCGATTTTCAAAAGAAATTATTACCACAGTTCAATAGTGGTTGGGCTCAAGCTTCACGCAAGAAGGATACATTTCTTGAAACCAATAGCAGCTGGCTTGACACACAACATTCTGTAACATTGCCTGCTTCACCAACAGAAGACGGATTATCTCTCTGCACGCCTTCAACTTCTAATGAGAAGCGAGGAAGGCCTTGTATTCCTTACGGAGACTCTTCTAAATCGAGTAAAAGGCGTATAAATACTATTACTGTAAAAGCTCGAACTACGGTAAATCTTAAGATTTTCCAGTAAAACCTAAGATTTACCGACATGACTTGGTAAATGTAAGTATTTATTATAAAGGGACGACTTTTTCGGGCTTTTGCCATTCCAATTCAGTACATGCTAGGTTTTACCAATGTGGGCTGGTAAATGTTGGTTTTAGGAATAATAAGGCGTAAACATTATTTGATATAATTATCGTTTGGTTGTTTAAAACTCCGAATTTACAATGGCATACTTTTAAGATGGCAGAATGAAATTTAGTATAATTACGTTTGGCAGAGTTCAAATTCAGCATTATATCGTTTAGCATAATGTTCATTTAGACTCTAATTATACCAAATAATCATTGCTCTAAATTTTAGAGCAATGATTATTTGGTATAATTTCACTTTTCATATTACCTATACAGATGGCAGAATTTCATTAAGAATAATTTTAAAAGGCATAATTCTTTAAACTGACATGGTCACTAACATGACCACGTCATAATAATAAAATGGGGTATTTACCATGTTTGTTATTTATTTTGAGTTTCCAATATTTTGGCGTGAACTGATACAGTGAGTTACAATTATACAAAAAATATTAAGGCAAAAATAAGATTTTTTGGGAATAATATAGAAAAAAAGATATTGTTTTTAGTAGGTTACCCGGAACTCAACTATTTAGATTAGGTTAATTCCTTTAAAAAAAAGAAATCAAAAGAAGCAGCGGCCGGCGAGTGGCAAAAACGACTTGCATTAATAGAAAAAAGAGATTGTTTATACACTGATCATCAAAAAAATCGACCCACCCATTTTGTTTAAAATTTATCGATTGTTTCACATACAAGCTGTTTCACACATTTGTTTTTTATTTTGAGGGTCGGTTATGATGTTTGACATCTTGTTTGACGTAAATCTTATTGCACTTGAAGATACTTAAGAATTTTTTATACAGAAATACTGTTGAGTGCTGATTTCGTTGTTTTACAAATTCCAACCATTCTTTCAGTTCGACACAGACTTTTGTAGGGATTTCTTGTTAATAACGTTAAGGTTATTTACTGAGGCTGTACTTTTGATTACTTTGTCTAAAAATAATGGACACTACTGAAGCTGAAGCGGCCCAAGTTGTGGCTTTGCTGCAACAAGGTTTAAGTCAGCGTGTCGTAGCCAGGAGGTTAAATCTGAGCCGTTCTGCAGTGCGGCGAGTTTACCAAAGGTTTCTGGAGACTGGGCAGTATCGAAGAAGATCTGGATCTGGAAGACATAGGGTGACAACTCAAAGGGAAGACCGCTTTATAGTGGTATCAGCTTTACGAAATCGACACCTATCTGGTGTTGATCTCCAGCGACGCTTACGTGAAGATCGAGGTGTGGCTATAAGTGACAGTACTGTGAGAAGGAGACTTCGTGAGCAGAATTTAAGACCTCACAAGCCAGCAACAGGACCACAATTGACCACAGCTCATCGACAAGCCAGACTTCAATTTGCGCGTAACCACATCAACTGGACTATAGGCCAATGGGAATCAGTTCTTTTTAGTGATGAGAGTCGAATGACTTTATACGGTTCTGATGGCCGCCGTAATGTCATGCGATGACCAGGTGAACGTTATACCCAGTGTTGCACAAGAGAAAGTGTCAGTTATGGTGGGGGCTCTGTAATGTTTTGGGCTGGGATATCTTTGACTGGACGCACTGAGCTGGTTTTCATACGAAGAGGTGCTGTAGCTGCAGCACGCTACATCACAGAGATCTTAGAAGACCATGTGGTGCCATATGCCGGCTATATTGGAGGGAACTTTGAATTAATGCATGATAATGCACGACCACACGTAGCGCGCATCACTACCGATTACCTTGAAGAGGTCGGCATTCGGGTTATGTCGTGGCCAGCAAGAAGCCCTGATCTCAACCCTATAGAGCACATGTGGGACACCCTGAAACAAAAGGTTAGAGCCCGTAATCCAGTCCCTACAACATTAGGAGACCTTGAAACCGCCATTAGGGAAGAATGGAACCGAATCCCTCAAGAGACCATCAAAATTTTGATAAGGTCATTGAAACGGCGAATGCAGGCAGTTATTCGAGCAAGAGGAGAGAACACGCAATATTAAATTGCAACAATTGTGTACATAACATTTAATACATAAAAACTGGAGCGTATTTAAAATTAATCAAAAAATAAAAAACGTGTAAAATTAAAGATTTTGGTTTTTAAATGAAAATGACTTTCATAAAATCATTTTGATGTTTTAACTGTGATTAAATTGGTGTAAATAAACAAGTTAAATAAAACATTTCAGTACTAAAACATTTTGTTTGGTTTTGCTTAAGAAAGACGTGATTTGCGGCAAAAACGCAGGTGGGCCGATTTTTATGATGACCAGTGTAGTAGGTTACTAAGAACTGAACTATTTAGATTAGGATAATTAGTTATTGAATTAAATGACATTATTTCCAAGAAATAAATAATTAAAATAAATGACAACAAATAATGACAAAGATGATTCCAACTTTGCGCTATGATGTTTCTACTTTTAAATATTATGGATATGAAATTTATGTCTAGAGATAATTCTGACTTACAAAATTATGAGTTTTGAATGTATGTTAAATGAGTGTCTGCCAAACAATTTTCTGCGAAATGAAGTTTATGCTATCCGTTGTTATGCAAAATAAAATTATGACATAAAAGTTCTGCTATAAAGGGTGGACCCGATTTTATTCGACATTTACCGTTCCTTTAATGTAAATCCTAAGATTTACCAAGTAAATGATGGTAAAAGTTCGAATCCCAAACTTATATGGACATTTACCATTCATAATCGGTAAATCTTAGGTTTTACTGGAAAATCTTAAGATTTACCGTAATTCGGGCTTTTACAGTAACATATACATTGACTTGGATTTTACCAAAGCACAGTATTTGTACCTAAGGAACCTAACAAATGAAAGAAACTGTTTTCTTCTGCCACCATATTACAAAATACAGAACTGTAAAGAAAGCTGCTATGCTATTGGTGATTTCCATCGATGAAACACCTGTTTCATCACCAATATCACCAATATGTATGCAAAAATTATTTCTTTACAAGACTTGTTGGATTATAGAGTAGCTAGAATTATATTGATTGACTCTATCAATATTGCTGGAATGAAAAACCAAATTTTATCCAGCAAGTGGGGATGTGATGGCTCATCTGGACATAGTGAGTATAAACAAATACTTCCAGAAGAGTCTAAACTTGTTTCAGACGCCAATCTGTTTATTACTTATTTTGTTCCTATAAGGTTAGTTGATGAAGCAACTGGCGCTATTATCTGGCAAAATCCTGTACCTTCATCTGTAAGGTTTTGTCGACCTATTTTATTTAATCAGGTTTTCAAAAGAAACTCCTGAGAAAACAAGAGCTGTTGTAAATAATGTTCAAGGCCAAATTAACAATTTATACCCATCATTGATCAATAGATGTGAAGGAATACAGGTGAAACATCAACCTTACAATGATAGATGGAAAAGTGGCTCAAGTATTGACTTTTTCAAGTTCCACATGCACTACAGGGTTATTTTGCAACCACCATCCAAATTTTCAGAAATGATTTAGTATCGATAACCTTATCGATTAATGAAATAAAAAAATACATGATTTTCACCATTGTCCGCTACTAAAATCACAACGTGTGGAATAAATACACTGACTGCACACGGGCTTACCTTAAAATTCGGGAACGCACACAAACAACACGCACTACGCCCACCCGTCGCACCCCGCACGGGAGGTGTGCGTATTATAAAAAAAAGTGAGAGTAGTTCATTTGATCATGAAGTGTTGTTTGGTGCAGTGGTATCTCGCATAGGCGATTACCTTTCTGACGAAGACCATGTAATTCTCAAGGAGTTTTGTCGGAGATTTACGCGAGCTGCTTTACAGAGGTGGCAGAAATCGAACCGATTCCTTGATAATTTCAGAAAACTATACGGAAATTGGCTGCAAGCAAATATTGATTGGCCAAGTTGTGTGCAAACTTTAGTCAGTGTAGTTAGTCAATGATCAACTGTTGATAACATACCAACAGCACATTTAGACTCTCAAGAACCTTCGACATCATCGTCTGTTGCAACTATGACAAAAAGGTCTCGAAAACCATTTGAAGATGTGGGGAGTAAACAGAAAAAGATAAGATCTGATTATTTATTATACAGGCGAAGATGGCACTGAATTGGCACATGCAGCTGCAGCACGTTTAAAAGAAGAATGCGGATATTGCATCTGTGATCGAATATATCATGAAAAATCCTGAAGCAGCCGTTAAAATGAATGAAAACCTTAAAAAACCACACAAGGCCGCCATTTTGACACCAGAGAAAGCGCTTGGATTGCTTCTTTCACTAAAGTTGTCAAAGTGGCAATATATTACTTTGCGAGAGGCTACCATTCGGGAAGGTGCTACGGACATTTATCCATCCTATTATAAAGTGCAAAAAACTAAGCTTGATTGCTACCCCTCGAAGCAATCAGTATCAGTTACGGATTCATCGGCTAGGATTGCACTTCATGCTTTGCTTGACATCACGGTTAAGAGAATCCTTCAAAGTCTTTCTGATGATGTGCAGAATAAGCAGCTAAAGCTTATATCTAAGTGGGGATTTGTTGGTGCTTCCAACCAAAGCCGATATAGGCAGAAAACGGAGGGTAGCAAGATGATTCAAGCATTTTCATGATCTCCTTGGTGCCCCTTAAACTGACAGATGGAGATAATACTTTATGGACGAACCCAAAACCATGCTCACTTTTGTATTGTCGTCCAGTTCAGTTTATGTTTGTTAAGGAGAGCGAAGCAGTGGTCATTGATTTCAAAAGACAAATGGATGGTGAAATTAAGGCGCTAATCTCTACAGAGTGCAGCAATAATAGCAGAGTGACTCATCAATTAATGATGACAATGATCGATGCTAAAGTCTGCACGTACCTTTCTGAAGCCAGATCAAATGCAACATGCCACCTGTGCTTAGCAAAACCTACAGAAATGAACCGCTTAGATGCTGTCACTTCGAAGACTGTGTTCTGACATGTACGAATTTGGCTTGTCATCCCTACATGCGCGTACAAATTGCATGGAATGTCTTTTACACATTGCGTACAGGCTCGATTTTAAAAAGTGGGCAGCAAGAAGTTAGGAGCACAAAGAAATGTTGCAGACAAGAAAAAACATTTTTCAAAATAAATTCAAAGATGAACTCAATCTGTTGATTGATATAGTAAAACAAGGTTCGGGAACTACAAATGACGGGAATACTGCAAGAAAAATTTTCGAGTTTCTCAATAAAACTATTACCGGTTTGGATGAAGACCTGATTAAAAGTTTTCCATAATAACTTTCCAAGATTGTCTTTAATCGAATTAAGAAGATTTGCTTTAGGATCTTACCATTTAAAACAGGCAAGATCCTATTATGGGGAGCATGTGCGGGCGAATGGTACCTACAGTGTAGAAATAAGCAATGAATTATTAAAAGAAGATGCCTTTAATATTCGGTGAAAATAATTATCTAATCGAGACATGTGAGGAGCAGGATTTATTAATAACTAGAGATCAACATAGGGCAAATTCTTTAGAGAGCATCGTTGCATATTATTGTAGTTGCTTAGTGGGAAATCGTACAGTAGGATGCTGCGCTCATACTAACTCCTTGAAGAATAAATACCTGCTGTTTTATACAGGGTGTTTGGCAGAACGTTGAACATACGAAAATGGTGGATAGGTGGGGTCATCTGCTACTTACTCAGCCCTAATTTATTTGGCCCTGGCCCACTGGATATTTTTAAATATTTTTTTTTCTTTCTTCCTGTTTCACCACTTTCTTAACTTTAAAGTGTATTTTTTATTAAAAATGGGTAAAACAGGCAATATTTAGTTTTTCTTTTTTAATCTTTTATGTTGGCAGATTCTTATAAAATTACTAGCTGTGCCCAGCGGTTTCACCCGCTGAGGTTTAGGGGTATGAAAAATAGATGTTAGCCGATTCTCAGACCTACCCAATATGTACCCAAAATTTCATAGGAATCGGTCGAGCCGTTTCGGAGGAGTACGGTAACTAACATTGTGACACGGAAATTTTATATATTAGAAGATTCCTTTATTCAGATGTTATTTATAAAGATGTAAAAAATACTTAAATCTTAATTTCAACTTGCATTAAAAAAAAAATTATTGAGGAGTTCCAATTCTAGCAAAACATCCCTAGTGTGTGGGCTTTCTAATGGTATGTAATTTGCTTTTATGAAAAAAAAACTTTAAGAGTTATTTCATAATTTTATCAAGTAGGACTTTTTTGACGAAACTCTACCATTACGAAAAGTAAAATGTTTTGCTAAATTTAATACTGCAAGGTTGGTAAAAAATAAATGATCGACGGCTTGCCAGTAGCAGTGGTGCAAATTGACATTCACTATTCCCTTGGGATGGTTGTTACACGAAGCAGGTAGAAATTTTGTTTCACTCTTGCGCAGTCATAGCGTATTTTTGCTCTCTTTCGCTCTCGTGGCACCGTGACGCCTCAGAATGAGTTCTTTTCTTAGTCGAGACTTAACTGCCTCTGCGATCTCACGTGCCCGTTACGCTTACGTTTGTTTTTGTTCACTTCGTTTTCTTTTATTGTTATCACTAGTTTTGTAACCTGTTAGTTAAGTTTTTTGTTATTACTGTTACCTGTTGTTATTGGTAAAGAAATGGCTGCTTTTACCAGTGAGGAATACGCGGACATGTTGTTAGCGTATGGAAGCGCTAATACTAATTCGCGTGAAGCGCGAAGGATTTATCAAGAGCGTTATCCCAACCGCCGAGTACCCAGTCATCAGACGTTTGCGAGTACTTACTGACGTTTACGACAAACCGGTAACCTGAACTTTCAAGAACCACGAGTGAACGTAGCACGTCCCGATAATACCATTGACGAACAAGTTCTTGCCGAGTTTGACGCGGACCCTACCAAAAGCATTAGACAGATAGCTTCAATGCTTGGCCTAAGCATAAGGAAAGTGTGGTCTGTTCTCCGGGCAGATGGGCATGGCAGGTATGATAGGCATGCTTTTCACTACACTGCAAGGTAACATTTTAAGCTACAGGGTGGGCCAAGAATTCGTTAACATTTGAATGTAACTTACCGCGCAAACTATTGCCGCGCGGGGCGCGGGCGCGGGCGCGGGCACTAGCTCGCTTCTTGGAAATTTAGTCGCAATGGATCGCTTCACGGGGCCGCAACGCGCTTACTGCGTGAAACAGTTTTATTTAAACAACTTTTCGCTCATTACTGTGAGACGCTTATTTCGCGTTGAATATGGTTTACACGACTTAAGTCAGTGTCCAAGTGCTCCTTTAATAAAGAAATGGGTGAAGAAGTTCGAAGAGACGGGATCTACACTAAATGTGAAACAAACCGGCGCACTATGTGGAGGTGCCTAAGAGAGCTTGGTCATAAATTCATTTTGAAAAATCGGCGCAGGAACTTGTGTTGTACCTCAAACTGTAGCTAAGAAGTTATTCTACTATATTATACATAAATAATGTGTGTGGTTGGTACTGGTTTATAAAAAGATCATCTGAACACGATCATTCCGAAACTATCACAAAACAATCTGAATTTTTATTTTTTTTCAAGATTATTTTCTAGCCAGTTAGCAATAACTACTATGCAAGTATTATACCATCATAGAAAGCTTATACAATCTACTTTTGAGTGGTGTCCATAAAAAATGCTATTTACTTGTAAATATATTTATTAGTAATATTTATCTCGTGACATATCACTTTTGCGTATCTGAAACTTTCAATTAGAGTTTTGACAGTTGCCGAAATTTGCCGAAGGTCTGTAAATAATGTCATTTGATAGGAAATTTAATATTCTAACACAACAAGAAAAAAAGGTTGCGATTTCGTTGCACTACATATGTAAATCTGTTATAGCATGAAAAGTTAAAAAATCCCACAAATACGCTATTTGACTTTTTGGTCGTCTATAACAAGCAAATCTCTTATTGGTGATATTTTATTAATTGCGGTTTTTGTTGAGATAATGTATCGAGTGTTCCCACCATGTTTTAGTTCACATACATAATAAATTATCATATAATAAAATTGATCTACCACAATTTTGCACACTTTCAAATCAAGATTTTTATATAAAATAGGGTTCTGAATACTCTATAATTACATACTGTGTTTTGTTCGTCATCATCGTTACTAAAATTGTACAAACGTAACCATCTACCTTCTCGCAACAATGAGTGAATTCAACTGTGCCAGACGTGACTTGTCTTGTTTTAATTGAAAGTGACGGCAATTATGTTGTTGCTTTAACAAGTTTTACAGGGTGTCCCGTAAATAATGGATCAAACGTAACGGGTAGGTAGCTTACCTGATTGCCAACAACTAATTTGAATGGTTTTAAAAAAACCGTTACGGTAACAGAGATATTATTTTTTTTTCGAATTTTTTAATTTTCTCTACCAGAGTTCAGTTTTTTTTATGCTGTTGCTGCAAATTATAACATTTTTATTTATAATTTTTGTTAAACATTTCTGAATAGCTTACTAATGTTATAAGATTTTTTTTTTGTTTTCAAATCGTTTTATTTGCCTTAGAATAAAATCTTGAATTGAAAAGATTTTTTTGTCACGATGAAAAGACCAAAATTTAAAAAAATCTCCTGTAAAAAAATTGTATGACACGAATGACCACCATTATTTCAAAAACTTGTCCATTTAATAAGGTTTGCAAATTGGTATAAAACTTACTTCTAGTCCTAGTCGTTACAAAGATATTGCTGTAAATGTGATGATAGCGGAAAATAAATTAAAATCAGTACTATCTAATTTTTCCCTCTTGTAATGCCTCGTGCTTGAATGCTTTTAATCTAAGCAGGTAGATAAGTGCCCAGCGTGATTCCAAGCCGATGACGTCATCTTTCCGGAATCAGGGATCGCTACCTGCGGCGTAGTCGCACCTACTCAGTGTGAAAGGGATAGATTACGCCGCTTTTGTATTTTGGTTAATCGGTATGTCGTTGAGCAGTTTTTTCGTTTCTTTGCCCTTCACGTGTACAGGGCTTCATTGTTTTTTGAATTTATTAGTTTAGTTGTGACTATAAGTCACTCTTCGAGTTGATACGTACGTCAGACAACTTTCGCTTCCGCTTGGTGTTTTCTTCTGTGAAATTGGACTTGTGCTGTGTATTAGAATTTTGCTTTGCCTATCGATTTGAAACTATTAGTGTATTGGACAAACGACTTGGCGATCCCACGGACTTCGAAAACATTGTTTGTGTGTGGTTGTACGTGTGTGCAGTAGCGCTGAAACCTTACTCAGTGTAATGCCTCGTTACGAGTACACGCCACGGCAGTACGCCGAAATGCATTTTATCTACGGAGAAGCAAGAGGCAATGCCAGGGCGGCCGCAAGATTGTACCGTGAAAGACACCCGAACCTGGTTCGTTACCCCGATTATCGCGTATTCATTAGAGTGCATAACGCGCTTCTTGAGGGAAGAATTCTTGGCACCGGAGTTGGTGGTGCCAGTGAAGGACGACCGCGACAAGTCAATGACGAAAGCATTCTTCGAGAAATCGAGGAAGATCCGTCGGTCTCAGTTCGCGTCATAGCGCGACGCATCGGTATCCCAAGATCAACGGTGCATCGAGTGCTGCAGAGGTACCGGTTTCACCCATATCACGTGCAACGTGTTCAAACGCTGACCTCACGTGATTATCAGCAAAGAGTTGAATTTTGTCAAAGGATGCTTAGAATGATTCGGGCGGACCCACAGTTTTTCAACAAAATTTTATGGAGTGACGAGTCTTCATGCCGCCGAGATGGATATTTGAATTTGCATAATTTGCACCGTTGGCAGCTGGTGAACCCACATTTGATGCGAGAGGACAGAAGCCAACATCAATTTAAAATAAATTTATGGGCGGGAATAATTAATGGGCAAATAATAGGGCCCTTTGAACTACCAGAAACTCTAAACGCCCAATACTATCTGCATTTTTTAAGAAATGAGTTGCCAACGTTATTAGAAAATATCCCAGAAGACGTACGGCAGGTAATGTGGTTGCAAAATGATGGGTGCCCCGCTCACTATGCAACAGCAGTAAGGGCGCACCTTGATGAAAGTTATCCGGAAAGATGGATCGGGCGATTAGGACCAATTTTGTGGCCTCCGCGATCTCCGGATTTAAATCCCCTAGATTTTTTTTACTGGGGATGTTTAAAAGACAAGGTCTACAAACAACCGATAACGACAGAAGAAGAGTTACGTCAGAGTATCCAATCTGCTGTATCAGAAATAAATCAAAGCCATTTTGTCCGACAGATAAGAGCTTCCTTTATTAGGAGATGTAGACTTAGCATTCTCGTAGGGGGAAGGCAGTTCGAACATTTATTGTAAAAACAAAATAAATGATTTATTTGAACTTATTGTTTTTTTTTTTCTAGTAACTCCTTTAATAAGCTGAGATGCCTAATTAATTTAATGAACATTGCCTTTTATTAGAAATGCTACACATTTTGAAGATAAAAGTTTAATTGTGCACACTTTTTATTGTTTTTTTTTTATTTTGATGATTTAGCACCTCTCTCAGGTTCATAGCAATATCTTTGTAACGACTAGGACTAGACGTAAGTTTTATACCAATTTGCAAACCTTATTAAATGGACAAGTTTTTGAAATAATGGTGGTCATTCGTGTCATACAATTTTTTTACAGGAGATTTTTTTTAATTTTGGTCTTTTCATCGTGACAAAAAAATCTTTTCAATTCAAGATTTTTTTCTAAGGCAAATAAAACGATTTGAAAACAAAAAAAAATCTTATAACATTAGTAAGCTATTCAGAAATGTTTAACAAAAATTATAAATAAAAATGTTATAATTTGCAGCAACAGCATAAAAAAAACTGAACTCTGGTAGAGAAAATTAAAAAATTCGAAAAAAAAATAATATCTCTGTTACCGTAACGGTTTTTTTAAAACCATTCAAATTAGTTGTTGGCAATCAGGTAAGCTACCTACCCGTTACGTTTGATACATTATTTACGGGACACCCTGTATACGCGATAATTTTACCAACTTTTCTGAGGCAAATATCGCTAAGATTGTAGCTAGTGTACAAAAAAATCTTGTAACAAACTTTCGTCAACGTTACACGAAATGTGGCAGAAAGAAGCAAATATTTTTAAATAGAAATAGCGCGTGGTTGGACGTCATATTTACTGTGAATCTGGAAGATCCTATTTGTGAATCCGAAGCTTCGACATCGACAGGAAAGCGAGGACGCCCTTCGAAAACCTACGAAGACAGTTCCGATAGAACACAGAGACGAAAAAACAAGGAGTTGCTTGAAACATGTGGCCTTGATTTTATACTGAATTCATATCTTCAGGGATTGAGATCTCAAGGGGAAACAGAAGAAGCATTCATTGTCGAAATTTTACGAGTATTGCCCATGGAAAAAAAAAGTGAAATACGTCAAAATCTTTTAAACGAACCGGCACATTTGACAGCGTTCTCTATAGACGAAGCCCTCAGTATTTTTATCGAGTTGGACCTTAATATGGCACAGTATGAAAACATGAGGAGTTACTTAATCTCAAAGAATTGTTTATTATTTCCATCATATAAATCTATTCAGGAAGCTAAAGGAAACTGCTACCCGCCAAAATCAAGCATAGAAATTAATAATATTAAAGCAAATGTAAAACTTCAAGATCTGCTGGATCACACAATTGCAAGAATTTTACAAATCAATGGTGTACACAAAGTTGGCAAGACACATTTAATGCTTTATTCTAAATGGGGCTGTGATGGTTCAAGCGGACAAAGTGAGTACAAGCAAGTTTTAGCTGAAGAGAGTGAGTTAATTTCTGACACTAATTTATTTATAGCTTCTTTAGTTCCTCTGAAACTTGTTGATATTAACACAAATGAAACTGTGTGGGAAAACCCTGTTCCATCATCAGTAAGGTTTTGTACGCCCATTTCAATAGAATTTTCAAAAGAGACACCTGAGAAGACTAGAACAGTAGTTAATGAAATTGAAGCTCAAAAGGACGCTCTAACACCAACTTTAGTCAATATAAACGGAGAAGGTATCGAAATTAAACATACATTATTTTTAACCATGGTTGACGGGAAAGTAGCTCAAGTTTTGACAGAAACTTCATCAGGTGCTGTATGCACTATTTGTGGTGCAAGACCAACAGAGATGAATAATTTAGAAAAAGTGCAAAATAAACCAGTTGATGAAAATGCTTATCAATATGGGCTATCGACATTGCATTGCTGGATTCGATTTATGGAGTTAATTTTACATGTATCTTATAACCTAGGCTTCGAAAAATGGTCTGCAACAACAAAAGAAAACAAAGATTTGAAAAAACAAAAGAAGGCATATGTACAAAGAAGGTTCAGAGAAGACCTTGGTTTAAATATAGATAAACCTAAACAAGGTACTGGTAACAGTAATGACGGTAATACATCTAGAAGATTTTTTCAAAATTATCAGTGCAGTGCAGAAATTACTGGTGTGGACGAGGAATTGATTAAACGATTTTATGTTATTCTTCAAGTTATGTCAAGTGGAAAAGTTATTAATGCTACAAAATTTGGTCAGTATGCTTTGGATACAGCACAAAGATATGTTAATAAATATATGTGGTATTATATGCCATCATCTGTCCATAAAGTCCTAATTCACGGGGAATGCGTCATTCGGCATTATTCAGTGTTACCCCTAGGACAACTTTCCGAAGATGCCCAGGAATCAAGGAACAAAGACTACAAACGATTCAGACTTCATCATGCTAGGAAATGCTCTAGAATAGCCACAAATGAAGATGTGCTAGATACACTTTTGTATACTTCGGACCCTTACATAACAAGTTTAAGAAAACCATCTAGTAAAAAGACTATGGAACTTATAGATGAAGCTTTAGAGCTAGTTGAATAATACAGTGTTTTTTTTTTGTTTAATTTAGTAGTAATTAATCATATCAGTAGTAATTTTAAGAGTTTAATTTGTGTTTATTATAACATTTTAGGTCAAATTATTTAAAGATAGTCGTAAATTTCTGAGCATTTTTCAACATTTCAAGTTTTGTATTTTTTTTAAGACATTAAATATACAGGGTGATTGGAAGATGGGTGCAAAGCTTTAAGGTGAAGATAGTATAGACAATTTAGGACCATTTAAGCCATGGTTGTCTTAGACGAAGTCTTACCAAATTTTTTTAAACAAATTTTTAAGTTTTTTTTCGGAAATTCTCAAATTTAATGTAAACTGCATAATTATGGCCAAATTGAATGATAAATGAATTCATTTTTTATTTATTTAATTAAAGTAATGTGTAAGCAACCAAGCAAAACATGTTTTAGGCTTCTGTGTCATTAGACATTTTTTTTACAGATATTTAAAGCTCAGAAAAAATAAAAAATTTGTACAATACGTCTTTTAAACCTTATTTAAAAAAAAAACGGAGGGTGCTTTTTTTGTTCAAACCTTTTTGAAGACATGCTTGATAATCGCTCTTTCTTTTGAGGTATCATTTATGCGGATATCTTACAAATTATTGAAATTAGACCTATAAACCAAATCGAGGGAGAAATTTTAAATTTTAGGCAGTCTAACAAAACACAAAATTTTTGCTTAAAAGAATACTTTATGTGATCGAAATGATAACATTGTTCAATTCTAAGAATTTTTGGCACATGCAGGAACCAATTGAGGGGAACCCATTGAGGGGATTCTCTAAACAATGGCCACCGAGCGCGGTGCGACGGCATTTCCAGGTAGAACGCCCAATGAATAGCAAAAAGCGATAAGAGTTGGTTTTTACAGCAAAATGGTCTTAGTTACTGAGGCAACAAAGTCGTTTTTCTTTAGTCAGGGTCAGTCGGTCTGTGATGAAGCCGTTACATCTTTTACTTATTAGTCAAACTACTGCCCTTGTGAGTG